>PVHY01000919.1:0-185606 GCA_004024945.1 Uropsilus gracilis
AGAAGAATGAGAAATAGAATTCAGGAAGGAATTCAGATAGGTAAACAAATAAGCAGTCATGTTATGGTTAATTCTCTAATAAAGATATTATTGTAAAAATACCTTGATAAAGGTATTATAAAATTATTAGAGGGATTTGGAGGTAGAGAAATTAATATTTCTTAAGAAAGGTCAAGATATTCAGAACTACACTAAGTGAATTATGTCTTAAAGAAACAAAAGAATTTTACTAAAGAGAGCCGAAGGTTCAGAAGGCATTTCTGGCAGATAGAATAAAGTGAACCTAGAAACAAAGGGATATGAAAATGGCAATAAAGTCACAGAGACATGAAAGGAAGGTATAGAAACAGTGACTTGTTTTTTATGTCTCAAGGGTGCATAAAGCAGAGTGGGGCATAATTATCAGAAGACCTGCTACTCTTAGGTATTTGTATTCATCTTGCAGCCAAAGAACAACTAAGAATTAAAATATGGAACAACTAAGAATTAAAATATGGCTATGCCTTAAACCATATGAATGACATGGTTGGATTTTATACAGTCAGAATTCTTGAATGGCACTGAAGCTTATTTCTGCAATGTTATTAGCAGAAACATAGGTTTCTCTCAGCACATATCTAAGATGTAAGAGGTCTTATCTTGCTAATTCTCTCATATTTTCCAAGCAGTAAATTAGTACATCTAGCATCACTCCTTCTAGACACTGTTTGACAGAAGCAAGAACTAATCTGTACAGTATGTGGACTTTAGGTCCCTTTGAGATTACATAACCATGTTGATTACTATATTCTTGCAACTCCCTTAAATGACTGGGCTGGTCTTCTGTAGAATCTATAAATCCCTATCAACCCAGGAGAAATTAAATAGCTTTGCATCATAGTAAGGAACATAGCTTGATGTAGTAAGATATGAATGTCAATTCTTGTTCAAACACCTATTAGCTATCTTGAGTATGATCCTTAACTTCTCTGAGACTGGATTCTATTTTTTGTAAAGGGGAACTAAAGAAACTTATCTTGCCAGTTTCTTATGAGAATTAAAGAATACAATAATTTGCAGAAATAATAGCTATTCAATAAATGGTACCTCTGCTACAGAGACACAGTTTTCTCTCCTTCACTGTATGAAACTTTTCTCTAAGTTAGTAGGAAAATCAGGCAAAAGGGAGAGTAAAGCTGAGCACATTATACGTGTTAATTACAACTGGGATAAAGCTTAGTTCCTTTACTTTCCTGAGATTTCCTGAAAACAAATGACATTAGCCCATATCCCTTGCTAATTAGTCATTCACTGTTGAGAACAGTCATGTTGCTCTGTAATAACATGCAATAGCTGATTGTCTACTCGGAAGCTAAGAGATTTATGCAGTAGTGAAGCTGGCAGAAAGCACATAATTTTCAATTTCCTCAGAGAACTTTTTTCATTTTCTTTGATTATGAAGCAGAATATTTTCAACATTAGATCATTTCACACATGTTGACTTGCTTAAATACTGCTGCCACTAAGGTTATTTGGCAGAAGCTGAAATTTGTTTCTCTGCTTTCCATTAATAGTGGTGAGATGGGACTAAAGATTGTTAACTGACAGTTCACTGGTTATCTCTTGATTCTAATTTAAATTAGACACTATTCTAGCAGAGGTCACGGGTGAGCACTTTATTTTTGTTATCTCACATTTAGAGATACATTTTTGTGCCCAGAGTAAGGGTCAGATTAATACCTTTTGAATAAGAGCAAAATGCAAGAAAAATGTAAAAAAAAAAAAAAAAAACAGGCAACTGGATAATAAACCTTGAGTGCTTGAGGCTGTGCTATGTGATGTTTGCCTATTTTCCTATTTGTATTTTTATTAGTACCTGACTGAGCCCTCCTTTTTAGGGTGGGACTATCATAATATTAGTGCAATGCATGCAGATAAAAAATGTCAGCAAAAACATATATTATATATAATATATATATATATTTACAGCAGCCTACCTGCAATATATATGCAGCAGCCTAGCTTGCATGCCATCGTACATCTGCATTGTCTTCTAGAAAGAGATCCTGTTATAACATGCCTTAGCGGGCAGAACAGGCATCAGCCATGTTGGAGAAAGCAACCCAGGTTGAGTAATAAGTTAACTAAGAAGGAACCACTTTAGGATAAAATCAATGAAGATTGAGACCCTGATATAAACTGTCCCCTTTTTAAGAAGCTCTGATTCAGTTTCTTAACTGGATGTAATTTCCTAACCTTGCCAAGAAGTAGAAAAGTGATTGGAATTGCAAATGCTGTCCATTCCCTCCTGTACATCATTTGGTTCGTTCATGTTCAAAACAATCAAGGAAATAACTTTATTATGTGAGACAAAAGCTAATATAATTTGGGTATTTTCCTTTAAAGAATATTACAAGATTATAGATGCAAAGAAGCTGAAAAGTCATTTGAAATTTAAGAAAAAATCATTTAAAAGTCAAGAAAAAAACCACTAAAATACCAAATGTCAGAAGGTTGTCAAAAAAATAAACATCAGTTAACCCAAAATACTTGATATTTTTATTCTTTAGTAATAACTTTATAGGAATAAAGTTATTATTATTAATCCTTACCCAGATTTCAGAAGTACCTGCGGCTACTCTGATATTATCAGATAAAAGGAGAAAAAAATTGATAGAGTGAGAAGAGAACATTATGGTTAAAGCGTTTTGCTTTTTCAAAGCTGCAAGATCATCCTTGATTGTGAATGGTTAGCCAGGGCCCCTCTGGGGTTTGGGAAGAGCGTGTGCAACCAAGGGATCCAGAACTTCAGCTCCATTAGCTTTACAATAAATCTGCCTGGAAGGGGAATCCAGGTGATGGGTTTTTTATCTCCTTGATACCTAAAGTCACTACCCAGGACATCTCAGCATCTCAAACAGCATTTTGTCAAATGAAAACTCAAAGGGTTTCTTTGTTTATTGTAATTTTTGGTAACTTTAATTTAACTTAGAAATCCTACACTATAGATACTTTCATTTAAGTGCCAATAAGTAAATATAAAGGATTTATATATGTTACACACACACACACACACACACATATTCCCTGCTGAAATTACATGGAGTGGATGAGAGCATGCAATTGAAACGTGACCTAACTTCAATTTGGGACCTGCTTTGCCTGGTCCATATTAAGACTCAGTTTCCCAATTTCACTAAACTTGATATGGAAGAAGCCAGATCTGGCTTTTCTTCCCTTTCTAATTGCTTAGAATGGTACCAGGCATACGGTGGATGCTGAAAGATTATTTGTTTAATGAATGAATATAGTTAAAGAACAAGCAGTAGAAAAATTGACAAGAGAGATTAAAGGAGTAGCCAAGAAGTTAGCAGAAACACCAGAATTTCTCAGTGTCATGAACTTTAGGGGAAGAGAGGGTTTAAAAGAAAAAGTTGACAAATTAATCACTTGTCACAGAGATATCAAATTAGCATATGTCCATGTATATCATTCCACATTAACAGGAGTAAAATATGCTGTTTAACTTGTTATAAAACTTATTCTGTACATTTAGTTATGTTACTTCAATTCCACATTCCCTCAGGGTGGCAAAAATTTACTCTCAATTCTTTTGGAGAATCATATTCAGAATTCAGTAAAATGTCTATAGAGCCTTGGATCACGAGCAGTGGGAGGGAGGGGGTTTGCAGACATGGTCCTTTCATATTGACACATTTAGATGCTATCTCCTGTTCAAGCCTACAGGGCCTCTTACTTAGGTCATGAAGCTTCTACTCAGTTTCAGAGCCACAATTGGGACATGAGCACTAACAGTTCCACTGGGTAGATACACCAGAATGATATTGTCTTCTGGGGTCACCATCAAAGTTCTTCCTACTATGTGATCTATCTCCATCCTACCCCACCCCACCCCAAATCTCCAAGTCTTTCTGGGAAACTACCACATCCATGCGTTTTGCCCTCATTATCTACTCTTTTTTTCTCTCCTCAGTGAAGGACGTTTTTCAACAGGGGTAGGAACGATAATGTAAAGCTTAATCATCCTTCCTCTCTTTTCCCATTCTTACTTGTATATAGTGCAAATATATTTGTTCACAGGAGAATTAAAAAAGAAGACTCAGAGACTTTCTCTCTAGTCATTCTTTTGAGAAAATGGCCAGAGACATTACCTGCTTGGACAGTGAGAAATAATGTGAACTATAATATCTGGAACTCTGTGATATTCATAACTTTAGAAAAGTTCCACTATATAGGATGGATAATTCTAGGTATCTTAAAAATATATATTTGAGCCTCTAGCAAACATGAGATAATTATGAAAGTAAGAGATTCTTTGCCCTAAAAAAAAATAGAGATGGAGAGTTACAAATAAGCAACTAGTCAATTATGTTACAACATGATTAAGTAATGTTACAGAAAAGTCACATCTATTATGAAAACATGTTGGTGGGATATGACCTCCATAGAAGGAGGAAATTAAATCTAAACTAAGTTTGGAAGGATGACGAGGAGCTTTCCTATGCAGAGTCTTCAGCCTATTTTCAAATATATGACTGTAAAAGAAAGGAGGCGGAAGGAAAATATGAATATGGAAGCTGGAGGAAGATGTGAATTTGAGAGATGGTTTTATTTTTGTGACAAAGAGAGATTTAAGCACATGCATATTTAAATAACAGTGGGAAGTTAAGTGAAGAGAAGGAGAGAAATAGATGTAGCAAGAAAAAGGGACTTAATAAATAGAGTATAGTAGAGGCTGGGATGCAAATTAGAGTGAAATCTAAGTAGTCATATTTTCCGTTTTTATTAAAGTGTATTTGGCAAAACTGTATGTATTTAAAGTATACAGCCTGACTTTGTAAAGAATTAATTTTTAGAGCAGTTTTGTTTGCAATAAAATTGAGAGGCAGGTACAGAGATTTCCCACATACTCACTGCCCCCACAATACACAATCTTACCCATTATCAACATCATTCACCAAATGGGACATCATTCCAGATGAACCTATATTGAAATACTATGATCATCTAAAGTTCATAATTCACCTAAGAGTTGTTCTTAGTGTACATTCTATGTGCTTGAACATATGTAGAATAATGTATGTTCATCATTCTGAAACCATGCAGAACTCTCTTGCAAAGAGGCTAGATTATTTTGTATTTTAACTAAAAATATATGATCATTTCTGTTGCTCCACATTCTTGGCAACATTTGATGTTATCTGTTTTACAGAATTTGGGTTTCTAATAGCTATGTAATACGTATTTATTTCACATTGAATTTCCGATGACATATGATGTGTGGCATAAGGTTATTTTCCATCTGTCTATCTTCTTTGGTGAGATGTCTCTTTGGTTCGTTTTTTTTTATTTATATATAAATTTCACAACATTGTATTCCCAGGGATTTACCACACACACACCCCACCACCATTCCCTCCATTCCCCCCTTTCCCTCCTGCTCAAAGTTGTGTGCTTCAGTTTGGTGCTTAGCTTCTTTTGACTTTTCCTCAAGGCTTTTGTTTATTTTTTCACTATATCCCATATATTAATGAAACCATTTTACTTTTGTCTTTTTCTTTATGACTTGTTTCTGCTAATATGATTTTTTCTAAGTACATCCATGTTGTTATAAAATCATCAAATTTGTCATTTTTAATTGATGAGTAATATTCCATTGTGTATATATACCACATCTTTTTCATCCAGTCATCTGTTTGGGGGCATTTGGGTTGCTTCCATGTCCTTGCAATTATAAATAGTGCTGCAGTAAACATCCAAGCACAGGTGTCCCTTTGTACCCACATTGAGGTCTCTTTTGGGTAGATTCCCAAGAGAGCAATTGCTGGGTAGGTTCCATTTTCATTAACTTGAGGGTCCTCCACACAGTTTTCCATAATGGTTGGGCCAGTTTACATTCCCACCAGCGTGTGGTAGTGTTCCTTTCTCTCCACATCCTTGCCAGCAATTCTTGTTACCTGTTCTTTGGATGTGGGCCATTCTTACTGGTGTAAGGTGGTATCTCATTGTGGTTTTGATTTGCATTTTCCTTATTGCTAGTGATGTTGAGCAGTTTTTCATGTGCCTGTTGGCCATTTGCATTTCCTCTTTGGAGAAGTGTCTTTTTAGTTCTCCCCATTTTTTGATTGGGCTTTTTGTTTTGCTTTTCTTTAGTTGTGTGAGTTCATTGTGGATCTGCATTATTAAACCCTTGTCACTCATGTGGAGGGTAGAAAATTTTTTCCCATTCGGTTGGGTATCTTTTAGTTTTTTCTGTTGTCTTTTTTGTTGTACAGAAGCTTTTTAGTTTGATGTAGTCACATCTGTTTATGCTTTCCTTTTTTTTTTTTTTTTTTTTTTTTTTTTTTTTTTTTTTTTTTTTTTTTTTTTTTTTTTTTTGCCATCTGTAGATGTTTCCAGAAAGGGATTTCTGAATTGTAATTCATGGAGACTTTTGCCCAAGTTTTCCTCTATGTATGCTATGGTTTCAGGTCTGACCTCTAAGTCTCTTATCCATTTTGAGTTGATTTTTGTACATGGGGTAAGGGCGGTGCCTTGGTCCATTTTTTTGGCATGTGTTAGTCCAATTTTCCCAACACCATTTATTGAAGAGGCTCTCTTTGTTCCAAGGTAAGTTTTTCACTCCTTTGTCAAAGATTGGTTGACTATATATGTGTGGTTTTATTTCAGGGCACTCAATTCTGTCCCCTGGTCTGACTGTCTGGTTTTGTACCAATACCATGCTGCTTTAATTATTATGGCTTTGTAGTATAGCTTGAAGTTTGGAATTGTAATACCTCTGTTTTCTTTTTTTCTGGTCAGGGGCTGATTTATTTTTTAACCTGATTGTTTTCTTATTGTTGAGTTTTAAGAATTCTTTTTATATTTACAATATTGATCTTTATTAGATATTTCATCTACAAGTATTTTCTCTCAATGTCTGGACTGTATTATTATTTTCTTAACATATTTGTAGAGGGAGGGGTGGGGAGTAAAGACAAAGAATAAAGTAAGTACAATAGACTATCACAGTGGAGTACTGATGATATGGGGGTGACCCAACAGTGGCAATACCTTATAGAAAGAATCTAATGTTGCCTCAACTAAAAGAACAAATAAATGAGAAAAATAAGGATTCAGAAACAAGAAAATTAATGGTTTAATTTATCAATATTTTTAAAGATTACATCTTAAGCATTATGTCCGAAAGGTTATTATTATAACCAAGACCATCTAAGTTTTTTTTTTGTTACCTACTAGGGAATTTATGGTTTTGTAAAATGTATACATGTATCTGTGTGATGCACTTTGAGTTAGCTTTGGGAAAATATGTAATGTTTATATTCATTTGTTTGCCATTTTAATGTACATTGTTCCAACACCATTTATTAGAAAAATTACTTTTTCACTATTTCTAACTTTGCTCATTTGCCAAAAATAATTTGGCAATATTTCTATGAGTATTTCTGGCCTTTCCATTCTGTTTTATATATATTGCTCTAATTGCCTGTTATTTCACCAGCACCACACTGTATAGATTACTATAGATGTATAATAAATCTTGAAGTCAAGTAGCATCAGTTCTTCAAATTCTTCCATTTCACACTGGGTATTCTATGTGTCTTTGCCTATTCATTTGAACTTAAGAATCAATATGCTGACATACATAAATTTATTTTCTTAGATTTTGTTGAGATTGCATTGGGTTTATAGGTCAAGTTGGGAAGAATTGAAATCTTAACAATATTGGTTTTTTTTACCTATGATCATGGAGTATCTTTCTATTTATATAGTTAATTTTTATCTCATTTATAGAGTTTTGAAATTTTCCTCACATAGAACTTGTACATATTTTGTTAGATTTATGCCTAACTGATTCAGTTTAGAGGGTGCTAATGTAATATTGTATTTTAAATTTCAAAATTCCATTTACTCATCATTGATAAATGAAAAGCAATTAAATTTTGTTATTAATATTATATCCTACAACACTGTCATTTTCATGTATTCCAAGAATTTTTTTCAATAAATTCTTTCTTATTTTTCACATAGACAATCATGCCATTTACAAACAGAGATAGTTTATATCTCCTCTGCCAATCTGTGTAACTTTAATTTCTTTAATGTTATAACTTGATATATGTATAATTGTGAAATGTTTAGCATAATGAAATTATTCAACACCTCATACCCATACCTTACATAGTTATATGTGTGTGTTAAGAATGTTGATGATCTACTTAGAAAATTTCACTATTATAAACACAGTTAATTATAGTCACCATGATATTTACTAGATTCTCAGAACTTATTTATCTTATTGAAAGTTTGTTACTCTTGACCAACATCTCCCCAATTGTTCCAGCCCTTAGCCCCTGGCAACCACCACTCCATTCTGTTTCTGAGTTTGAATTTTTAAATGAGTCTACACAGAAGTAATAACATGCAGTATTTGTCTTTCTCTGTCTGCTTCTCAGCTTAATTTCCTCAAGATTTCATCAACGTTGTTGTACATGAAAATATTTACTTTAAAACAATGTATAAATATAACAGTCTTATGATTCAAAATAAAGAAGGGGAAGGAGCTTTAGAGATGTTCTAGGGGGAAAATGAGATATATCAATTTTAGTAGTATCTATTTGCTTTTATCTCTATCTTTTTTTTATTGATCATTTCATTGTTGTGGTATCTATTTTCTATGTGAAGTAGAAGACAAGGCTGTGTTGGGGTGTGATGGAGGAGAATAAAGTTTTGTAAAAATAAAAGAAATTTGGAGTCTTAAGACCCCATGTGGGATTGCTGCCTGTAATTTTAGTGAGAATTTTAGTGATGGTTCTAAAATTTTCTTTAGCAGTCCAGATGTGGAAAAAGTGGAAGAAAACATTAAGATTGAGCCCTAATTGAAGTTTGGTCAAATAAGTATAATGGATACACGGTGAAATTTTCTAATTAAAAACAGGAATAATGGGTATAGTGGCTTTCTTAATTTGTTCAGAAACAGTTCATTATCTTGCATAAGTCAAATTTCTACCCATTTTCTTCCTGAATTTGACATGATAATAAAATGTATTTAATAGATACCCTTAAGCCTAATGGTCTTAAAGAACTGCAGCAGCTGTAAAACAAACCAAATTAACTCATTTGATTTAGTGAAGCAAATGCAGTGGAAACAGCCAAGGAGACTCTGGACTCAACAGAGAAGTTGAATTTGCGTTCATTAAAAAGGAAAAAAGCAGCAGGGACTGTAACTCAAGTTCTATGTCAACCTCTGACAAATGAGAGAGTGCATTCTGATTATTTGAAATCAAGCAATGGATGATAGAAGGATGTGTCCTTATTTTACATGAAAGGGAACTCTAAAAAGTTATAGGATGTGTTTTCTGTTTCTTTAGACAGTTTTAATGCAAGCAAATTATTTTTTAAATACATACATTAGTAATATATTACTATGGTTCCCCTGTAAAACATTTAATGTTTATTTTATTTAAAATATATATATATATATATATCACATCATTGAACTCCCTGGGGTTCACCTCCCTTCTTCCTTCCCTGGCCTCTCCAGTTGGTCCCCCCCCCCCTCCTTGTTGTGTACTTTTGTTTGGTTGTCCATATATTAGTGAAACCATTTGGTTTCTGTTTTTTTCTTTCTGACTTGTTTCTGCTAATACAGTTTCTTCTAGATACATACATGTTACCATAAAATCATCAAATTTGTCACTTTTAATTAATGAGAAATATTCCATTACGTATATATGTCACATCTTTTTCATCCATTTGTCTGTTTTGGGCTATTTGGGTTGTTTCCATGTCCTTGCAACTATAAATAGTACTGCAATAAACATCTGAGCATAGGTAGGGATTAATAACAAGATCCATTAGGAACTCACATAATTTAACAAAGATGAAGCAAGAAACTGAGTCAAAAAATGGGGTGAGGAACTAAAAAGATGCTTCTCCAAAGAGGAAATACAAATGGCCAACAGGCATATAAGAAACTGCTCAACTTCACTAGCAATCAAAGAAAAGCAAATCAAAACCACAAGGAGATACCACCTCACACCAGCAGCAATGTCCCATTTCAGAAAACAAAACAAAACAAAACAAAACAAAAAAAAACAGGCAGCAAGTGCTGGCGGGGATATGGAGAGAAATGAACACTATTACACTGCTGGTGGGAATGTAAACTGATCCAGCCACTATGGAAAGCAGTGTGGAGGACCCTCAAACTAATGAAAATGGAACTGCCATTCGACCCAGCAATAGCACTTTTGGGAACCTACCCAAAGGAGACCTCATTATGGGTGACAGAACTTTATTAAGAAAAAAAAGTGAAAAATTTTATCTTCTATATCCTTCTCCAATTTGATTCTCCATTGCATTCTCCAGAAGTAAAACTGATATAAGACCTATTTAAATTTGAATATAAATTTTCTTTAAACAGTTTTGGAAATTTGCTCTCCAAAAATGTGATACCTATTTATATTATCACAAAGTAGTATCACATAGTATGAACTTAGTCTATGTTCCTTTCAAATTTTGAATTTAATTTCAATTTTATTTTTAAAATTTTAATTAAACTTTAATAAAATAGTTATCTAAGAATGTTTTTTATTAGTCTTTTAAATTTTTTCAATTTGAGGAAAGAACATATTGTGTTCATTAATATTTTCATGAAGATTAAAATGATGTTTTTATTTTATGGGCATTTTCATTTTTTGCATATCATCTTTGCTTATAATTTTGTTTTCAAAATTATAATGCCCATCATTTTCCTAAAGAGTTATAAATGACTATATATTGCAGGTATAAATCTTTATCTTCAAAACAGATCACTATAAATAAAGATAATATAACTTTCCCTCAGGATACTATATTTTGTTTGTATTTTATTTATGGTACCATTTATAACTCAGCAGCATGAAATTCAAAGCTCCAGTCTTTTCCTTTATGCATTTTCATTTGTAATTTTGAGAAAGGACATTCTCAAAAGTATAAAGCAATTTCCTGTATTTTTTTTTTTTTGGAAGAGTAGCCCTTTAATACATCTGAAATTTAGTTTTGCATATGTTGTGATTTAAAAGCTTTACTCAGATATGGTGTGTAGAAAAACAAAACAGTGAGTTTCAGACAAAATCAAAACAAGTCTTGGAAATCTGAACAGTAAATTTGAGACTATGAAAGGGGGAAAGAAAAGGTAGAGAGTAGGGTTTGGAAGGGGGCCAATGAAATAGTTGGAAAATTATAGGCACCTGGGTTATAGGGGCGGAAACACACCTTTGAAGATGTGTGTTTCAATCACTAAAGTATTTAAATCAATATTATCTCAATAAAAATAAACTAGTAAATAGATAAAATAAAAAACCTTTTTTCCTTATTTTCACCATCTTTTTTGTCATTCATTGAGATCTATCTCTTCCCCAATTTAGTATCCATTAAATTTACCATAAACCAAATACCAAAATGCAAATAAATATTTTTATTTTAAGATTGTCTTCTTTTTCACTGATTGTTTCTAAAAAGATATTAAAATATTTTAATCTTTATACCCTTTGTGGTATATTTTCATATTGGCTAGAAATCATTTCAATTTTTCCAATGAGTTGTCTATGAGCAAAAAATTAAGATCCTGCCTGAGGAAACACCAGAAATGACTGCAAAGGCAAGAAGGAATGTAAGAGTAACCAGAAGGGTTAAGAAATGTTGGATGATGGATGAAGCTTTAGGCCACATCCAAATGTTGGATGATGCTTTAGGCCACAATGATATCTGCTTTAGAGAAAATATCTTCCTCCTTGTCCACCTTGCTGTTCCACCTACTTTTGGAAGCTTCCTTTTCAGTGTTAAACAGAAGACCAAGGTTTGAGAACAAGCAATGATTTAATAATCATTTAAGAACTTAAAAAGGGGTTTTGTTTTGTTTTGTTTTTAAGTGGCCCTGGCCCTCTTTCCACATTCAAAGGCAACACTGCACAGTGGTTTTGACTGTTTATCCTTATTGAAAGAGCATAGGGGAACTGTCTACAAAGCTACCTTTTTTCAGAAATACTTAATAAAATATTTGCACTATGAGGAGGTCACAGAAAGCTATAACAATAAAAGCAAAAGATGGATTGGGTTAGAAGACAAGGTTATGGGAATTGTATTTGCAATGGAGGCAAAGAGTCCTAGATATGAAAACCGGCTGGAGATCTACACAAGGGTGCTACAGAGGTGAAGCAGAAATGATTACACATGACTTGAAGGCAAGCAGATGCTGTAAATGGCAGTATGTCTCATAGTGTGTGGTCCTGCATTCTGCTCAGTTATTAATTTCTCACTTGAACAAAGGAGCTAATATCAAAGCCACTAATATTTTTTCTCCATCTTATTCCAATCCTTTGCCGGTGTGTGCATGTTATAATTCAGTGAAATTTTGATAACAGAATCCTTGAGGTTCACTCTGTCCACCTCCTGGACCCCATGGAATCTACTACCTTGATTTGATAAAATCTCCGAGATTGGAACTACTGAGAGCCTCCAACTTGGTCTGCTTAGGCCTGACCTTTACTCCCTTATGCTATGGAGTATGAAGCAAACATGTGATCTCTACAGCAGCATGTAAGCTTACATATTTGAGGCCTCTGGCCAAAAATTAAGTTTAAAGTCTTGATTTCAAATTTTAGGTAAATTTTATATCATATTATCACTTGCTTTTGAGTTTATTTTACTCTTAATGGAACAGAGTAACCCCAGGGAATAGGGGAGGTTCTATGTTCCTGGACCCACTGAAAGTAGGGAAGCAATAAGCTGGGAAAAGAAACTAGAGAATAGGAGAAAGAAGGAAGGGGCGCAGGAATAGGACCTGGAGGAGGCACATGAAGCAGAGACAAGTGAAGAAGCTGCACTTGCTTCTCCCCAGGGCCTTGGAGAACATGGAAAGAGATACTTAAAATAAAGACATAGGTGAGCGTTCCCTTGGGATGCTGGTAATGGAAGACTTCATATTGTCTTGTATTTAAAGTCTGTCATCCCAGACTTGTCTGCCCCCTTTTACCCCTTTCCTATAGGTCCCTACCAAAAAGTATCTTTGACTTGTGGCAAGCTTTTGGGCTTCAGTGGTTCTGCTTTTGGGCCAACCATATTTAACATTTACCAATTTGGAAATGGGTTACTTTTGATGCTTGATCTAGAATTTATATCCTTTCCCTTCTATTACATGCTAGTTGCATTAAAGTTTCTTTCATGGAAGGTCTCATATACTAGAGCATACCTTGTCTTGATATAATATATGACAGAATCCACTTAGCAGGCAGTTTTAGGGGTTTCTGAGATGCTGCTTTCCTTGCCTTATAATGCTACTTCTCATTCATGCTCTCAATTGTTGCAAAGAACAGAGCGGAGACTTTCATAATTTGCCCTACCAACAATGTCACCCCAGGACCACTGGGTTACTTGCTGTAAGATTTGGATGGTAAATAAGATTGTATATGTATTTCTTGTTCAACAAACTGTCACAGGGAATCCCTGGAAGGAGGAAAACTAAGTCTTACTGTAGTTATGATTGCCTGTCTTTAGATAGCATAAGTTGTTTATAATGAGTAAACGGATTTATATATTACAATAAAGTGATTTATAGTAAGAAACATGTATTTAGTCTTCATTTACATGTCTAGCATGGAACTTCTATAACCCTTGGAGTTTCTTAAGGGATAAGAGAGATAAGGAGTCTCATATTAATGGGTGATTTGTGGAAGATACCTATGGACATGGCTCTTTGTCAGAGGAGTCAATCATTGATTAGGAAATTTCAGTACCATTCATCTGACCTCCAGGGAGGAGAGGCTGGAGCAATCAAGAATGGTCAATCATTAATCAATCATGCTTACACAATGAAGTCTCTCTTCAGGATGGGAATTGGAGAGCACCCACTTGGTGAGCATGTGAAATTGGAGTACAGTAATGTGTTCAGAGAGGATATAGAAGCTCCATACCTTTGTCCCATACATCCCCCTACGCATCTTTTCTATCTGCTATTCCTGAGTTATATTCTTTTATAATAAACCAGTAATCTAGGAAGTAAAAAGCTTCTCTGAGTTCTCTGAATTGCTCTAGCAAACTAATTGATCTTGAAGAATTATTTTTTGGAAGCTCCAAGCTATAGCTGATCTGATCAGACAACTAAGTGACAAATTAAATTTGCAGTTGGCTTCGAAGAATATATATGGGGCAATCTTATGAAACTGAACTCTTACTCTGTAGAATCCGATTAGATAGCGTGAAAATTGAGTCAAATTTTAGATGCACTTGTTGATGTTTAGGATTTGTGTGCTGGTGAAATTGGGTCTAAAAATTCTAAAAGAATGTACATGAAACTATCATGTATTCATACATAAAATAAATTTCATTTAAAACTATATGACAAAACATCCTGCATACTTAATTTTCTAATATGTTTTTGTATGAATAAATAAGTGAATCACTCATCTATGTAATTTAACTCTTGATTAGGTTTCAGTCTACTGTCAGTCTACTGTTTCAGTCTACTGAAAGATTTGGAATTTTGATTATATACAGCAGACTTTAAATTCTTTTGGTTTTTGTGTGATTCCAGTCCCAATTTATCCATCTGATGATACAATAAATTCTGCCAACCATATTTGTGTATAGTTAATTGCAGTGAATGTTATGAAGCACACAAGAAATTAAAAAGTGTGTTCTCCAACACATATAGGAGTCTAATCTCACTAATTTTGGTTTCAAATTTTGGTTTCATGTATGTACCCTGGAAAATGATTAAAGTATCTAGGCTTTTCCTACAAAACCTTTGATTTAGGAAATCTGGATTTCAGAGTATAAAGCTGCACTTTAAACAAACCCTCTGGTAATTCTTAAGACAGAATGATGCAGGGCCAATGGTTTAAGAAACTCTGCTCTCTATTGCAGATACTTATCATTGCTAGAAACTATCAAAGTCAAGCTAATAGACTCTCGTTGGTAATGGAAATGCACCTATCCACCTCCAAGTAAGAGCATCTCTTTCTTATCCTGAGAACTGGGTGAAGGGCAACAGGGGACTTGGAGCTAACAACATGATCCACGAGAATATGATGAAAATTCTCTTACTGTCTAAGCCTATAAGTGGTAGATAAAATATAATAAAGTTTAATGCACGATTGAGTTAACCAAAATGTTTATAGAAATCCACAGTTGCCAGAAGTAGAGGTGAGCTAGAAAGTTCAAATAACAAAATAAGCAATCTGATAGTGCTTCAACCCTAGGAGTATAGAGGGTAATAAATATGTATTTAAGCCTCTATGAGGCAAAAAACTGACCTTATAAAAATCAGAGAAATGGTTAGGAATGTTACACCTGTCCTGAGCTTTTAAAAAGTCTCTCTCATGAAAAATTGATGAAAAATTTGGGTTTATAAGTCTTATGGATTTAGAGTATCCTTTTATAATATTCATATAAATTTGGAGCTGCCAAATTGAAAAACTACCAAAGATTAAGCATGACAGAAGAAAACACAGTGTCAATTACGGAGTATATTTGCATAAATCAAGACAAATATTTCCAAACATAAAAAGCAAGTATCAATGAATACACTATTACAATCCAAATTCATAAAATACATGAGCAACAATCAATCATGAATTAAAAATTCAAAAATGAAACAATATGAGGTTATGTACCTAAGAACTTGAAGCAGTAGATTGGTAATCATAAAGAAAATATAAAATAAGTAGCATAATCACTAAAAAATTAAGATGAAAGAAAAAAAACCTTAGGAATGAGATTTTAAAAGGACTTTATAAGAAAAGAATTCAGTTATAATAGAGGGCTGAATGATGGTTTAAACAGTATGTTGACAATAATTATGGATCATTTAATAAGCCAAAAGATGGATTTGAGGATATTACCTATGATACAGGAGAAAGAGATCAATAATAATAAATAAAAGTTTAAGAAATAGGAAGATTGAAAAAAAAGCTAACATTTATATAACATTTGTTTTAGAATGAATAATAATATCTCCAGCTATAAACTATAAATTTTCTGGATTTGATGAAACTCACAAATCTTAAGGTTGAAAAGCATTCCAAGAATTCTAAGCAAGAGAAATTGAAAACAAAACCCAAATCAAGTAATTCCACAGGGAAACTTTAGAATGTCAAAGTAAAAAGGAAGTCTTAAAAGCAGCTTTAGATAACAGATAAAATCACGGAAATGTTTATAATTGGAGTAAACTTTTCAACAGCAATAAAAGTAGCCAGAAGACAATATTGTAATATCCTGTAATTACTTGGAGAGAACAAATTTCAATTTAGGATACTAAACCCAACTAAACCATAATTCAAAAGCATGAAAAAAACCCCACATTTTTCAAGCAAATATTGAGAATATATACCACTAACAAAACTGATGAAAGATATAACTCAGACAAAGGGAAATTGAACTTGGAAGGAAGGAGGGGGCAGGTCTAAGAGGAATGTTGAAAAATAACAACACAATAGTACTTAAATGAATCATCTAGATAAGAATTGACTCAATAAAAGACAAAATTACTCATTTCATTATTGATATTGAAAATATTGAAATATTGAAAATAATTTGGAATCTGGAGGAGCATCACAATCATATGTGAACTCTTAGTTCTTGCACTATTTGTGAGGAGGATGAACTTTTATTAACTTCAGATATTTTAATTCAAACATTCATGTTCAGTATTTAAGGGAAGAAAGAAAGGAAAGAGAAAGAGAAGAAGGAAATAATATAACTTCCAAACTGAAATAAGATGAGAAGTCATAAAAACTTGTATTCACTAGAAGATACAAAGGTATGAGAACAATGAAGAACTGATGGTGAATACAAATTGCAAAATAATGTGGTAAAATAATTTAAGTATATTAATCCTCACTAATGTAAATAGTCTAGATACAACAGTTCCTAGAGTCTCTCAGATTTAAAAACAGTAAGCTAACTGTAATAATCTAGAACAAATACACAGAAAGCTTGAAAGTAAATATAGCAAACTAAATGTATTATAAGAGATGAAGTTATTACATTATCTAAAAAAAAACAAATGATTGAGATTTTTATAGGAATTGCATAGAATCTGTAGATTACTTTTGGTAGGATGGCCATTTTGATGATGTTAATTCTTCCAATCCAAAACAGGGAATGTCTTTCCATTTCTTATGTCTTCTTTTATCTCTCTTAGTAGGGTGTTAATGTTTTCTTTGTATAGATCTTTCGAATGCTTTGCTAGCTTTATTCCCAGGTATTTAATTTTTTTCAGTGCGATGGTAATTTTTTTTTTAATTTCTTCTTCTTCTGCCTGACTTTTTGTATATAAGACAACTACTGACTTCTGTGTGTTGATTTTGTAACCAGCTACCTTACTGAACTGGTTTATTGTTTCAAGAAGTTTTTTTTTGTGGATATTTTTGGGGTTCTTTACATAGAGAATCCTATCATTTGTGTATGATAGCTTCAATTCTTCTTTCCCTATTTTTATCCCTTTATGTCTCTCTCTTGCCTATTGCCCTAGCTAGAACTTCCAGTACAATGTTAAAAAGCAATGGAGAGAGTGGCCATTCTTGCCTGGTTCCAGATCTTATTTGAAATGATTTTAGTTTTTCTCCATTTAGGATAATGTTTGCTGTAGGTTTATTGTAGATGGTTTTCATTATATTGAGATATGTTCCTTTTAACCCCAGTTTTTCAAAAACTTTTATCATGAATGGTATTGGACTTTATTGAATGCTTTTTCCGCACCTATTGATAAGATCATATGGTTCTTGGTTTTCTTCTGGTTGATGTGGTGGAATATGTTAATTGATTTCAGGTTGTTGAACCATCCTTGTGCACCTGGGATAAATCCCTCTTGGTCATGGTGAATAATGCTTTCTATGCATTGTGGGATTTGATTTGCTAAGATTTTTGTTTAGAATTTTTTTCATCTGTGTTTGCTAGGGAAATTGGTCTGTAGTTTTCTTTCTTAGTGCAGTCTTTATTTGGTTTTGGTATGAGTGTAATGTTTGCTTTGTAGAATGTTTGGCAGTTTTCCTTCTTTCTCAATTTTTTGGAAAAGTTTTAGTAATGAAGGCATTATCCCATCTTTGAATATCAGGTAGAATTCATTTGTGAAGCCATCTGGTTCTGGGCTCTTGTTTTTAGGAAGAATTTTGATGACTGCTTCAATTTTGCTGCTTGTGATTGGTTTGTTTAAGTTCTTTATTTCTTCTTTGTTCAGTTTTGGGTAGCTCTATCCTTCTGAGAATCTGTTCATCTTGTCCAGGTTGTACTTGTTTGCATATAGATGATCATAGTAATTTCTGATTATTACTTTGGATTTCTACTGTGTCCAATATAATTTAAAGAAATCCAACAAAAATTACTGAGATTCATATGGAAAAATAAAATACCATGAATAGCTAAAACTCTCCTGATGAAAAGAAGAGAAAATGGAGGAATCACTCCCCCAGACTTCAAATTAAACCACAAAGCAATTATAATTTAAGCATTATTTTACTGTAACAAAAACAGACACACAGACCAATGGGACAGAATAGAATGCCAAGAAATAATCCATACATATATGGACAAATAGTCTTTGACCAAGGGGCAATAAACATACAGTGGGAAAATAAATGGTGTTGGGAAAACTAAATCACTACATGCAAAAAAATGAAGCTAGACTATTCCCTCACACCATGTAAAAAAACCAACTCAAGATGGATAAAAGACTTGGAAATAAGACTTAAAACCATAAAATACATAACAGAAAACTTGGGCAAAACTCCCCAAGAACTACACTTCAGAAATCCTTTTCAGGACACATCTAACGATCGTCAGAAAATGAAGAAAAACATAAACAGCTGGGACTACAAAAACTGAAAACTTCTGTACAGCAAAAGAGGTAATAAACAAAATAAAAAGAAACCCAACTGAATGGGAAAAAAATATTTGTCCTCCTTAAAAGCGATAAGTGTTTGATAATAAAGATCCACAAGGAAGTCACACAACTTAGCAAAAACAAAACAAGAGGCCCAGTCAAAAAATGGGGAGAACTAAAGAGAAACTTCTCCAAAGAGGAAATACAAATGGCCAACAGGCACATTAAAAACTGCTCAACATCACTAGCAATCAGGGAAATGCAAATCAAAACCACAATGAGATACCACCTTACACCAGTAAGAATGTCCCATATCAAAAAAACACAAGTGCTGGCATGGATGTGAAGAGAAAGCAACAGTCTTACACTGCTAGTGGGAATGTAAACTGGTTCAGCTTCTATGGAAAGCTGTGTGGAGGACTCTCAAACTAATGAAAATGGAACTACCATTTGACCCAGTATTTGCTCTTCTGGGAACTACCCAAAGGAGACCACAATACTTATACAAAGGTACACCTGTGCTCGGATGTTTATTACAGCACTATTCATAATTGCAAGGACATGAAAACAAACCAAATGTCCCAAAACAGATGAATGAATGAAAAAGATGTGGTGTATGTATACACACTGAAATAATACTCATCAATTAAAAACAATATATTTGATGCATTTGAGATAACATAGTTGGAGCCAGAAGGAATCATATTAGCAGAAACAAGTCAGAAAGAAAAAGACAGAAACCAAATGGTTTCACTAATATATGGGACATAGGAAAAACAAACAAAAGGCCAGGGGGAAAAGTCAAAACAAGCTAATAACCAAACTAAAGTACATAGCCAGGGATGTGTGTGTGGGGGGGGTTGTGGTGGGAGTCTTCAGGCATGGGAGGTGGTGGGAGAACCTCAGGGAATACAAAAATGTGAAATATACATATAAATAAAGAAGAATATATTCTCAGGGATAATTAAAAATATGATGGTGCGCAGGTTACAGGGTGGTGGGAGAACCCAGGGCTGACAATCATGAAACAAACAAACAAACAAACAAACAAATAAATAAATAAATAAACCAATCAATCAATCTATCAATCAAATACTACTGAATTTTCAGACTCCTAAGAAAGTATTTAAATTTATGTAAGCATAAAATACCTGATAGAATAACAGAGAAAATTTGACAGTTTCCGTCGCCATGGAGGATATTTAATGGCATCTTCCAGGAATTAATAATAGACACCTAGTGGAAGCACTTAAAAAGTTATCAGTGGTGATGAAGGTTAGGTGTTGATCAAAATTTTGTGCTCCTCCTTCCACTCTGTAGCATAATCACTATGAAATGACTGCACATCCTGAGACTTAATTGATCATCCTATTTGTACATGGTATTTATATTTTGTGACTTTTTTTTTGTCCCTGAAAATGAAAATAAAAATATTACTTAAAACATCATTATTAGTTGAGGTATTATTTTCTTTAATTAGGATGACAAATTTTTAAGTGTTGTGATGATAAGAGTTGGTATGTGAAAAAAAGAAACCAGAAACTACATATTTCTTGTGCTACTAAATATTGGTACAACTACTTTGCTTCCCAATTTGGCAACACCAAAAAAAACCTCAAGATATTAATATTTCACAGTCCAATATGTCTATTTCTAGATATATGAACAATATGAAAGCAAGACTTATACAAGAACAGACACTGTACCACTGTCCATTATGACAAAAATGGAAATAAAGCACTTATCTAAAGGAAATACATAAATTCACTCTTATTTATATATTATATATGATGAAGCAATTTTGGTGGATTAACTAGACTTGCCTATATTATCATTACTAAGCATAAAAAAAATAGAGTAAGGAGCAAGAAAATCAAATTCAAAAAGGCTATGGCCTGGAGGTTATTATTTATGAAATTTCAAAATATAAAGAAGCATAAGCAATTAATGAATATATGCATATATAAAAAAGGATATGAAACCAGTAATTAAAAAACTGAATCATCTCCATCTAAATGAGAGGTTCCCCATTCCATGCCCCACTGAAAGAGCTGTGGAGCTGAGTGGCAAGAGGATGCTTGAGACCCAGAAGAGAACATTTGGGAGACACTAGGAGATACATGTGGAGCAGGGACATGTGAAGGAGGGCACATTTGTTTCTCATCTTTAAACTTGCACTAGGAACTTGAGGGACATAGAAGAGACTCATGGGTGCGATACACGTGGGGAGCTACAATGACAGCTTTTATCTTGATTTGTGCTCTGGTTTTGATCCTTTAATCCCAGACTTGCCTGGCCCCTTTTTCCCTTCCCTGTGGTTTCTTGTGGGAAGGTTTGTGGCAAGATTTTGGGCTTCTGGGGTCCACCTGTCAGTCAACCTTGTTTGGGATTTACAGTGGAAATAGTGACTTTGGTATTGAGAAGTTATTTTCCATTTTTCTCTTTTCAGGCACACTATATTATATTAATGATCTTTCACACTAAGAGTAAATTTTGTCTTCATGTGGCGTTGAAATAATCCCTTCAGAACATGCAAGTCTGGGGGTCTTGGGATACCCCTCTGTTTACCCACTAAGGAAATGACATTATCAACTTGAATATAATAGCTAATTCTGAAATCCAGGGAAGGGAATGGCTAGAAGAAATTTGGTTGCTTCTCCAATGCCTTCTCTTCTTTTACGGTAAAAAAAAGTATAAAGCAAATGTGGCAAAATATTAGCATCTTTGTGGACCACAAGAAGGACTGTATGAGATTAGTATCAAGTGAGGACATGGTATTTACTACATTACTTTCTGTTTCTGACAGTACATGTGAAACATATAAAACAATAAAATGCTTCTTGTCCTGTGGCATGAGATAGTTAATCTACAACATTTATGCAGATTGAGGTAAAATGTCACCAGTTCAAGAATCCCTGAGCAGCATTGTCTAAATTCTTAATCAGAAAAACCAGGTGCATTTTAAAAATCAACATGCATCTAAGGTATATTTATTTTTACTAATCAATCGAGATTGTGCTCTTTTAACTATTCTAAGGCAATTTTAAAAAGAGATACAAAAATCTCTTCAATTTTTTCAATTGCAGAAATAATTTATTTTATAAATATAAAAGTCAAAAACTTTAAAAATCTTGATAAAACAGAACAAACTTAAGCATTTGGTAAGACTTATATACAGTGAGATCTATGCTCATCATTGTAAATTCTTTAACCATGAACAAGATCATGACCCACTTGATACACAGCCTTATTTATTTTCCTTCCATCATTTTTTTTCCTTTTCTTTCTCTTACACTCCTTCCTTTTCCTTCTCCATCTGCTTCTTATGCTGTTTTCTTTCCTTTCCTTTCTTCTGTTTAGTTTCTGTTTCTGCTGCTACATTTTCTGCTCTTGTTCCCCTTATACTTCGTCAGTGATATTATACTTTTTAAATGCGAAGCACCATGTTTTCCCAACATCATCTCCCTTAACTTTCATAGCAGTTCATAGTTGTTTTCATTCTCATTTATCAAAAGAGAGAACTTAGACTTCAAAAAATATGGGACACATTCAACTAACATAGATATGCAACTGGAAAAGTCTGAACTAGCAACCAGGTTTACCTATTCCCTCTACCTATTACAATCCAGGCTCCTACTGTACACTTTTTCGTATTTCTCATCCTTCAAATTTCATCCAATAGCCACCAAATACTGCTCATAATACTGATTCAATATAGTTCTTCCTTTACACTTCTATTACAACAACATTAGACACCTTTCATCATATAATTATTAGCTCCCCTTTTCCAGAAAGCATTCACTATCTACAATGTACCAATAGTGTAACAATCATTGAGATTTGTGGCAAAGGTATAAAAATGTATCAGGCATGAATTCTTCCATTGATATGCTCTCAGGTCATGCTGTTGCAGACATAGATTACGATTAAACAAGGCATTGTGCTAGAAATACAGACAGTGCAGCAGGAACTGAATTAAAGGATCAAAGAAAGAATGCTAAAGTAGGTGTCACTAATTGAATTTAGTAAAGGGAATTATTACAGAAGGGAAATCTTGTGCAAAAATATGAGATGATGTATGTTATCATCAATATACTGGTTTCAAAAATGCAATACATGTACATAGGATGTCACTATGAGGGGTGTAGGGTGGTGGGTATGTAGGAACTTTCTGTACTATTTTTCCAAATTCTTGTAGGTCTATTTCTCAAACAAGTTTTAAAAGAGTTAACATTGCCTATGCAGCGTTTGACACTGCTTGGATGTGTGCTGAAAGGCAGTGTTGGGAAGATTTAGCAGAAGAAATTGGCTGGTGTCATTTTGAAAAGTAGGTTCATCAATTTGGACCTTATGTCAGAGTATTAAAGAAAACATTGAAGAATTTTTTTGGGAATTGATTTGGATCATGTTATTTGCCTTATGTTTCACTTGTATGTGCAAAGCAGACTCTATTTCAAATGCTGCAACAATTTTTCTAAAAGTTTAGAACTCTGGTTGTTTTCTCAGATATATTAATTTTTTATACTAGATAGTGGAAATCTCAGTTTATTCTTGGAATGTCCCCCAGCAAATCATTGACCTAAGTTTTTGGTTTTTGTTTTTTCCCCACCTTGTGACTCTTAAAGCAAATTTCATCAACCATCTACTATAGGTTAAACTTGACACTAAACTTTGAAGGCAGTCACAGCTGTGGAGAAGGAGAAATCAGGCCTGATAAAAGAGGCACTACTAAGGGTCTTGGTGAGCATTAGTCTAGCAACAAATAGCCATGAAGAACATTTCTTCTTGTTTTACAGTAGTTTATTAATTAACTCATGTGTTTAACTCATGTCAAATAAAAACATTTATTGTACACTAACTCCAAAGATTATAATAAGATTTAGAAACAGAGAAATGAATAGGACACCATACCTGCCCTCAGGCACCTTTAGTTGGGGGGTCAGGGATGTAAAATAATCACAGACTGTCCGAGTGGCTTATAAAAGGCAAAGTGCTGGCACAAAGAGAGGTAATCAATTTTGCGTGAGAGACTTAGGTCACCAAGGTGGCAAGGAATCTAATCTAACTTATATGACATAAAATTGTGTGATCAAGAACAGTGACCTACAGTATATGAACTGTATTTGTCTTTCTGTCCTCGGAAATCATCAATTTTCCATGTTACAAAAAGAATCTTATATCCCTTCAGAGCAAAATGGAAAGGACTTGAGCAATCACTGCTGTGCCCCAGCACGTGGGAGGCCCAGTAATAATGGAAAAGTTCACTCCAGAGAGAGAATGTTCTCCAAGAAATGAAAGACTTTCAATCCATGACAACTGTTTTAGATGAGGAGCAAGACAGAAAGAGGCAGGGAAGGAAGGATCAGTCATTCATCTACTCATTCAATGAATAATTATTACATTTATTATTATGCAAAGTGTTCTAGTAATATCCTAGCACTCTGAGAATTAAAAATATCACTCATTGACATGACTGTAAAATACCATCTCAGCAGCCTCTCCTAGCTATCGTTCAAATTCAGCTGAAAACACAATAAAGAGAATAATTATCTTAAGAAGTAGGAAAATATTTAAACATTCTTTGTTGTCTTCTTTCACAAAGACGCCACTGACCATGGAAAGCTGGACCATTATTTCTCTACTGGGTATCTGCTATATTTTATGTTTGCAAGAACAACATCCTTCCCACCTTTATCTTGTACAGGCAAACAGAAAAAAAGAAAAGCAGCTCATAATATGAGAATGGAGAAGATGAAGAAGGGAGAGGAGTAGAAGTGGAGCTTTGCAGTGCCAGGGCTGTAGATCCCTTACTGCAGTAACATAAGCATCAGAAAGAGTCCTTTCAATACCTCCCAGGACCCATTTCCTGTGCAAGAAGCGTCTGTTTATTTTGTTTTGTTGTTTCATTCATTTAGTTGGAGAAAGTCTCACCTCAGTCAGGCGGTCATACTAGA
Source organism: Uropsilus gracilis (assembly GCA_004024945.1). NCBI lineage: Eukaryota > Metazoa > Chordata > Mammalia > Eulipotyphla > Talpidae > Uropsilus > Uropsilus gracilis. Next base: position 24,814 of record PVHY01000919.1, read on the forward strand.
GCTTGACTTCCAGTCTCAGAGTGTTTGATGGCAGCTTCTGCAATGAGCTTTGGAGCAAATTCCTTACAATAAATTTCTGTGAGTTGAATTAGTGGAACATAGGACATGAATTATATTCTTCTGAGACATATTTCCAAATTAGCTTTCAGTACATTCTGAAAAGGTAATCACCTTACCAGTCAACGGAATATCTGAGTTTTCAACAAGCATCCAGATATTGGAGAGTAAGGGTCATGGGTAACTCAGCACTGTTAATGAGCAGTTTTGAGAGATTTCTTTTCATCTCAAGACAATATAGTTAATGTTATTAATAATGAAAGTGAAAGCAACAGTTATTAACTAACAATTGATTAAGTAGCTGTGCCAGTAACTGTATCAGCACTTTACATGTTTTCTCCTTCTCCTTTCAACTTTGTGAAATAGAGTCAATTATTCTTCAAATGGATGTATTTGAAAATTCCACAAAGGAAAATTTCATGTTGTAAAGTTACAGTAATTGAATGACAACATTATGTTGTTGACTGTGTTAAATCCCTAAATGGAAAAAGTTAGATAAATAAAAGGACTGAACTTTTCAAAAAGAAACATAAACAGTCTCTAAATAAGTAAAAATGTTACTGTGTAGTTCATTAATTGAAAAAGTGAAAGCAGGCAATGGTAAGCTATATTTAGGAAGCAGTCTATTATAATATCTGGTATAATCTTAAATTCAGTAAGATTGTATATTCTTAGATTCATTTAGCAGACATGTTAATGAGGTTGTTACACTTTTAGACCTTTACTTAAAGCCACTAGGAAATAGGCTTCAAAAATAAACAATTTATATCCTTTCCCATAGTTATTCATTAGAATTTATTTTAAAATACTTATTAAAGAGTGGTACAAAAATTACAAAAACATTATTGCAAAATATATAAAAGTAGAAACATTCTAAATATCACCAAATTGAATATTCATTTTAATTTTGTGTATTCTAATAATAGAATATTATAAAATTTTTAGTGATAATAAGTGTGAATCTTCCAATTTTTATCTTTTCTTTCAAGGTGGTTTGATAATGTGGTCATGGCATTTCTATATAAGCTTTGGGTCAAGTTATTAATTTCTGCAAAAACTCTACCTTAGTGGCAGCTCCAGCATTAGAGCATTTCTTCTCATTGATGATTACTCTTGTTGAAAATTCACTAACCATAACTGTAAAGGAAGTGTTTAGTTTTGGACTTTCAGTCACTACTTCATTGATCACTATAGATTTGCACTGTTTCAAAATTGAGACGTGTGCATTCTCTGAGTTTATTCCTTTTTCTCAAGAGAGTTTTGGCTATCCTGGATCCCTTGCATTTCAATGTGAATTTTACTACCAATTTGCCATTTTCTGCAAAAATATCAGCTGGCATTTTAATATCAATTATATTGAATCAGTAGATGAATTTGAAGAGCATGGCCATTTTTATAATGTTTAGTCATGACAGCACAATGTCTTTTCATTTATTTATATCTGTTTTACTTTCTTTCTAAGTTAGGTAAAAATGAACAAAAGCCTCTAACCAGCAAGTCAAAGGAAAAAAGTGACATTTTTAAAATGTGGCTTCTACCACCTAGTTTTCTTACCAGATTTGTAGCACCTGCACTAGCAGTTGCCAGTCAAATGCAATTTAAAAAACAGGGTTGTATTTACAAGGAAAATTAGCCAGGAAAATGAAAAATCCTTAATGCCACAAGTGGCCAGTTATTTTAACCCAAAGTACTGTTTAGCCGGAAGGTTCCAAGTGCATGGCTAAGGCACTCTGCAAAGCCCGGTCTTTCTTTTCCATCTTCTCTTTGCTTCTTCTCTCTCCAGTGTTATGAACTGTTCCGCTTCTCCAAGGCTCTTCAAACTTTTTGAACAGATGCTGATGCAAAGTCAGCTTTCCAAATGTGCCACCTTGCTGCAGTTCCATGCACTTTTTTTACCAGGCCTGCCTTCTGTAACATCTGGCCAAATTCACCAGACCTGCCCTCACTAGTCCCTGGTCACCCAAGCCTGCCATTCTGGCATCCAACTCCACACCAACTACTTCTCTGCTGGTCACTCTCCCACCATGGCTCCTTGCCACCACCAGCTTACTCTTCCAGGGGGCTACCCTTGGCCAGGACATGTGGGTCTGTTCTATCAGTCTGCCATTCTTATCTCCTTCCTCCTCTCTCTCTCTCCACTCATTCCTTTTATCTGTGCTTTTCCCACTTCCTACTTAGCTCATTCGTGGGTCTTTCAGACCCCGCCCACCAGGACATTTTGTTGCCCATACAATTTTAAACTGTGTCACTACCCTGTATCACTCGAATAACATTTTGTGGTTTTCAGTGCACAAATTTTGTATTATTCTATTAAGTTTGTGCTCATCATTATATTTACACTTACAAGTACAATTTTGTTTTAAATTTCATTTTTAAAATTGTTCATCACTTGTGTATAAAAATATAATTGAATTTTACAGGTTGATCACATACAATTCTTAATCACATGCAATTCTTTTGAATCATGTATTAATTCCAATAGGTTTTGAGTTGATGACTTAAGATTTTCTATATATAAAATAATATGACCTATGAACAGATAGCTTTATTGCATCATTTCTAAACTTACTGTTTTTTGTTTGTTTTTTCTTCTTGCTTAATTGCTCTTGCTAGAAATTCATTAGAGTGGTATATATAAGTGATGAGAGTAAACCCCTTTGTCTTTTACTTGATCGTATGGGAAAATCATTATTCACGATTAAATGTGATACTAACTTGGATTTTTTTCTAGATTCTTTCTGGAGTTGAGGAAGTTTCTTTTTTTCGCTGGAGCTCATCTCTGGAGCTTATTGGTTGTTGCAGTTTTCATGAAAAGTTTTGTAACTTCCTTAAAATATTTTGCCCCTACTTAATATTTTATTAATTGGAACACTTCTAAAATGGTGGAATAAAGCCCTCCAAAAATCTACTCCTCTTTAAAAAGTAATGAGAATACTGGGAACAGGTATTAAAATAAATTTTTCACTGGAAGTTAACCAATGTCTCATAAAAACCTCAGGATGAGTTATACAAGAAAGAAGGTTAATCTCCCTAAAGGAGCTTCAAGCTATTTTGATTGGTCTTATTCTCATGTTAGAATGCTAAACAGAGATTGGTCTGAGAGTCTCCAGAGATGGAGGCTCCAAATTCACATGCCTTTCAGTCTTGAGAGTTATGAAATCAAAAGCCTTGAAGACCCAGGTTCAGGGACCTCTCCCCCAAAAAACCACATCCTACTTTTGGACTTGTCTGGCAGTTCCTGAGAAAACACAATTCTCAGAGCTTTTCTCTCTTCATCTTAACTCTATGTAAACAGACCTATTCCCAACACATTTGCAGAAAGCAATCGGCGGCGGTAACAGCTTAATATCACAACTGCCTCAGGCAATGATACCAGTGGGGGCTAACAAAAGGTGAAACAGGAAATGCAAAGGGAAAAATTGGGAGCAAGATGTACAGATGCTTTAAAAGAACTCTGAAGATAGAAATCTACATGCATGAGTAGGATAGCATGTGCATGTAACCAGATGTGGGAGGATGGAGAATATGGGGCCGGTGGGGTGAAGATGCTTCTGGGGTAGTTGCTTGCTGTAGTAGCATGCAAGCAATCCCATCATCTCAGGGGTCTCTGGGCAGGGCAGTGGAGTCTCAGGTACACAAGGACAGAGGTTCCTGTTTGTTGTGGCAGGCCCCTTTTGCTCCCTCTGCCCAGATACCTCTGTGTCTCTCAGAAGGTGAGAGTTCTCCAGCCAGGTGAGTAGAGATCCTTTCTCTTTGTGTCTTCTTAATGATGGGATGATTGGTCCTTAAACTCTGATGTTAGGCTCATCTGAGATTGTCTGAGGTGTTGTAATCCTATTTAAGTGGAGGTTGAGCCTCTCTGGACTGCTGTCTGCTGATTGGTTGGAGATGGGAAAGGTCGTGTCAGGGTCACTCTCCTCAGCTGGGACAGATGGAGGTGAAATTCACCTAAATGTTTGTTGTTCGGGGGGTCTATCCAGTCTGCCATCATTTCATTTCACCATTTATTCTGGGTTGTCTCATAATATATTCAAGATTTGTAATTATAAAATTAGGAAAAAGCAAGAAGTAACTGGTCTGTATCTTACTATCATGGAGTATATGTACAAATTTGATATAGTATCTACATCATGATGTTAGGGTAGGTTTCCCGCCCTGGGTGTCATTTGTCTCCTGTTTTAAGATTGCATACTTCAAGGAAGGTATGCTAAAATGTGAGAATGGCATTAGTTGAAATTTCCTTTGAGGGAGATGCAGGGAGGAGGAAGAAGTGAAACAGTTTTTTTTATTTGTAATATAATAATTCAGGAGCTATTTCTGGAAGGCGGGAAAACAGAGAGAATATTTAAAGAGGTTTGAAACAAAGAGAAAGGAAGGAAAGAAAAAGATAGGAATTCAGATTGAGATTCAGGTTTTGTTTTAGTCATTTTGTAAGATGGAGATGTGAACCATGTGAGCTTGGCCATGTGGCAAGGCCTGGGCCTTGCAGCCTCTGGCTGGCCTGGGCTAGCCGCATGTGTGCTAAAGGCAGTTAAGAAGCTTGCAGATTTGAACTCCATTTTGGAGTTTGTTTTGCTTAGTTTAACATGACCTGGAAGAGGCCATGTTAAAGTCAGGCCTGAAAAGAAAGTGAACTTTGCTGGGTCCAGTACCATTAGGTTTCTTCTACTACCTGGAAGAGGACAACAAAAAGAGGATGGCATGGAGAACCTGAAGCATACCAAAGGAGCATGCCAAAGAAAGATGTCTTCAAACACATGGAGATGAACTTTGACTGGCTGACATTGGTGAGATGATCAGAACTGAGAGACTGAGGATTTTTGGGCAATCTGGGAAAGGACTTTGGACAATGTTGAAAAAGGTTTGGACAATGTTAAAGTAATCTGAGTTTTACTTACATGTTTCTTTTGTAGTAATTAGGAAATGACTTTTTTAGAAATAAATTAGTCTTGCTTTGACTTGGTATTTTGCTTTGACTTGGTATTGATAGTCTTGCTTTGACTTGGTATTTTGGTTGAGAAAGCTGGGGATGGTGGAAAGAACCTACAAGAGTTTAAAAGTGGGTAAATTGAGGCAAACTAGTTTAAAGTTTAAACTGTGTTTCTAAGTTTTTCTTTTTAGGTTTGAAAGAGGGAAAGAAAGCAGAGAGAAGCTGGTAGCTGATTTTTGCATACCAATGGTAAAGGTGAACAGAGAAAATGCTAATGAACAGTTTGTAGCCTGCTTCCTAGGGAGAGAAGCAGGCATAGGTATGTCTACTTCAAGTTAAAGACAATTGTTAATGTAACTGTTTGTAGCCTGCTTTGTAGAGAGAAGCAGGCAGAGCTGTGTTCAAGTTAAAGTAGAAGTCTTTTTTTTTCTTTTCGCCCTCTTTCAATGATATATACTAATAACCACTGAATTGTATATGTAAATAGGTGATGTGTATGATATATGAACTATATCTCAATAAAGTTATCATTAAACAAGAGTCTAGTTTCTCACAACCTAAATGCCCCAAAACAGACAAATGGAGCAAGAAGATGTGTATACACACACACACACACACACACACACAATAGAATACTACTCGGTGATCAAAATAGATAAACTCATCCATTTGTAGCAAGATGGATGGAGCTAGAAGGAATTAAGCTAAGCAAAATTAGTCAGAAGGAAAAAGAGAAATATCAGACAGTTTCAATTATTGGAGGAATATAGTGAAACTTAACAAAGTGTCAAAAAAAAAGACAAAACTTGCAGTCAAACTATAGATCTGAAGCATACACCAGGGGAGAGGGAGGAAGAGGAACAGAAACAGGAGGGAGAAAGAGCACAAGGAATTTGAAAGTTGTTACAAGGCACAAGGAGTTGCCACTGCCAGCACAGGAGCCTTAAAAATGCTAAACAGAGATTTCCACAGCCAAGTCCTCACCTGGCCTACAGGGAGTCTTAAAGATGTTAAACAAAATTTCGGCTGCCAGACATCCCCCATCCTGGCAACACCAAAGGACCTTATCCATACCTACTACCATTCTTCATACCTATCCCATCCCCCGTTGCCCCTGGCCCTACAAAAATAGTTCTCTCTTCAACATGGTCATGACCCTCACTCTAGGGTCAGTGAATCTCTCCCAGAAGCAAGTTATAATGACTTTTGTTTGTTTTACATGGTCTGACTTCTGTTCTCTCCTTTATCACATCTTTTCAGGAATATGGAGACCCATAGTCCCTTATATATGACACATATATGACATCATAGCATGGGTGGTATGGTAGTGGGAGATATATGGGGACAACACCTTATGGGAGAAATCAAATTCTGTACAAATATGAACAATAAGGAAATTAAAAAGATTTTTAAATTATATATAATATAATATAATATATACTATATAATTATATATTACATAATATAGAATGTATCATATAATCATACATATTACATAACATATCATATCTATATTGTATACTACATAATACATAACATATAATTATATTACATAATAAATAATTGTGCATATTATATAACATGTAATTATATATTATATTATAGCATATATACTATATATCATATATATGATATCATGTAGAGAAAAAGAAAAAAATACTCCTGAAATATTCTGCATTAGTTTAGCCACAGATGGGGAACTGATCTTATTTCTAGGTTCTATATTTTTGGAAGAAAATTGATGATGAAAAGCAAATTTCGAAGGGAGTGACAGGAAAAAGGGTAGAGATACCATATTATATAAGGAATTTTTACAAACACCATGCTATAGGAGCCTTGGACATAATGGTGAGTAAAAAAAAATAACTCAAATAAGCATTTGGAATTTGACTTTATGAAAGGTTGACTGATGAAAGATGAGACTCCTAGAGGAAATATGCCAGATGAATCACAATCGTGGTAAGGGATGACCAGTCCTAGCCCAGCTGTAGAATAGTTATTGACTTGCATTTTGGACTCCACCCACACTGAAACCTAAGAGAATTTAGGCTGAAAGAACGGTATAGAGGTCATTCTGATAGATGAGGGATGTATCCATCTAATTGAACTAGAAGTAGCTAAGAAAGTTGTATAACCAATAAGGAGTACACTCTCCAATTCCCACTTTAATATTAAGCAGAGAAAAATCACACAGAGGGTGGAAAAAATGCAGTGATGAAATGTAGACAACTGAGCTGTTTCTAGGAGGAGAAATCAAGGCCCACTCAAGAAACTCATTTGCCACCCCTCACTCCCAGTCAAGTTAGGAGACTGATGATTCTTGAGGCAGAGGTTAACAAGCTACATACAGTCTTTGGACAGGACTTTTGTGCAAGCAAAGTTTTATTGGGACACAATCATGCTCTATTTATTTTCCCATGATTGCTATTTAACTATAATGGCATATTTGAGCACATATAGCAGAGAAAAACATGGTTGACAAGTCAAAAATATATACTGATATCTGTTTTCTGATTCCTAGTCTAGGGAATTCATGAAGTCAAAGGACCAAAGAGTGTTGTATCTTCCATTTTCTATTGCTTTGATTGGGTGACATTACTGAAGTTATTTTGTCTTTGCTTTATCATTATATATAGGGTGCATTATATTGAGTGTAGATGGCAGTATTTCTTGCAGATAATTTGTCTTTCTAATTCATAAATTACGGGGCCATGGTATAGAGAATTTTGCATCACCCAAAGATCTTGAATTTTGAGCTATATGAAGTTTGGACTTTGGATTATCTATTTCCTAAAAGGAAAATTTGGAATTTGATGTCCAGAAGTATAGATTGTGGTATAAGCAAAGCTATCTATCAAAGCTGCTCCCTGTTCCTCTTGATGATATAGCTAGATTTCATTCCCTACCTCCTTTGCAATTTGGTAGGGACCAGTGACTGAGTTATAGTCAAAGAAATGTAGGTAGAAGTTAAATAAACATTTTCCAGGCCAAGTGCTTAAAAATATCATACTTTTCCCATAATTTTTCATGTTTTCTTTGTCTATCCTATGGATAAGGCAATGGAAAATTGATGCCTAGAAAACATCATTAAATGATGAAAAAGAAGAGGTTAGCCTGAATGACTGTGTGAGAAACAGTCTCCAGTGACCTATATTGAAAACCCAAGTGAGTGACCAATAGATTTATATCCATTAAATGTTCATATAGTTCAAACTGTTGAAATTCTGGTTTTGTCCACTACAGAATATATGCACCTGTCTAAACAGCACTGTGAGAAGCTCTGTTTGGGCATTAGTATGGGTAACAGTATGTACTCACTTGACATCATCAATAGGTTATTAGAAGCTGAACATCTAAGTGAAATGACATACAACAAAACCAATTTTACTTTAGGCTAATTGATATAAATAGGAGTTAATTTCCTCTTGCAGCATATTTATGGTCTCAGCTATCATCAAACTTTGAAATGAAGATCCAAACCACATCTAATACTAAAAAAAAAAAAAAAATGAATTCATTCCTTTGCTAACCTGCTTATTCCAGTTCAGGGTCACAGGTGACCAGAACCTACTCCTGCAACTTGTGCTAGAGGGCAAATTCTTGCACGGCAGAGTGCACTTATATCCACACATCTGTAGGATGTGGGAGGAAACCAAAGTGCCCAGAAAAAATACATGCAGACAGAGGGAAATTTGAGAACTCCACACAGATGGTAGCCCTGGATGGGAAATCAGTTTGTTTTTTTCTCATCAATGTGATAACAAATCAACGTCAACCAAAGCAATTGGAGAACATGAGTACCTGCATCTGTCCTTTAAGAAGCCCAGTATCCAATGGAATATGCACACACATGTACACACACACACAAATTATAAATGTTGCAGGTGCAAATATAACACACTTGATACTATGTCGAGAACAACTGACCCACTACTGGAAGTTAGGGAAGAGCTTTCAGTAGAGGTCATGCTTGACCTTGAGTCAGGAATACCTCTAGGCAAGAAGGGCAATAAGGCAAAAAGTCAACAAAAACAAAGGTTCAAGGACAAGAAGCAATACCATATTTGCACAGTGGACTACAAGCAAATAGACTTGATGAGCAGTGATTTTAAGGTGCAGAAAAGCAGGAAAGCAGTTCAGAGCCAGATCACGAGGATGTGAGTGTTGGGAAAGAGGAGGCTAGTAGTTTATAAGTCTCTTGAACTCCTGGGATTCTCATATTAGGCAGATGCTGCTGATGCTTTGGGAAGAAGTCAGGTCACTCAAGTCCCCAGCCTTCGCTACCTGTTGCTCAGATCCCAGTTCTCAGCCTCTCTTTCTCCTATCCCACTCTGGCAGATTCCATCAATTGCCAACTGCAAATATGTAGGAGGATGAACATTTTTAAAGTTCCTTTTAATCTAAGATTCCCTTATTGGTGGTTCCTGAGGAGGAAGAACTAAAGTCTGCCAACCCAAAGTACTCAAGAGATTTTGATTTAAAACTACTATGTGTTAAGAGAGGCAGATGATGGGCATCAACTATCTTCTGCCCACCCTGCAGAGCCAGCATGGTTCTAGGGCAGGCTGCAGGAATACACCGATGCCAGTCTGTAAGCAGATATAGGGAGTAGTTCCTGCATCTGTTCAATAGTGTGGTGCACTCTGGGGTACTCCTGGTAGCATCAGGCTAGTCTGTTTCTTCAGGTCACATAATTTTGTGTTATTTATGCCTCTTAGTGATTTCAATTCCACGTAAACTTGCTGAAGTAGAGTCTGTTGTCTGCAACTAAAAGCCAGTATATTCACTAAAGAAGTTCCCAGTATATCAGAAATTGGACTTTTTGGGGGGCAGGGGGGAGAATTTTTACTTTCAACTAACAGTTGTGAGGCTTAACCATGCATACTGTGCACTGCCATTTGTTCTTTCATAATTTCATTATCTATTGAATAATAATGATGACTATTTCATACCTACCCAGTGACACACGTGTGATAACAATATTAACAATTCTTATACCATGGATGAATTCCAAATGGAAAGCACTTTTAAATGCAAAGCACAATTACACTCTTACAATTGCTAACTGTCATGTTATGATACTTAAAGGAATATATACAAGTGAAAGCTTTTCTAAAGAGAACTGAGTTATGAAGTATGTTTCCTATCTCTGAGGTTATTTAGAGAATAAATGATAATCAACAGATATTATATAAGAGGGTCCCGTATTGCAATGAAATCTGACAGAATATTTTAGGGAATCCGTATTGCAGGCCCTATGTCACACCAAAACAATAGCAATTTACATAGGTAACTTCTCCAAGATTGTTAATTTCCTTATACATGCATTTGGAGTTAGTGTGTGTTTCATTTTAGTAAATAGATCTCTCTGGAAGGTTTCCTTTATCCCCTTGCTACTAATTAGTCCTTCCCTAAAATGATATTCCATTTCTTGCTTGACCAGAACCTCACTCTGGTGCCACTTCCACCAGAAAACTGGGAAAATCGCCAAAGTCAATTTCACGTATCATAAGTGGTCCTCCCTTGAACACCCTGTTCTATATTTTCATTTTTTTCCAGGTAACTAAAGCAATTCTCACTAGTAATTTTAATACCATATAATAGTTGAAGAAAAACCCACAGCTTTTCAAAAGCTACATATTCAATCGGACTCTCTGTATGCTCTGTCATTAGCTACAGCTCATTTGATTTGTTGTGATGGTAGAAATGGTTTCATGCTATTCCCACTGGAAGAAAAATGAGTTTCAGCAGTTATGTGCAGGTTCCTCATATACTTATAAAGTCAGTTTATCTAGTCCTAAATAATTATGGCTTGAATATTTTGCTATTCAGGGACCATAAAGGGGAAAAACAACAAACTTGGATGAATAAATCCTCCTGGTGAATTCCGGTGAATTATTACGGGTTTATAAGAATCACTGACATAATGGCCTAAGGAACCATAAACATAGTATCAAGGTCATTTGTAAAGGTCTTCATTTCTGAGTTTGCTGACTGCATGGGACTCAACTCTGGACCCTTTGGCTGTAAAGTTATCAAACGTACCCCTGAAAAACTGACTTGAACAGGAGAAGCATGAAAACATGGATCTGTGTAGCCAGGACCTAGAAGAATCTAGTTTAGTCCTAATAAAAGCCAGGCACTATGCCAGCTCCCTTTCTATTTGATTTTCATGAGAATCTGTCTGTGGGGGAGCTTTGAATGTTTTTAGTACAATAACAAGCTTGTGTTCTCTAAGCCAATTAGTACGTAATTAGGTGCCTGCTAATGAGGAGTAGCATGAAAGGTAGGGCTGGTGAATAGAGTGGGGGTGGGTGTGACACTTGTGGATGCAGGTGGTGAAACAGCACATGTTGAGAACTAAATTGAATTTCTCAAAACCAGTAATTTGCTACACCCTATTAGAAAGTGTGGCGCTAGAACTTCTGCAGCTTTTCACATCTCTGTTGGAATGTGCCTTTATTCCTCCCTGCAAAATAAGGTTGTATTCACTACATCTGTTAGCAGTTTTTCACCCATAATTTTCTAGAAGTTTACAATTAGCTTGGTTATGATGGCTGGAAGTATCGAGTGACCTATTAGAAGGACCAAAGGAAACCATTTATTGCTTCTTCCACTCAAGTTACATGTAGATGAGTGGGCTTAATAAAGCTCATTGCCCTCATTGAGCTTCTGTTCTCAAGAGGAGAGATAGAGGATGAATTAAAAAAAATCTAAATAATAAAAGTATTTTAAAAGGTATCAGAAATGTTTGGGTGAGACAAGGGGAATCAAGAGGTCAAGAGGCATCCTAACCTATGCCCCTCCACACACACACACACACACACACACACACACTTGCACACATATGTGCAAGTTTCAAAAGAGTAGTGTAGACTGAATTGAGAAGTTAAGATTTGAGCAAGGACAAAGGAGCCATGAAAAGTCTGGGGGAATGAGATGGGAATCAACACTCCTACTTGATATATCCAAGGTGACTGAAGATTCTGTAAGAGGTCACAAGAGAGAAAAAAAAGCATATATTTTCTTTTTACATCTGATGTTTTTGAAAAACTTGATGAAGGCACTTTTGGTGGTTCTATGACAGACAGATCCACTCCTTCTCTATACTCTAGGTGAGAAGAAAAATCTGGTTAAAATTGTTTAGGTTGATGGATTAGCTTTCTTTAGGCCAGAAAATGTGTGGGATCTTCCCAAAGAAGCTGCCCACCGATCTGGGCTTTCTAGGAACAGATCCTTCACTCTTTCTCCTGTCAAGTGACTTCTTTACACCTTTATAGAGGAAGATATTTTTCATTACGATCCTGACCTTCTTAAACTATCCTTCAGAGAGTCACTTTTATTGAAAATAGCTGATAGAGACCAATAGAGTATACAATACCTAAAGATATAAGATGCTACTTTACTGCTATTTTTTTGGTGTAAAAATAAATTCTAAATGGATGATGATTGTGTTCTTTTTCTCCAGGCAAGAAAGATAATAATTTGATTTTTTTTAACTTGATGAGTTTTTGTAGTCATAAAGATTTCTATAATTAAGATAGGCCCCCAAAGATGAGTATGTTCTGATATTTTGGGCCTGTTTTCAACCAGACTAATTCACTGAAGTATCACCCCACTTCCATCAAGGGGCCTCTCACACTTGCCGTTGCCAAATGATATGGCAAAAGCAGGAACCAGAACAAAATTAAATCCTTTTTTCATTGGTTCTCTGCATATTACCACCTCTCTATTATATCCATGCATCATCAAGGACACATTATCAGGCAATGCTTGTTTTGCTGCACTGTGCCTCTGGCAAGCTGATAATCTGAAGCTAATATCCTTTTATTATTTATACTATATTTGACAGGAGTGGGTAGGCACGAGTAAAGAGTATTTATGATTTGTTTTTAATTTCTACTCAAGATTGCTTCTTTATTGAAAAGGGAACAAATTTACACATCTCCAATTAGGTGAGGGATTATATATGAAAATAAGGATTAATTGACATCATAGATTCAAATTATATATTGTCATGCTTAATCCCTTTTATAAACTAGGTCTGTTCCAGTAGCCTCCTAAACTGCTGTTGAAATGTGTTCACTGTGAATACCCTTTCCAATCTCACTTTGCCCTTTAATAAGTTTCTACTAATTTATTGACTTTTCCTAATCATACACAATTACCTGCAGATACATATTTAGTTTTTGAGCAGATGGTCTTAATTTTAATAGTGTCCCTTATGTATGAAGGTGATATCGGTGATTGGTCAGCCTTGGAAGAGAGATTTTCATTTTTCTTCTCCAGTAATGGGCATAGATTTGTTCTGGTATACTTAGGCCCTTGCCAGTAAAGCTGAGACAATGTATCAAAGTCAGACTGCTGGTGGTCTCCATGGGGCATTGGCCACATGCTGTAAAATCATGCTATTCTTAGTACTGTGGGCTAATCTACTTCATTGATGTTTACTCATGTTGTGTTTAATACCAAAGTCAACACTGACCTTTGAAAGCATAAGAGACACTCTGCTAAACATTGGATGCAACCACTTTCTGAACTCTCAACAACCTGATGAGATAGTCTCTATCTCTATTTGGATGAGAAAATAAAGATTTTAGGTGATTAATTTGTTCAAAGGAAATGAGAATTGTGTAGGGTATGAATCCAATATTACTATAGAGTCCTCATTTTTATTTTCTTTTCTAAACTATTTCTTTTACTGATGACATCTATAAATGTGAGACCATACTGTAGTCCTATAGAAGTTAGAAATAAACTAAGGCAGTTGTATATGCTAAGACTAAACTGTGGGAGCCTCTTGGTCAAGTCAAGGAAGTTATTCTCAATCAAGACACTTCTTAAAGCCATGGGTCAAAAGTCTCCTAAAAGACAGTCATAGAGAATCTAGCCTACCATGTAGGGGACTGTTCTGGATATTTAAGACATTTTCTGTAAAAGATTAGATTAATTAGAGAACTAATTTATTGAACAGTCTTGAGTTTGCCACTATCTTGATTCTGCTCCTGTGAATTGACCATTTGGCTCCTCCTTACTCTTCAGAAGGTTTCTTGCTAGAATCTGATTTATTGAGTCCATCAACCCTTGACTTAGAGTACGTACCCAACAAAAATCAAATGACCTTGATTTCAAAGAAAAACTTACCAGGACTTGGGAAAGTTAAGTGATAGATTGTTCTGCTGGTAATCAATCAATAAAAGCATGCCAGATTTCAAGATGGTTTACATTTTTCTTGCAATTTTGAGTGTAAATGTTTGTTTCCAATTAAAAGAAATTAAATGTAAAATAAAAGTTTATTCATGGAATTGTGGACCATATATGGTTCCAACCTTTGACTATTCTGGTGGTCAGGTTAGGCAGTTTTCTCAGCTGCTATTGGGGTTCTGTGCCTGACAGTTTTTGGAGACATTGGTCCTGGCTTTAGAAAAGATGTTCTCATCTGCTCCAAGCTTGGAAATGCCATTTGGTGCAACTCAGACTTGGATGGTCATTCACAATCAATTTCTGTTCTTCAGCATTCTTCATTTTGTTCTTTGATCTCATTAAGACATCAATGAGCTTATATATAGAACATGATACATTTTACATGAGAGCAGAAAGTAAATTCAGAATTTCCTCAAAAAAATTGGAACCTTTTTCTATATGAATTCTCTACTTCACCAATGAAAACAGGAGTCAATAGAGAAAAGAAATTGGCTAAAGTAAATTTAGAGGGAAAGAAAAAAGAGATCTTAGAAAAATATAAAAGCAACTGAAAAGTGATATATTTTTATGTAAGCATAATGTTGATGTTTAAAAGTTTAAAAAAAAAGAAATTTAATTTGTTTTAATAATGTATCATTCAGATCTCACAAGTATCTCCAAAAATGAGTAATAAATGTTTGTCAATTGCTATTTAGATAACATGAGATCTCCTGGAGTTTTGTTTCTTTCTTTTTTTTATTTCCAACAGAGCAAATCCTCAATTACCATTTAGAAGCCTATAAAGATATTATATTATGGAAAAGCTTTTCTAGTTTCATTAAGCTTCATTTACATAATGTAGACTTTTGATATACCATTGTTAAGCTAGGTTTTGTTTCCATAATTATAAAAATAAATAAATGTATTGCCTTTCAGAATATTCTTACCATGACAACATCTGAGTAACAGAACCATATTTTCAAACATCACTACTACTGAAGAGTTACTGTTTGATCTTGGCAAAAGTCACTTCATTTTTTCTTTGTGGTTTAGAGTCCTATAATCATAATGGGATTTAACAATGTTTTTGGCTTTAAAATTAGGCTTTTTGAGGTGATCAAAGAGAAATTTGCATCACAAAATGAAAAATGATATCTTGTGGGAAGAGGAATGGAATATGATAAAGATATCTAAACCAGAGGGATTCAGAATAATTGAATCCCGTTTTCCAGCTATCTCTCCCCTCTGTGTATGCCACATTTTATCAATAAGGGTTGATATGTTTCAGATAACAAGACATAGACTATCTTCCATAAACTCAGAACATTTTTCTGAGATTCAAGCATTGAAGCCATTGCTTAGATTTAGTAAGGCATGGAGGAGACTACTCCTATTGATGCTTACATCCTTTTTTTTTTTTAATTTAAAAATCTTATTCCCCCACCTTCCTCTTTACCCCCTGTATCTTTTTCCCTCCTGTTTCCCACTTAATTGCACTCATTAGTGTCCGTTAGTTTTTCTAAGGATTTTGCTTTGTCAATTTATCTATAGTCTTTTCTTTAAACCCATGTAGATATATTTTTGTCTTCTGATTTGTTTTACTGCACATCTCAGTCTTCTTCTGTGTTGCTATAAATGGCAACATCTACAGTTGAATAGTATTCCATGGTGTGGATATATTTTCTTCATCCAATCACAACTCAATAGACACTTAGGTTACTTCCATGTCCTTGTTATTATAAATAATGCTTCATTAAAAATTGCAAAACATGTGATTTTTTTATTTTATAATTTTATGGAATTGGAGTATTATTCCTGTTTTTTATTTTCTGTGCTAAGCTTAAATTACTTTTTAAAAAGGCTATATTAGTTTACATTCCCAGCAACCAACTAGAATTCTTCTTTCACCATATCCTCTCCAACACTTATTGTTGGAGATCGTTTTACTATATGCCAGTCTCATGGGTATGAAATGATAGCTCATTGTGGTTTTGAGCTACATCTTCCTTATTAAAGTGATACTGAACATCTTCCTATATATCTATTGCCTCGATACCTAGATATATCTTGACACCCTCATTAGTCATTTGTCTTTTCAGATATACTGTCCATTTACTAATTAGATTTCTTTTCTTGTTTTTGTTGTCCAATTGAATATATTTTTATATATCATGAATATTAACCTCTTGCCAGTTGTGCAATGTGTAAATATTTTCTATCATCCAATAGGACATTTTTAATCTACTTGCATTTTATTTTATAAAAGCCTTCTAATTCAAGATAATTCCATTTATTTTTAACTTTTCTTTCCCTATATATAGAGTTTGAGTCTGCAAAAACATCTTCATTATTCATATTATAAAACATATAACCAATGATTTTTCTATGCATTTTATCATTGCAGATCTTACATCAAAGAAATTAATCCAATTAAGAATTATTTTTTGCATATGAAGATAGAAGTTATTCAATATTATTCTTTTACATGTGGACATTTGGTTTAATCATGCTATTTGTTAGAAAGTGCCTTTCTCAAATGAATCATCAATTCTTGCACCCTTTTGTTCTCAAATACAACTTTCCATGAATGCAAGTGAAAACAGAAATACTATAAACAATGAAAACTCTGCCTTCCCCTTGTAGCTGGGCTATATTTGAAGAGTAATAGCTATGATCAGAGTAACCTGGTACTTTTTTTCTAAGTGCTGTTTGTTTACTATGAAGGAAGGGGAGGGGTGTCCAGGGTGTTCTGGGGTTGTGGAGTGACCTATGTATATAAATAACAAATTATTGTAGATGAGACATTTATGACCTATTGTATTATTTCTTCTTTCATCAGAAACCTTCTCTTGACTTACATCATGATTTTTAAAGTGGGGAAAATAATGCTAAATAATTGAAGCTAATGGAAGCAAGCATTGAATGTGTGTGATGTGTGTGTGTGTGTCCTTGCATGTATGCACATGCACACATGTGGATTCGCTGATTCTAATTTTTTCTTGTATTTTGACTATCATATATAAATCCTTTACTATAATAGCTTTATTGGATCATATTAAAAATCACATAAGAGAGACAGCTAAAATATCAAATGGAGAAGCAGTGTATCAAGTGAAGTCAAACAGTCAACATAGGGCTCAATTGGAGCTTTGAAGAGAATTTAGCACTCTCTGTGCATAGGTATGAGAGGTCTAAGGGCATCAAAAGATTTTGGATTCCCTGACTCTGAACTTACTACTACCCTGTTATCTGATAGGAAAAATAGAAAGCATGATGTCACAATAGCACAATGAAAGAAGAATCAATTGATAAGAACAACCACTGACAGACATCCAAAGCTGAGGAAGAAAGAAGTCCCTTGAAACTTCTCCTGAGAAGTCCACTTTCATATTTTCTGTTTGCTGGTTCAACCAGAATTCACAATACAGAAATAGTTAGTTCATGTAATTATTGAGAGTAAATTCCTGAGACCAGGAGCAAGGCAGAAAAGGCAGACAGTTCAAAGAAGGATGGAACAAAATGTGGAACAATCACATAATCTCTCAGTTCTGGTGAGTCATAGGGTTTGCTTTTGGTCCTAAGTAACATTTTTAACCACTGAGGTAAAAAAAAAAAAAGTGCTCAAGTATAGATCTATGAATAACAAAAAGCAAAAATCTGTGATGAATCAAAGCTAGAAACAAATTACCTTGACAGACAGAAAGCAACCAAATGAAATTAAATAGGAAAATTTGATAATTTCCCTACTTAGGATGTTTTCAAGAGAATGGAAAAGGTGGGAAAAGTGCTTAATGGCAGTTCATATCCTAAAAGTTGTCAATATCAATCAACAATGAGTGATGATTGTTTATAAATTAATGATCAGAGGCTGTACTTTCAGTTGCCATTAAGCAATGGCCCATTATCTTATCCCACAATATTTCAAACCCAACTTGTCAAACACTTATCCAGTTACCTTTCCATCTCCCTTCAATAGAGTTCTCCCTTTATCAATGAAATATTCTCTACAGAGTTTCTCAAGCTAGGAGATTTGGAAACCTTTATATTTCATCTGAATATAGCAATAAATCACATTTATTCTATTAAAAAACATCACTTGGATACCTTATTTCCTTTCCATATTTCACCGTGTCTGCCTTTTTCAGGCCTATTTGCCAGTCTCTAGGCTTCTACATCAGCCTGTTTATCTCTCTCACTTTAGTTCATTCTCTCTGCAGCTGCAAAGTTGACTTGAAATAACAAATGGCTATTTTTTTTTACCCCTAACTTAGAAAATCTCTGTTGTCATTGTAGAATACAAGATTAAAGGTGACCTTGTTTAGTTTTACAAGACATATTCCAGTCTCATTTCCCAAAGGACTTCACTCTCCCATATACTTCTTTACTCCAGTGACAAAGGATTTCTGTTTTGCAAATAACCCCATATCCTTAAATGTTTATATTTACTTATTCTCTTCATCTAAGTGGTTCTCTTCCTCTGCCATTCTTAGCCCAACAAATCTTTGCTATAACTCTACAACATTTGCCAAGCTGTTTTTCATTTTCATGCATCCTTCCACCACTAGTTTTACCTTTTGAGTCCTAGCATTCAGTGTAATACCTATCACAATAAAAGAAACAGTCAACTAAATCTTTGTCAACTTATTAGTTAAGAATTAGTGTCAGGAGTATGGCCAATAATAATATTGTACTTTTCAATAGTCAAAATGCATGTGAAATGCTTTGATGGATTTGCTCTACAACCAAACTAGATTAAAATCAGAAGAGAAAAATTGACATACAGATAGTCCTCAACTGTTATTTCTCTGAAGTAGGAAAACCATTTATTATTTGGTTACCTCATAATCCTAAATGTACAGTAATATCAAGTTAAAAAATGGCCCTGCATTATGAACTTGAAACAGTAGAGAAAACTAATGCACAAAGTATCTAATGATAACATAGTATTTAATATACCTTGATATTTTAATTTTATTGTATTTCACTAATAGGATATCATACATATTAAAATGCTCAATCTTTTAATTATAGTATTACCTTTATAAATTTACAAGATGACAATTCTATATAAAATGCATATACCTGTATTTATTATGAACTGTCTAAGTACTTCTTGTTCAAATAGATCAGGAACAAAATAATTTTAATGCTATTCATTCCCATTACTTTCCTACTGGATTGCTTCTAAACCACCCCAAATGTTATGGTTTGGTCTGTCTTTATCAAAATTCTTTTAAGTGCAAGTTACAGAAACACAATACCATACTAGTTAACATTTTAAAGTGGAATCAGTTGGGAGGACACAAGTGCTTTGTCTGAAATGTGGGTTCAGGAAGGACAGCCAGGTTTCACAGGAACTGGTAGCTCTATTCCTGAGGTCATTTGTTCTCTCTCTGCTTGTATCATCTGGCTTGTTCAGCGCTCAGGATGGCTTTCACTATACATCATGTCACATGTTGGAAAATGACATCTTCCCCCATGCAGTTGGATTGTTTCCCACCTCACCATACCAGGTAACAGACCATGATCTCTGAATTCCAATGGAATAAAAACTGATTGAGACAGGTAGCACTCCATGATCAGTATACTATACCAGTGTCCAGTGACAGAGAGAACAATGCACCCTGTATGTGCCCATCCCTTCTAGGAAGAGTGACAAGGGGCACATCGATGACCAGACATTTCAAATCTATCTGTTCTACATGAACTTGCCTATGATTCCCACACCTAGAAACTAAAAGAGATTTAATCCAATTATTCTTTAAAAATTCACACATAAAGCATTCTCTATCAGATGTAAATTAAACACTCCTGGTTATGTTTAATAACTAAAATCCTTTTTCTGTTCATAGTGCACATAAAATTGCCTGGTCATGTTAATTCTGCATAATAACCTTTCAAATAAGATTACTAGCTTCATTGTAGTAGGCGATTCTGGGAAATTATTTCCACTTCAATTTCCAAATGTTTAAAGATAATTAACTGTAAAAGTGTACTAATTTGACTATCCTAAGTATGTCTCTAGAGATCCCTGGTCCAGGAAGGTCATGTGCTGATATTAGGGAAGGGAATGGCACTCAAGAAAATTGCCTCTCCATGTAGAAGAGGCCATAAGCACACACACTCCATACAGAGCCTAGCTTAGCCACCAAGAAAGGTGGAAAGACAAACAGAATAGGGGTTTAAACAAGATGAGGTGATTCTTTTTTTCTGGTGATAAATGCAGTTGATGATAGGTGAGGGAATAGAAATACTGACAGGTTTAGACAGAGAATAAAATGATGTGTTTGAGTCAAATAAACTAAAGTGACATAGGGGCAGGGACTCAGGTAAGGGTGATATAAAAAGAGAGAACATATTCCCCTCAAAGACAGAATTTGTAATACTTTGGCAATGACCTGCTTAAGACAGTTCCACCAGTAAAGTCAGGACACACTGAGAAAAAAGGACAAACTTCCAGAGATTAAAAACAAGGGATGACACAGTAATAGACTCTCCTGGTGCCAGGAACAGTGTGAGAGCAACTTTGAGGTGAAGGGGCACTTCCAAGTTCAGGAAATGATGACCTGAAGGCAGAGATAAGAGCATAGGATGAAGAAAAAGGTTTCTTTCATTCACAAGCTTCTAGGAAACAAAATGTATCTTAAAGGGGCAGACAGGGTACAGGCAGTAAGAACTGCTGTGGAGGGAGACCTGAGATGATTCTAGACACCTTGACCATGATGTAGACTAAGCCACACAGGACATACCAAAACAGATGGTGGAATTCTAATAAGAATAAGCTCTCCCCTGGTGAAGGCAGATTCATTGAGTTTGGTCAATGAATAGGGGAGGATAGGGGAGGGAAAGTTAGTACTGAGGACAAGACTAGCACTAGACTTTGCAGTGGTAGCCGCCAGCTGTTAAATCTCAGTGGATGAAAACTAGTACAAACTCCTGAAGGATGATTTTATTATGTTTACATATACAGTTGATGTATATATTAAAGTATATTTAGGAAAAGATGATACATATTTTCATTAAAGAATTTTTCTACAATAACAAATCCAAAAATTTCCACCAGAGTAGTCATTTCAAAATTAGCAAAATGAACAGCAATACACTCACCAAATTAAAATCTTTTATTCAAAATTATGTTTATTAAGGTTATGTTAATTTACAACACTGTATATATTTTAGCAGGTCTGGTTCACACATCTGCAAATGTGTATTATGTCATACAAACCACCAAATGCCCAATAATCTACAATAGCTTATTTGGTCCCTTCCCCTTTTGCTGCCAGTTCTCAACCTTTCCCATTTGGTACCTTCAGTTTTATAGTCACATTACAAAGATTTGTTGTGGGTTCATCTGTTTCTTTGCTGCATTGTTTTGTTTTTTTTTTTGTTTTTTGGGTTTTTTTTGTTTTTTTGTTTTTTTTTTTTACATTGCCTATATGAATAAAAGTATCTGGTCTTTCTCTTCTGACAAAATATACACAAAATATATACAAAGGAAACTTTAGAAGATAATAAGAAATAAGCAACTCAACTGAAAAGTGGGCTAAAATCTGAGCAAACACTTCACCAAAGAAGAAATATAAATGGTAAGAAAATGTGAAAATATGCTAATCAACATATGCCAGTAGGGAATTATAAACTAAAACAATAAAGAGATATTACTGCTTACTATTAGAATTGCTATAAAAAATAATGTGAACACATGAAGCAAAAGAAATAGTCACTCATTGTCAGGAATGCAAATGACACAATCACTTTGGTTGTTTGACAATTTCTTATGAGACTCAATATATTCCTACCACAGAATTCAGAAATTATGCTGCTAGACTTTCCCCCAAATGAATCAAAAACTTATATCTACTTATTGTAGCATTATTTACAATAGTCAAGATTTGGAAGCAAGCCAAATGTCCCCAAACTGATAAATGTATGAAAAAACTGATGCATTTACACAATGGAATATTATTTGGCAATCAAAAAGACAAATTTTCTGCCTTTGTGATAACATGGATGGACCTAGAAGGAATCATGCTGGTGTAAATAAACCAGAAAGAAAAAGACAAAAACTAGATGATCTCACATATGATACATAGGGAAAACAAAGAAAAAGGCAAGAAAAAGGCAAAACTAAGAAGCCAACAACAGAACTGAAACATACAGCTAGAGAGGGGAGGGAGAAAGGAAGAAATCAGGGAAGAGAGGAGCACAAAAGATCAAGATGATGGTTCACAGATGATATGGTGTTGAGAGAACCCCAGGGAATACTATACATATATACATAAATGTGTAAACAATAAAATAAAAAAAATTTATGTACATACAAAAACCTGCATACAAATGTGCTAAGCAGTTTTATTCATTTTTACCAAATATTAAAAGCAACATTTTTAAACAAATGAACAGGTAAACAAACTGTGGCATCTCAAACAAAATGGAATATTACTCAGTGATCAAGGAAAAGAGCTGTCAAGTCGCAAAAAGATGTAGACCTAGATATTGCTAAGTGAAAGAAGCTAGTCTGAAAAGTCTACTATGTATGATAGCTGGCTACAAACCAGCTGTGTGACATGTGAAAGGCGGAATTAAGGAGACTGGAGAAAGATAAATGGTTGTCACAAGTATGCTTTATCGGGTGTGGGGACTCTAGAGTATTACCTTTGCTGGAAGTTTGACTCACAACTCAAGTCAGATGCATAGAACCACAATATGAATTCATTGGATTACCATATGGACTACATTTGGATTACATTACATATAGCCATACAATGAAATTGGCTACAAAAATTTCTTGGCAAAGTTCAGGAGATTAATGATGCAGAATTTTGGGGACCGAATTGGGAGATCTGAAATTCTTATGCCTGCAAGGAGTTGATGTCACCTCTCTTGGCTACTTTTGACAGATTTTGGAGAAAGCTTCAGGATCACAGACATAAAATCCATAAGCCTCTCATATTGCCTTAACTTTCATGCTTATAGTTATACCACTTTTCAGGGGCATCTTATTAGGACCTCTTGTTAACTATGACATAAGCAGGGCCTCTCCAGGTTTTCATCCTTCCTTACGTCTAACCTGAGATCAAGGTCTCCATAAACAAACGATTAATAACTGAAGTTGCTCTACTACAATTTGCCCCATTTTCAATTCATCAGTCAGTGAAATATCAGTATATGTGACAGTTTGGGGGAAAGAAATGAAGAGAAAATGGTGAAAAATAGGGTGGTTTTAGGGCAGTTAAACTCTGTGTAAAAACTGTTGATGGGTACATGTCATTGAGCATTTGTGAAAATGAACAGAGTAACCCTTAACTTAAACTAGAGAATAGAGTATATCATAATGTGTCAATGATAATTCATTAGTATTGACAACCAAACTATGGATATGTATGATAGACAGGTATAAATATATTGAACTCTATGTGTATTGGCTCAATTAAGTAAGTAAAACTGTACTTGAAATAAAATATTTTTAAGAGACAGGTTAGGATATATATCCAGGTCTTTATTCCTTAAACTGTTTCTAAGTACAAGAATGTGGAAATAATTATCCCTTTGAGGGGGGAACTAAAAATCTGGGTAAGAAAGCTGAGAAAAGAACTCTTCACTGTAAGCTCCTTTTTATCATTTGCATTTTTAAAAATAAAATATTTGAACCACTTTATATACATATGTAAATATATGTATATATTTGTGTATATGTACAAGCATTCATACGAATATATATAAATAGAATAACCTTTGTTGCTGTATATACACACATGCATATATGTGTATGCATGTACATGCATATGTTCGTATATACATATAAATGCACATGTACTTTATATATATGTACTTTATATCTACTTTATATATAAAGAACATATACACATGTATGTAACATGTATGCATGTAACATATGTGTATGTGTACTTTATATAGGATATATGTGTATGTGTGTATATGTACTTTATATAGGATATTTAGTTCTAATGCTATCAATCCCATGGCTTTCAATGGGAAAGCAACCTATCACAATCCCCTTCTTGATGATGGATTGAACAAAGATAGTTTGGGGGTTTGGGCATTTGAAACTCAGTGAAATTGGATGATGAGACAACTTGGTGGTTGTAGGCCTAAGTAGTGGCCAATATTTCCCTTCACTTCCTAGGACTGGATGGGTACAGCGCTACTTAGTTGCTTTTAATAGAAACAGACCATAAGAGCCTCAATAGTGGGGCCAGATTTTCCTTCTTTTCTCCCTCCTGTGATGACTGTACCCAGTAGCCACTCAGGGCTGCCTGGAGTCAGTATACTCTTAGCATGCTGGTACTCAAGAAAAACTTGTTGACTGTTTTTGAAAAACGTTTTCAACTCTGTTACCAATTCTAAGCCTGCAGAGCTTTTAAGATAGAGAACAAAAGAACAAATGAATCAGAAATGATGAATGCCTGTAAAGCTTCCTGGCTTAAGAGAGAAGTCCAAGAAGCTGAGTTGATTGAACCTGAAGAAAAAGGATGACTCAATGCTTATTTTAGAATAGCAGAGTTAATAGGTGTTCTGTATTTGGATCCATTTGGTAAGGGTGAAAGGGGCAGAACAAGATGAAAAATGGACCTTTTTGGTTTTATAAAGCACTTGTTCCATGAAAGAACATGGTGTTTCTTGACAGTCCACATGCTCTCTGTCTCAATACCATGAATATTGTCCGTTAGATACATCTTCCTCATCAAAGCCCCACTTGTTACTGGGGGGCTTTTATTGTTAATATATCCATTCCCAGGTGTTCTCTTTCACTTATATCTTTCTAAAGCCTATCTCTGGTTTCCAGGACTTTTTCAAGTTTTATATATTTACTGGTATTAACATCCTAAAAAGAATACTTTCCCACTTGAAAAATCACATATTATTTCTTCCTATAATAAAAAGCAATAGAAACTTTGCACTTCCTAAATGACCTTTTATTACTTCTTTAAATTAAATGGAAAGGAATACAAGCATCTAAAAATGCATCATCAATATCTATGAATTGCTAAAGACCAAAGTTGCTATGTACAGATTAGTATTGCATAAAGCACAACAAAGCACAACATAGTTTTAAGGCATCTCATAGATTTAGACCTTCATTAGTAAATATAAAGAATGCAAAAGGTATTTCTTGGCTTAAATAGAAATGAATGCTTGCCTTTGCATTTATATGCATCTAATTTCTTAGAAATAGTTTGTGAAGCCATGACATCTTTCCTCGTTTAGTCACAAATAACATCACAGTTCCCAAGATTTCTTACAGCTTTCTTGAAAGTGTGATAACACCCCTTCATGCTACCTTTTTTGGACTTTAAATATCATTCTGCCTTTCTGATTGCTGATTGTTCAAAGGCCTATGGCCCAGATTTCTTCCTGACTAGCTCTCTCCCTCAGTGTGATTTTATTTCATTTATTTCCACTAGCCACTTCCCATCTCTACCAAATGTGCTCCCACAGAGACAAAAAACAATTCCAGGGAGATGCAAAATCACAGAAGTTCCCCTCCAAAGTGCCCAGGATAACATGTACCAACGCACACTGTCTTACATAAATGTACAGACCTCAGACTTACAGATGCATTGCTGCCTTTGTCCCTTTTTTCTTCCACATAAACCTCCCTATTCCCATTCCGATCTGCTGGTAACCTAGTTTAAATGACCCATTTATTTTTATATTGTAAATGAGCACATTGTTGTCTAGCAGTTAATAGTCCACTTGGAACAAACTTGACTTTATGAATGTTTCAATATGTACTGGGGCTTGTTCACAGGCCCTAAATCTCCCTTCTGAGATTTACACACACCTATTACCAATAAAGATATATTAAGGACTCCTACTGCCACTTTTTTTCAGATATCACTGCGGTGAAGCACATGACCCACAGCATAAAATTTAATTCACTGAGATTTAAACTTAATCTCCTTTATCAGGTTCTACCTCTGTTACTTCACACTGCATACCTATGGGTTTGGGAACATTTATATTCCTCTTTCAAAGGAGTTGAATAATCTTACAAGGTTTTCTACTGGTTATCTCATCATAGATTTTAATGTAAATTTCATGCAAATTAAATTCCTAATATTATTAATATTTCATACAAATTAATTTACTAATATCATATATTAGTAACTGATTTATTTGATTATCCAATCCTAGGACAGGAGGAGACTTCAATAGGTCAACTCTAAATACAAATCAATTTGGTACTCAAAATCCCCCAAATGTTACACCTTCTAGGCAGAAGTCTAAAGCTTTTCCAGGCATAGCTATACTGAAAGAAAGTGTGAGTGAAATTACAAACCTATAATTTACGATTACAGTTTCAACTTAAGAATATAGTAAGGTTCATGAAAATCACATTAAAGTTTAAAAAACATTCGAGGGCATAGAATGATTCTCTGCAATCTGTGAAATATCCAAAACCAGGGGGATTTAAATGCAACCTTATTTTAATAACTCAGTTTCAATTAATGTTATTAATAGAGGAGCTTGTTATCAGAATACTCATAAATATAAAATGGAAATTGTTACTTTTCACCTTGATGTTAATCAGGTGAGAGCCGTACAAGACCTCTGAACTATAGAACTGTATTATAAATTAGTTGTCCCTACCTGCTAAGTTTGTGGTAATTTGACACGGGCATGTTATCTGTAATTTGGTGGATTTCTGTAGGCACTGTTCTTTCACTAACAGAATATTATTTCATAATCCTCATCACTTTCACACAACCCCTGCTTTCTACCCACAAGTTCAATCCTTTAACTCCTCTTTAATTATCTCTTCCCTTCTCCAAATATCTACTTCTTGTTCTCTGGGTTGGCATCCCAACCTCTCTAGGAATCTTTGACCTGTACCTTTCCCTCACTCATTTCTACTGCTGGGAAAGGTCATTTTTCTGAAGTGTGTAATCGTGTGTATTTTGAAATAAAATTTTATAATATTTATAAATTCTAAATTTGGAGACTCTGTGAGCAAAGTTCCAATTCTCTCCCCTTCCTAAGTCAACAATTATATGTCTGGCATATTCATCTTAACCAACTGATCAAAATCAATCTCATCGTTTTGAACAATCCATTAAAATCATCACAATGAGAAGATAACAGTTTATTTATTTCAAAAGAGTAGAGGTTGTAGTTGAGATCAATTCCAAATTACTCTAATTTGTGTTCAAAAGCTATATTAAAATGTTTTTGTGGGTGATGTTGCCACTCACCTAGAAAAGGAAAATAAATTAAATGACTTAAGGTTTTCAAGAAACTGCTGGTACTTAAAGCAGCTAAAAGAGGTCATCTTTGAGTGGACCTGAATGAGAATTCTCAATTTATTAGTGTGGCAGGATGAATTGTGAAGTATCAGTTGAGTGGACTTCTTCCTGTTACTGTTGGTTCTTCCTCCTTTTAGAGGCTAAACCTAATAATGTTCATTGCAATGAAGAGAACTCACCCCAATAGTTAAGATCTTGACCCTAAATTACTAATGCCAAGGAAGCACTATTCTTGATATGAAACAAAAAGACTGGAGATGGTTGGCTCTTTACCCCCATACTCCTAGAGAAAAGGGAAAAAGGGGGTTAGCTGAGGGGCAGGGAAGGGGTGGTAAAAAATATAAGTACAGACAAATGCAGAGTGGAAAATTAAATGGAGTTTATGTCCCTTAACCTCTTAGAGCTGAGTGCAGGGGACTGAAAAGAAAATGCAATAAGATTCTTGATGAGATGGAGGGTGGGTTTTAAAGAAGAGGAATCAGATTTGTTTCCCATGTATGACTTTGAGAAACGTTCCTATAAGTGGGATCCGCACAATTGGGTTTTGGATAAGAAAGACAGATGGCAGAATGACACAAATAGTCATATTGAAAAGCCTTGGAATTTCTCTTCCTATTCTGGAGATAGTGGTCCTGCAAACATATGTTCTCATCTTAAACTCTAGATCCACAAATCTAGAGTCAGACATGCCACCCTTGTGCCATGAGGTCCTAGATCTCCAATAAATGGATACAGAATTGTCATAGTCGATCAAGTCATTTTATTATCATTTCAGTACATACATAAAAGACAGGTGATCTACTCCTGGGAAAAATTTCTGGGAAATTGTTCTTGACGATAAGTGGATTCATGGACCTTTCTCTTTCATTGTATACTTTAGTGACCACATAATATTAGGAATTGTGTCACATCTTCTGACTATGAAAAATTAGAATGGAAAGCAGGCCGTAACAAAGAAGAAAGATGGGGAAAGCCTAGGTCCTACACAATGTGGTTGAATTTCTGATATGCTAGTTCTGAACAACTCTATCTCTAGATAGATTGTTTTGTAAGACATGTCCCTTGCACTCGCAACTCAATTAATTGATTTTTTTTAAAAATTGAGATCCTGACATAAATCTCTTGATAAAGACTTGAATTGGAAAGAAGTAAAGAGATTCTCTTAACTAAACAAATTTCATGTTACACTAAATCAGTGAATGCTAACAACTAAAAGCAGGTCATAGTATGAAATTGATTTGAATTAATTAATTCTCTAGTAAATCAGAAAAGCAAATATGTTGATAAAAATGATATGACATCACATGTAATCAATTTGAATGAATTCTTATATAGTATCTATTATAAGCACTCATAAATATTTTCTTTAAAACTACAAAGGATATGACTCTTTGAGTGTACAAAGAAAACAAATATATCCCAGTACACAGCAAAAACCAGAGGGAAAAAATAAAATGCATTTTAGTAGAAATTATTCTGAACCAAATAAAAAATACAATAATGCTTATGACTTTTGAGTCATGGACTATTGTGGGATGTTAATACATTTAAGTACAAAATACTGAGCTACCAGTCCATTTTGTGTAATGACTGGATTACATTTTTAGTGAAGGAAATTATTCAGGCTAGGAAACTTCATATCTGTTTGAATTTTCATGCTCTACTACTTGGAAATCAAATCTTTACATTTTATATTCCTTGCTACCTTTGGCATGTGACAGGTGTAGGAATATATTTCAATATTTGGGGATAAGATTTTATCATAAATGCTAAGAAATGAGTGAAACTTCTCAGGGGCTGTGGGAGAAAATGCTTTAGAAATGCTTTACCATGTAAGTATATTCAGTTAATCCTTGCATTTTAAGAAAAGGTTAGACTTAGAAACAAGATAACCGTTGAGACAATATGTTAATCCACTTTGTTCTGAGTACACAACTATTGAATCATTACATAACAAGATGAAACCAGCTTAATTCTTGGTGTTTTCAGTAACTGTGTAATAGATACAGAACATTAATGGAATGTTCATTGGGAGCTCTTGACAGCACCTCAGAGAAAAGATTTGATGTTCCAAATGACCTACATGGTTTAATAAGTAACCCAAAGGAAGCTAAGAGATTCAATAAAGGTATCTTCAACAATCTCCCTGGAGGAGAAAATCAGTGACTGACAGGGCAAAAATACAAACCATAATCAAGTCATAGCTCCTTCAAGAAGCTTTATCAATTATGCCTTCTAGTTTAACCATTTAGCCTATCTACTGTGCTGTCAGTACTAAATTAGTACTAATTGAACCCATTTAAGTCTATGTGCTTCATATATGACTCAAATATTTTTAGATTACATAATTCTTATATTTAAAATATGATTAATATAACATTAGGGGTATGATTGAGAAAAATCTTCAATATTCTTTCCATATAACATCTCTAGCTCACCAAATAGGTTATGAATTCACTAAGGGAAGGGAAGGAAAAAATTTCTTGTTATTTTTTAAACCTTGTATATTTGAAAATTTTAATAATAAAATATAATTTTTTGGGTTTTTTGCTGTTTATGTATTTATGCTTATATATATGTGTGTGTATATAATTATATTACATTATTGCATTTCCCAGGACTCTCCACCCCATCAACCATGCACCCTAGTCTTATCTTCTTGTGCTCTTCCCTTCTCTAATTTCTCCCTCCTCTGCCCTACTCCATTTCCCTAGCTACTTAACACAGTTCTGTTATCAGCTTTTTCATGTCTTATGTTTATTATTCCTATATCCCATCTATTGGTGAGACCATATGGTTTCTGTCTTTTTTCTTTCTAACTTATTTCTGCTAATATGATTCCCTCTAGGTCCATCCATGTTATGGAAGGAAACAATTTGTATTAGTTCTGCTTTATTCTTTCCAAATATATATAGAACAAAAGAGAAAAAAAAAACTTTATCATAGGTTTGTCTAGTGGCTTAAAGCATATGTTTCAGTTTTGCTAGATAAAATTTCAAATCTTATTATGCTACTTATTTCCATGTAAACTTGGATAAGTCATTTAAATGGTTGGGGAACCACTTTTCTTACTAAAAAATAACTTTTAAAGCTCCTATCAAAATTACATGTTCAAAGAAGAGAGATTTTTTTTATTGTTGCTGTATCAAAATTTTAAAAAATGGGTGCATAAGCAGGCAAATAGTTCAGTAAAGAAACCACAGTTATGAAAGGGCTAGAAAAGCCAGACATTCACAGATAAGTAAAAAATGAGAACTCAGACAATGACCTTGACTATTTTGAAAATGTTAACTTAATCCTAATATCTACCTAATATACAACAGGGGAAAGGCAAGTATAGAATGACAGGAAAGATTCTGGTTAGAAACAAGGAAGGATTATCAACATTTTCAATATTGTT
Source organism: Uropsilus gracilis (assembly GCA_004024945.1). NCBI lineage: Eukaryota > Metazoa > Chordata > Mammalia > Eulipotyphla > Talpidae > Uropsilus > Uropsilus gracilis. Next base: position 55,652 of record PVHY01000919.1, read on the forward strand.
GTAATATTATAACAGATTATTGATAAATATTGTAACATTACTTCAGATAGTCTGAAAAAGAGTTTGTGGTGGAAAAAAAAATGCATAGATTTTTGAGATCAAAAAAATGCCTAAAATGGAGTAAAGAAATGTCAGCTAGGAAAATTGAGATTCATCGTAATTTTATGATGGTAGTTAGAAATAATATTGCAGCTCAGAAAAAGATATATACCTTTACAAATCTTGCTCAAGTTTTGAGAAAATTAGGCAATAGTTTAAGTATATGACTTACAAACCGACATCCATGTATATTCATAATATAATATTGGAAAATATAAAAAATCAATAATTTTTAAACAAGCCATCCTTTTTTTTTCCTCTCCTTCCTTTACCTACTCCCTTCTTAGATGTCTCAGATCTATGATCAGTTTTTAAGAATTGGTCTTAAAGTTTGTTTTTGATCCTTTTGTTTGGTGTCCCTATATTCTACATACAATTGATACCTTTAGTATCTGTTACTCCTTTGGACTTATTTTACTAAGCATCTTCCAGCTCCAGATGGCACAAGTTTATCTTTTTTGTTCAGAGTAGCTTTTCCCATGTGGTATATAATACACCTTCGTGATCCACAAGTCTGTTTGGGGGCATTTGAGTTATTTCCATAGATTAGCTATTGTAAATAAAGTTGCAATGAACATGTGAGTACACGTTTCCCTTTGAATTAATGCATTTGTTATCTGTGGATAATATCTAGGCGTGGAATCACTGTATTAGTCAGTAGATCTATTTTTAACTTTTTGAGAAACCTACACACTGCTTCCTACAGGGCCTAGATCAGTTTACGTTCCCACCGGTAAAGAAAAAAAATGCCCTTTTCTTCATATCATCACCAACATTTTGATATGGATTATTTTCATGCATGAAGTGGAATCTCATGTTTTAATTTCTATTTCCTGATAATAAGAGATGATGGATTTTTGTGTCTGTGTTTTTGTTTGGCATATGTATGTTTTCTTTTGAAAAAAAAATCATGTTTAGTACTATGCCCAGTTTTTTGGTTGGGTGATTTTTTTGTTGTTGTTGTTGCTAAGCTATATTTTGTTAGGGTATATAACCCCCTAATAGTTCTTTAGGAGGCAGGTGAAGACAACAGGCTATAATTACTTTACTAACTTTTTTCCCTTTGTACTTATGTTACTAGAGATAAACAAGAACTGTATATGAGTTTGCTAGCTATTTTGAATTTGGGTTTTATTTTGTGAATGATAGAAAGATTACAAATATTTCTAGGTACAGTCATACAGTGGTAAAATTGGTTTTTAAGAATCATATATTGTAAAAAAATCCAAAAATAAATATTTAAAATCTAAAAAAAAGAATTATAATTTTAGAAATTATGAGGAAGAAGTCACTGGTAGAAAAAACGAGGGAAAGAAAGATGACAGAGAAGCCAATATGGTAGCACACATATCTACAATACAGTAAATACCAGAGATGATGGAGGAGTAACTGGATGAAGAAGATGATCTCTGACCTCAAATTGGGGAAGGCTTAGGTGAGTAAAGAGTAGAAAATGCTGGTGGTAGCTTAAAAATAAGGAAACAGCATCACTAACTAGATCTGAGAGTACATAAAATCTGTCTACTAGACTGTGAAATCGCTTTCAGACATGTTGAACTTCAGGAGTTTTAGTCAATTTGTTCCTGGATTTGGACTTCAGTGTAGAGATGTATATTTAGGAATTTGTTACTTATTGCTTACTAATCTTGTGAATGATGATACCAACCAGGAGTAGAAAATGGAATGAATCAAACATAAAAGTGTGGTTATTGATATCTAAAATAATGCAAAGGCACCAAGCAAATTGGGGGATGTAGGAGAGAAAAGAGATGGTGCAAGACAAATAATTATCAGACAGAAGAAACAGCTTACTTCAGTAAATACAAGCAAGTTCACATCACATTTGATTGCACTTTGGTCCTTTATTTTCTACCTCATGCATAAGTTCTTCTTTCTCTCAAGCTCCTAATGTCACCTGAGTGGTGTAAAACCAAGTGGGCTCTTGATCAAGATGACGGAAGTTCAATATCCAGTTCTAGTGTTTAAGAGGTAAGTGACCTTGGGTTACTTACATCAGCACTTCTTGCTTCTCGTTCCTCATTTACAAAGTTAAAGAAACAGTAGTGTTCATGATGTGGGGTTGTTCACAGGATAGAGGAGATTGTATACAATGCTTAACACTTAGTAAGTTTAAGCTCTCACTAATAGGGACCAAAGATGCCATGCTATTACACAGTTTCAGTTTAAAATATGCCTGACAATGAGGCCTTAGAGAGCTCTGAATTAGTATACAATGGAGAAATACATCTTATTCCTTCTGATTTTAAGAAAGAAACAATCCCAGGAGTTTTACTCAGCATTATCTATCACATTCCCATATCTATCACAGCATTATCTATGCTGCCACTCAATTAAGCCAGAGTAGGAAAATAACTAAATAAAAAACTCAAGGCTACATATTTAAATATACACATATACACAAATCCCTACTGGTAAGTCTTCAAATAATTAGGAGCAATGGGACACTTCCAAGCACCTAGTTAAACAACTTGAATGACTTCATTTTTGAAGGAATACTTACTTGGGCAAACTTGGTTCTATATTATCATAAAATGTTCTCATCATTCAGTTACTGAGTCCTGCAGTAACTAGGCACAGGTTATTTCTTTTGCAAGAACTTTCCATTCTTATACAATAAGCAAGAAAGATTCAATACCCACAAACAAGAGTGGTGTTGGTCAGCATTGCAGGGACCCGCCCTCTTCCCACACCAACAGTCTCATTCAGAGTACACAGGCTCATTTTACTGATTTATCTTTCAGTATTTCCCCAGAGATATTGCAGAGAAAATAAAGTCTTCATGTGTTACTTACCCTTTTACATCTGAACTAGAAATGAGACAAAAGCACCAGGGGCTAGAAATGATTGAAATGGGTATACTGAGGTGACTGCACCCCAAATTTGGCTTGATTTACATTTTCCCATCTGAGCATTTCAGCCCAGCATGTCCTTGTGGCTGCAATAATTCAGTTTTTATTGGTAATTTATTTCCTCATACTCTAGGCAATGAGGACTCACTGTTCTCACTGACATGCACAATTTCACCTTCAGATAGTATCTGCCACTTCTTTCCTTCACCTGTGTTCTTGGGCCCCTCTCTAACTCTTCCCACTCCAGTGATTAGGATTTCAGGAAGATGGTTCCAGCTCTGTGTTTTTGCTTAATCAAACACTGATATGAATAGAAGCCAGGTCTCAAACTTTAGCTGGATTCCTTAGGACACTAACCTTTCCAAGAATTATCGACAATCTTATGAGGCAAACAAGGTTGAATATGAATCAGTTTGCTGACCAGTCTCTGTCTGAGTCAGGTTCCATGTGGGGATAACGATGCTCTCTGATCTGAGTAAGATTAAAGCAGCATAGAAGAGAGAATGAGATATATGAGTGTGTAATAAATACCAGAAGGAGAGTGAGTCATAATGTGCTCTCAATAACAATTGTGTTAAATCTGCAAGAGGTCAGGTAGAAAGTTTTTCTGGTAAATAGTTGTTCCTATTTACCTCCAACTCTACTATTCCAATCATTTGAACATATTTTGGAGAGAATTAAAATTCATGGAATGAATCTAAGGGATCAAATTGCTAATAATATATGCATTAAATCCAGAGGTTATCATTTGCTCTAGATTGAGGACATCACTTGAACTTGGATGTAGAGCTATTACAAGTTCTCCATGGTCTATAGTCTAATGATAATCTTTAATTCATGAGCTGATCTAATTAAAGAAATCACATTTTCTCAATTAAAATAGCTAAAGTGTTAATTTAACCCAGGTCATATTTTCATTTTAGTTAGTAATTTTTGAAATATGTCTAATTAGAAAAATAAAACACCTATGTTCCATAGTTTAACAGTCTGCTCTTTACATCAAGGGTACCAGAAAAGAAAAGAAAAAAAAACCAACAAAAATATTTACACGGACTTTGTCTGTGTTATATTGTTGCAAAATACACAAGGTTTAAAAATGTTATTTTCTTACAAAATACACAGGGTTAAAAAATGTCTCAGATTTAGAGAATACATAGTCTCTAACCCCTAAAGAACAACACCCATAACACTATCCTTTGCAAGTATTTTGGTGAAACAAATAATTATCATTCACTCAAATGGGGTAAAAGATACAGAAGTAGTGAAAAAAATGGAGTCAGTATTTTGGGTGATGGCATGGAGATGGGAAAGACTGACAGGGGAGGAAGAAATGAGGAGGAATCAAAAAGCTTAACAAATCCTTTCCTTGCTGCATTGAAAATCTAATCTTTGACTACTCATCACATCCCCAACTCTGTTACCTGGAAGCTAGAAAAGATGGTGCTGCAATAACTATACAGCTTTTTTTTAATTGATTGCCCATACATACATATACACATACATACAGATAGATAAATGATGGATAGATGATAGATAGATGATAGATAGATGATTGATAGATAGATAGATAGATAGATAGATAGATAGATAGATAGATAGATAGATAGATAGATAGATAGATAGATAGATAGATAGATAGATAGATAGATGGACGGATAATTACATCATTATCTATCCAGAGGTTCTCCCATTATCTTATCATCTGTGAACAATCTTAATCTCTTGTGGCCATTCCCCTGATATTATCCTCCTCCCCCTTTCTTGCTCTATGCTTCAGTTCTGTTGGCAGTTTTAAACTTTTCTTATCCAGTAGCTTGAGGGTCCTCCACACAGCCTTCCATACTGCTATCTTGATGATAGTTTTCCCAAACAGGTCAGAAAGATTTCTCAACAGGACACCTATTGTTATCTTTGTCCTGTGAACCTGGTTGAGGATGGCAGGGGGAGGATCCCATTGCCATTATTAACCCCTCCTTAATGGAAGAAGAGATTTCTAGGTCTTAATCTCTGCCCCTTTCCTAATCCATGAAGCTATTACTCCCTCTTATGACAAAGAAAAATGCAGTTGGGGGGTGGGATCTCATCTAGTTCTAGGTTTATCACTAAATATGTTCTCTCTATGTAAAAATCTCATCTTTATTCTCAGAGTAAATGAGGCCACCCCCTCCTTGCCTATCATATGAAATCTCCCCCTCTCGTTCTTGATGCCTCAGGTCTGAAAATGCAGGATAAATATTCCTGTCCAGCTACATTGTTCTCTAGAATTTATGACAGTGTAAACTCTCCATATGTATGCTATTAAATTGTTTTCAGTTTGCCAGCCCATCTGGTGCTGTTTTTTGATTATTCATTCAGACTGACAAGAACCCAGAATGGAATGAAATGATTTCTTTTGTACCTCAATATGGTAAAAATGATCCATGATTGGCAAACTATGTTTAAACTGGAAGAACACTAACTGAAGTAGTGAAGATGGAGTTTTTATAGGTGATATTGACTTACTACTAGCCATGTGGCTTCTATGCCTCCAGCTCCTACAGGTATCCAATGAGCTTGTTTCCTGGGCCCTAAGTCACTCATGGGGAAGGCATGACTTGCAGAGGGCTGCATGCTTTGCCACATCAGCTACTGTATGATCTCTTTCAGAAACACCACATGACTTCCATTATTGCCAAATTGTGGTTCCTGTGTGGCATGTTCTATGCAAATTGGCCACCATGATGACTTAGTCTAGTCTTGGGAGTATGCATGGTAAATAGAGTCTTAGAAAACTTGCTTACTGAGTGTAAGAGAAAAGGTATCAAAGATATTGGTATAAATCACATAAGGCAGAGGAATAGTATTCCAAGAATAGAAATATTCATACTAAAAGGAAAAGAAACTTAAAACTGTCTAAGGGAATTAATTGTCATTTTGGGGAAGGGAAGAATAATACAAAATTAAGAGAGGTAAAAAGACACACCAGAAAGAAGCTTCTAATAGGTGGTGATGTAGTTTGCATTTTAGAGAGATTACTCTGACCATAGGAAGGTTAAACATGGCTGGAACATGGCTGGAAGCAGGGAAACTACAGAAGAATTTCAATTGTCCATTAAGACTTGAACCAGGGCAATGGGAGTAGGTTGGAAAAGAAGGAACTAATTTGAAAGTCACTTTCAAGAGACTGAATTTAGTGACTAATTAAATGGGAAACAAAAGAGAGCAAGGGTCTAGATGATTTTCGGTGCAAATGTGACACCTCAAATAACAATAATGAGCCTATTATCCTGAACTTTGGCAGAAACTCCTTTTACAATACAATATTAAAGAGTATTATCAACATTTCCATTTATCATTAAGCTCATGGAATTTTATTTCAAAGAACTGAGCAAAAGCTACTGCTTATACCATTTCTTAATTAACAAAAGTTTATTTTTGCTCATTCCATTGTATACGTAACAGTTTATTGAATGACTGCTTAGTTATGCCAATCAGAAACATCTTTTACTTTTCAAACCACCTTGAGCAGATCTCCCTTCTAATCACTCTCTTCCTTGCCTCTGACATTATCTTTTGAAGTATCCCAGTGTCAGGCAGATGAACAATCCCATTTCCAGACATTCACATATCCAATCTGACCTAAATCAGAACATCAGCTTGCATTCACATAAAAATCTCCCCTGAAGCAGAAGTGGCAGGGAGGTGATTTATTGATTCCTCCTCCTTTTTATCAGTTACTGGACCCTGTTCTAGAGTTGAGTGTGGAGAAAGACAGGAAATCTCATTTGACTGGGTTGCGGTTCTTTGGTTTTCTTGTATGTGTGTTAGACTGGGGCATTTCTGTGATCTTATAGGAATCCCACAGTCTGCCAATTTACCTAAGTCTAATCATTGCTTCTTCCTCTGGCTTTATGGATATTTTTCCATTGATTATTCCTAAGACACATCTCCTGAGGCTGCTGTTTCTGAGTCAGCATGTCTGTAGACAGTTCTTAATACAGCACAATCATATCACTCAAATCTAGCTACATGCCTACCCTGGTCATTGGGGAACAAATAATATCTCTTCCTCTCCCAACTCTTGACTCTTACTTGTCCATGATCCTCAGTTTCCCTTCTAGCAACCTTCACCAGCTTTGCTCCTAGAACAAATTTCTATACACTGCGGTGGACACAGAATCAATACTCTCAAGAATTCAAAGGCAGCATCAGTTCTCTTTCATTTATCCTATTAATTAATTCCAAGGTTTCATTTCTATATAAAATGAAGCATTCATCACTGAGGCAACTTTTCTTACTAATTATAGATGTTGATGAGCTAACATCTTTCTTTATAGCTTGTTGGCATTTAACATCAATTGTTTTAACTTTGGACTCTCAGCTAAACTCTCAAGAGAACAGGGAAGGTAACATTTCATACAGGTATGTGTATTAATTCTACATCAATGCAGGTGAGTCAAATACTTTTACATTTGCCACCAGGAGCACAACAGGTAATTGATGGCATAATGGACCCTGAATGACCAGGTAGATGAAAATGACGGTTTCCCTTAGGGAAGGGTGTTGAGAGTGCTCTTGTTGTTTTTTGTTTGTTTTTTTGATTTTTGATTACCTGGCTACAGGATATTATTTACACACTTATAGCTAGTGTGATATATAACATTTTGGTGGCCTGTCAGGAAAGTCTGTCAGAATTTCCCATTAATAAATGTTTTTAAGCTTGTGTTTTGCTTTTGGGGGGGGGTTAGAAGCAAGAAATAACTAGCAAACACAAGAAAATAAAACTATGCAGTTCATGTGGAGTAGAGCAATTACCCTTACCAATGTAGAATTTTATTTGGTTTTGCTTTGGAATATCATCTGTTATTACTGACAGGCAATCAATTACTACAACAATAGTCTTTCTTTCAAAATATTTAATTCTATTATCTGGGCTCTCTATTTACTATTATAAATTTTCTTGCCCTGTTTACCCAGTCTGGATACAAGTTCAAAAGGCTAAACAAAGACCTATGTGTTGAGAAGATTGGATAATTGGAATGGAGAGGGGGGATCATGAATAGGTGGCTTTTAGAACAGCAATTGGTTCCACATTTGTTAAAGCTTTTTGAATTGAGTTCTGTAACAGCTTTTGTGTGATAGATTTGTTCCTGTAAAGTTGTCTGTAAATCAATTTCTCAGAAATTGATTCATATTAAGAATGTATTGACAGCTAGTTATTTAAAGCAACACTACTCCAAATTCTCTTGCAATACAAGGAATTCATTATGTGTGTGCATTTTTATGTGTGTGAGAGAGACAAAGAGAGACAAAGAGAGACAGAGAAAGAGTAAGAGACAGAGAAAGACAGATAACAGTTTATTTAAAGAAAAGCATGACTACAAGATGCAACAATAATATCCCTGCCTTGGAGAGAGACACTCTCTCTTTCACCCTTAAGTTTAACAAATCTTGGTTTATGCTGAAGTAAATCTTGCTTTTTCCTTGCATTCTGAGGAGAAAGGGCCTTCTGCAAGGAAACTTCAAAACATAGCCAAGGGAAAAAATCTTACAAAGAAATTATGAAAATTGCTGATCACTAGACCATGATGAAAACAAACTGATATCAACCAAGTCAGCAGACACTTAGGCTACAAATGACCCTATCCCATTCCCTCTCTCATGCCCTTGTAACTTTAGCTAAATACCCCTAGTGTCTGCTACTGAGAAGTGCTGGAACCTTTCAGACTTGAGTCTGCTACTCTTCTCATTTGTCAGCAAATAAATGAAAGTATTTTCCTTCTCAAAACTTGTGTTCTTATTGGTGAATGGGAACAGAGTCCAACAATTCTGGTACCACACATAACCAGTTGACAAGTCACTACATGAAAAATAAATCTGTATTAAAGATATTCATGTATGGGTTATTTTAACCTTATTTTCCCTACCATTGGGATCACAGAAACAATAATAACTAAAAAATGTGACAAAATTTTCTTTCTGAAATGCTATAAAGTTTTCATAGTACAGTCCCTGTCCAGGAGCTCATATTTTTTCAATTCTCCTTTATCTGACTATCTCACACTGGTAAAGAGGAAGGAAATCGATAAGCTCACTTTTTCTTCCCTAGCAGAAGGCATCAAAATGCCCAGAAAGTTAAGTATATTCCTGGAAATGAAAAGAAAATATAATGTCAGTTCTCAGAAAATTTAACACTCTAGAAATGTTATAGAAGGCATACCCATGAAAGGAGTAAGAGCATCGTAGTACAGTGACCCTGGAATGGATGCCATTTTTCCCACCCCCACTTACATGTAGTCACCTTGGACAACAACTCCAAACAGACATGAATTGGACTTCCTGAATGGGGACCAGTTGGGAGGGAGGAAAGGGCAAAGCAGATATATATTGAAAGTGGAAAGAAAGAGGGAGAAGAAACATGTGGAAAAGAGACAGGTGGGGAAGAAGAGATAGGTGGGAATGTTGCTGGTCCTTGGTCTTGGTAGTTTTAGGGCAAAGAAAATGGCAGCCATTATCTTGATTTTATAGTGGATAATGCAGTACATTTTGAATTTCAAGTCTTTTCTACCCTAATTCTCTCAGACCTACCATGTCTTGTGATTTCCAGTCAGGAGGAGACTTGGACTTGTGATCTTAGAGCTTTCAGATCTGTTTCCCTACTTGGGGGCAAGTATGTTTGGTTGGCATTTAGGGCTGGGTAATTTTAAAGTCCAATCAAGAATCTGTTATTTGAGATTATTCTCTCCCTCTCCCTTTTTTTCCACACTAATTAAAGATCTTTAAGCACACTGAGAATCTGCTTTTTTTGCCTTTATGTGCATGAATGGCCAGATTCTTAGAACAGATATTCTGGCTTTCTTCCCCCTTAATGTTTTGAGGATTCAGTGTACCTCTCATCTTTCATCTAGTTTCAGTGACTATTTTTAATCTATATTTCAGATAAGGAAACAAAGGCAGTAAGAGGTTAAGCGATTTCCCCAGGATACTCCATTAATTGTTGACAGAGTTGGAATTGGTCCTCAATAGTTTTGATTTCAGATCTCAGACTTCAACAGTTACACCTTATAGTTGTACCAAGAGATCAGTGGGCAAGTAGAGAGATGGATGGATTGGAGATCTGTACAAAAAATGAGTACTGATAAAGTGTATAAAATTATCTGAATTATTTGTAATTCATGCGCTTAGTATAAAATAGCAGTTATCAAATGGATTTTGGACATAGTGAGTTATTTTCATTCCTCAGAAGAACAAATATTTGCTGTCTTTATTATTATAAAAAAACTTTCAAGAGATAATAATGGAAGCCCTAGTGTCTAGAGTCCATCTAGTCATGCTTTGCAGCATACAATTATTTTTGAATTGGGAATTTTATATCAACTTCCAGTAGTCTAGTTTCTTCTACAAAATTGAATATTTGGAAATACCAGTTCACGTTTTTATAAGGGAAACAATCAGTTTGGAGCTAGCTTTATTCTGAACTTTGCTAGAGTTGCCATGGTACCTTTCTCATAGTCATGGTCTCTCTAGGTAAAGGTGTTTTTGAATCATTGGTCAAAAAATTCATCTCTTCTAGGTAGTTTAAGAAAACTTTCATAGTGTACTAGTTTTAAATGATTATGTCATTAACATTACATTTTTTTATTGCAAGGCACTATTTGATGTCTTAGTCCTTGTGGACTGTGTAAGGGTTTCTGGCTCTGCAGCTGTACTCATAAAGAGATGTGGAAGCTGTTCTTTCAGGAGCTCTTGAGCCCAGGAAGAAAGCTGGGTTTTCATAATTTCTTTCATAAATTATGTCTGTATTATCCAGATATAAACAAAAGGCATGTCTATACACATGTGGGTAGTCCATAAACCAATAGAAAAATATGAAGAGGAAAGAAAAAGAAAAAACCTGTTTCCAAAACATTCTTATATTCCAAGCTAAACAAAAATGATCACTTGATAGTAATTAGGGTTGTGCTAATTACATATTTCAAAATGCTATGCTAGGATAGAAATATTAGCTGGTTTCAGCCTTTCATTTTCTTTTACTTGCATTCTATTGTATCTGATATTAGGTTCTGATAGTCTCCATAGGAGATTAAGGCAATATTTATAGTAATTATACTACTTTGAAAGAAGTCTATGAAAATAACTGTGTGCTGTTATATTTCTTTTCACAACTCTCCAAACACCATTAACAAGGAATAAAAAGTGCCTTGCAATCAGAACAGTAATATAAATACCACTCATCCCCCTGTGTTACCAGTACAAACAATGAATGCAAGTTTCCTGACTAAACAAATATGCTTCCTATTTCCTGTTCCATCAGTAGGAAGTTGCCAAATGTGGGAAGCTGCCATGTATTCGGTCTCTTTCAGTGCACTGCTATTCGTGTTTCAAAGAACATTTTGTGATCATCCTTGACAGCTGCCATCCAGAAGGGAAACACTGAAACATTTAAAAACACAAGTGTTTGGAGCAAATGAAACAGCATGACACTTGTAAAGAGGCTTATGATCCCTGGATATCAACCAGAAAGTGAACAGGGGAAACAACTCTGTTGAGGACCAAATATTTTTACAAACTCCTTCAGAAAACCCAAGGCTTATTTCTCTGAACATGGACAGAACCATATGTTTAACATGTCCAGAAAGCTTAACGAAAGATTTGACTATTTAATTTTCTACACCCAAGATGAAAGCCTTTATCTGCAGTGTTCCTTTCTGCGAAGGCCTTGACTATGATGTTCACATTTATTGAGCTTCATTTTACATTTGTTCAAACTACTTAACCCACCTGAAATTCCCTCCCCTCTTTGCTTAGCTCCAAATTACTAGCTTTTGAAGCGTCCATGGATTACATAAGCTACTGATGATCTTGTCTCTGCCTCATGTAGTGTCAAAGTAATGTTTCAACATCTAACACATTTTCTACACTTTGCCTGGAATTGCATTTCAACTATAAATATGTGTCTTTCTTGGCCATGCTGACTTTAGCCTTTGGGTATTAGAGACAATATATTATGTTCTTTCTTATTCTCCACGGTCTTCAGTGGTATATTCTTAAACTTCATGTAAGATAATAATGCTCATCTTTTCAGTTAGTACAGGATTTACATACATCTCTCTGCAGCATCATTATAAAGCTCCATTATCCTCACCAAAAGAAATAAAGAAGTGAAAACTCTAAAATATCAGTTTTCTGAATATTTCGTCTCTAAAAGTGCATTCATTTGTGGCCTAAAAACCAACATATTGGTAGACAAATCTAAATCTGTATCAGCTAGAAATTTACCTGCAGAAAACACACTAACACTTATGCTTATAATAATTTCTTGCATTGAGATGTAGTCATTTACTGAATATCTCAAAATTTGTATTTTACACATAAAAATGCTATAGAAGTTTTTGCCTACATTGTGCTATTTGAAAGGATTTCTAATCTTGAAAGTTTATATGTATATACATGGACATGTTTAGGAAGAGTTTGTCATATGCACAAGTTTTAACCCTTCACCTAGAGTTTTGGCCATCAAACCATCTTCTATTCCTCATACATACTCTGGATCCTTATGCCCAGAAGCAGCAAAGGGCTATCTTCATTTGGGTATCAGAAAATGTGTAATGAATAGCCTTGATTTATTTTATGTGATCCCAATTTTAGAATCTTGACAATAAAGTTATCTAATTTTACAGTTTTTTCCTTTCTCTTCTTGAACCCATAAATCTCTGAAATATCTCTATTTCCCCCATGTAGTACTCAGGGGTACTGCACTAAGTATGTGAACTTAGGAAAGTTATTTTACATTTGCTAGTTTATTCAGTTCAGACTAGTATAAGATAATGTTACCTGGGCCATTTAGCATTGTTTTTGCTTTTCTTATTTCCACTACTGTCCAGATGTATAAACTGAAATAGGTAATTTAATCTTCTGATGCTTCAATTTCTTCTATGTGACAAAAGAATAATTAATAGCTACCTCATAAAATTGTTGTCCATATTATTAATGGATAATTTATGCAACACACTTTGTAAATACATAGTAAGGACTCAATTGATGGTCATTAATATGATGAGAATGTTGATTATCATTTGTTCTGCACAATTATCTGTACCATCACTGATCTTATATGTTCACTGTAATTGACTATGCCAATTCTAGAAATATGCAATAATCTTCATGTTCAGAAGATCAGAACTAAACTTATAGAAAAATAGTTTTAAGTCTTTAATATCATATGTTCTATTTCTCTCTATTGCTATTTTCTTTAGACATGTGTATTTTAGTGACAACTTAAAGACCCTTCACATGTAAACACCCACAAAAAAACACCACAAAAAATCAAAATCCTACCCAAGACTATAGTTTGGCATTACATGAAAAAAATCCTTAACTTTATGTGCTTTTTGAAAATATATATGTTTTTCTTCCCTTAGTGATAAGTTGTTCATCTTAGGAAATAGTTTAAGAAGTCTCAAGAGGACAAAGGAGTATCATTTATGAACCTTGTATATCAGTTAGGATTCAGACTGGTACTCTACATATAACTATGCTTTAAGTAAAAAATAAACAATAATAATAATAATAATATAGGTAATTAGATTCCACAAAATTATTTGAAAAACTGAAAAATAGGGAAAGCACTGTTAGTTCAACAGTTTGATATTAAGTTTCAGAATTTGTAGGAATCACAAGAAACCACAACCAATAATCACGGTTGCATAAAGAATACAGCATGAGGTTCATGGGGAAACCCACAGAAGCGCTGCAAAACCTCATGCCTGCCAAGCACAAGGTTCCTGTGACTGTGTACTTCTATTGGAATTGTAACAATCTCAAGTATATATCTCTCTTTGGTGTATTTTAACAAGTTGACAAGAGAGTCCTAAAAAGGTAGTTGAAGTAATAAAGGTATAAGAAAGAACATAGACAACAATTCCGAAGAAGAAAGACAAATACTAACAAGATATAGCTAGTCATCTATAACCCACTACTTATGCTGTTTATGCTTGGGCAGCAGAAAAAACAGTCCATTCTTTAAAATATTTTACTATTTTTCAAGCAATGTGCTATACATAAGAGATAGTTAACACTTACCTATACATGCTTTAGACAAGTTCCACAGTCTACCCAAACTCTGCCTTAATTGATGGGTCAGCTGTATAGTCTTCATAAATAAGAGTTCTGATTATGAGGCATTGACCTAAAAGCCTCTAATAACATAATTGTCCTTTTCCTTCTCAACTTATCTTTTTACCATAACTTTAGCAATCACTAGTTGTCCAAAAATAATCCCAGAAACAGATCTAATTTTACCAACCCAAAGTCTAACTAAATTGAAAAATTCCTCCTAGTTCCTAAATCATCAAAGATGAAAGTAGAAATATGTATGATCTGACCAGTGATCTTCTGTGTTACGTGCTCCCTGTCAGCATGACTGAGTGCATGTTTTGCAACATCTTTACTTTCCCACATTTTTTTCTAGATTTAGCCAAAGTCTTCTATCTTGGAGTGTTGTTTGTCATCCCTTATACCTAAATACCATCCTAAAATAAACCCTGACCAGATACAGTGCACCTATATAGGTGTATATCAGAAAATATGCTTTTTCTTATTTATTTGTGTGTGTGTGTGTGTGTACACACTACAGGCAAGGTACAAGGCTCCTATAAGAACACCAAGTACTTCAGGAAAAGCAGAACAAGAGACAAGGAGGTTTCATGTGGTCAGTATTTGCACAGTATTACTAAAAGCTAATGATAATATTATTAGGAAATTCTTCAGGATAATAATATGCATAATCTCATATTTTCATGCACTATATCCTCTTTGAGATAATAAACATTAAATGAATATACATTTCTTATATCTCCGACACTATCATTAAATGTTTAGTTTTATTATACTTATAACACTACTATCAAGATGAGTAGAAATTCATTGGTTTGGATAGTTTTAGATTGATAACTATATCTCATCTGTCTGGTATCTGCTATCTAGAGATATTTAAATATTTTATATTTATTTAGATGAGACAGATACATTAATGATTTTGTGGATGTATTGAAAGAATAAGAAACAAAATATGTGTAAAAATTTTAAAATCATCAATCATTACTAGGATTAGTGAATAGAATTATTCTCCATGACCAAATGGCTACAGAAAATAAAGTATATAAACATCTTAAAACCAATAAAATGAACAAATTACATCGACAGCAATCCCTACTGAAAGTCTAGCAGTACTCCAGTGGTCACATCTAAAGCAAACAAGTGTGAATGTATTTAGTTAGCACTGAATATATTCAATTATATGATTTTTTGAAGCTTATTTTTGCAAAGAATACATTCCAATTCAACAAATTTAGTTCACTTAACTTTCTATTCTCATCCATTTTCATTAGGTGTCTTGATAATTTCAAAAGTATATTGAACACATGAGTCATCCTCTCTTCCAAGCCTCCATTTCTTCAAACAAATTATATTTTTAATATTCAAGGCCTTGATTTCCAACTGATTACTTGTATATTATAAATAACAAACAAATCATGGAAAGTCATTAATTGCATTTAGTTGTTCTGTAACATGGAAACTTTAGATTAAATCAAAAGGGTGTTTCTTTTGCATGTCTTGAATTCTCAATGCATACTAAAATCACTAGAAGCTTCACAATGTAAAAGTGGATCCAAAAACAAGTTACTTTAATTATCTCCTTGCTCAACTCACAGGGAAATTTTATCAAACTGGATTATTATAAAATCATAAGCACTGAGAATTTCAAGATGATGAATGTTGCAGAAAATTATTTTTCATTTCATTTCACAGTGTAAATAGCTTGTAGTTTATGAAATCATTCTGTATTGAGAATAATATAGATGAACTGAAATGCTATTGTGAGAGCAATAAGTTTGCTTTTATTATTTATAGATTCAAGAAGGACTGAAGCCCTAAACACTGTTCTTTCTTCGCAACCTTTATGTCCCACTGAATCAGCTTTAGCAAGCCTCAGTTAAGGAGTATAAATATCCAATTAAGAGATTTGGAAGAGATTTGTTGACATGTCAGACCATCTTATATATCGAGACCTTAATACAAAGTGCATAACAGAGTAAGTCTTGTATTTGAAGGCTAGTTCTCCTATCTCTTAGTTGTGAAAACTTGGGAATATCATTCAATATCTTTGAGCTTGTGTTTCCTCATTGGCCCAACCTAACACTCATGATTGCTCTGGGGCCAAATTAGATGGCATCTGTGAGAGCTCTTTGGAAGCCATGTACTGTCAAACAAAAGTCAGGTAGGTGCATTAGTGTTTGAAATAGCAAATTACTGAAATGTTAGTAGCTTATGCAATACATATGTATATCTTGTCCTGTAAGTTGGAGGTCCAACATAGTCTCTCTTGGCTAAATCAAAAAAAAAAAAAAAAAAAAAGGTTCATATTCCATTATCGAAACTGTAGTGAATAATCCATTTCCTGGCAATTTCCAACTTCAAGGATTAATATTTCTTGGCTCTCAGAACCCTTCCTCATCTTCACCTTCAGCAATACTGAGATTTTCCCTGACATCACATCTCTATCTACAGATGGGAAAAACTCTGTTTTTAAGCATTCATATAATTAGATTTGGGCCACTAAGGTAATCCAGAATGACCCTTCCATCTCAACTCCTTCATCTTTATTTTATCTGCAATTGGTCATTTTTCTATTTAAGGTTATAACACTTTTACATGTCTTGGGGATTAGGACAGATAACATCTATGTGGGTGTGGGGGGAGGAAGAAGGAAAGAGGTATGATATTGTTCATTTTACCATCATAGGTGTTACTCTTATTAAATCAAAATTTATCTAAGCTTCCCCCAGTGATCCCTCTTCCCTCCCCTGAGATATACTTCTTACAAGTAATTATGCAAATATTTTGGTACATATTATATTTGTTTACCGGTTGCTTTATAATTTACACTTTAGATCATACATTCACTTCTATGTCAATTAATAATCATGTTTTTTTAGTATATGAATTTTACAAGTACCTGATAAGTGTCCATTATTAAATGTAGATTAGAGAATACAAGCAAAGAACTGAGAGGTTGAGAGTCTATGAGCTCATAATGTTTCATACATATCATGAGTATGTGGCACAGCACAACAAATAGAGCGTGAATGCATGAGTGAGCTTTTGTACCAGAATGTTTGGATTCACATTTCAGATTTTTCTCTCAGTAGCTGTATGGTTGTAGTCTAGTTTATTTCTTTATGACTCAGTTTCCTTAACGACAAAACAGAAACAATATAATTGTTAATAACTTATGAGTATTCATGTGAATGTAATAAATACAAGTAAAACTCTTAGTGCCTTCATAAGGGTAGGTAGCATGTAGGATGTGCAGGTAAATGTTGAGCATAAGCTGCCCTGCAGACTTCTCCAAGCCCATATAACTTGTCCTATGTTAATTCTAAATCTTCATCTTGTATTTATTTTTCCTGTGTTTCAATGAGAGCTCTTCAAAGGAAATGGCAGGAGAATTTCCTTTTTTACTAGGAAAAAATTTGACATTTCCCCAGTTTATAATTTCCCACAGATTTGCCATTTTCACTTGTGAATTATCTGGCTCCCTTTTCACTCCTCCTTACTACCACTGTCTGACTCTGAGGTGACACTCTGCTATGAAAACTGCTTTCAAGAGTAAGCAGATGGGGGAGGAGAAAGAAGAAGGAAGCAAAATCAGTCTATTTCTGTTTCTTCTGAACCATTTAGTTGGAAGTTTCAACCTGTTGGCCAGCAGAAAGTTTTGCAATTATCTGTGGATGTAATATTTCTGTATTTCCTTGTCCTTAAATTATAAAGAGAATTGAAATGTGAGATTTTATGTTTTTTCTCACTCAAAGGCATAAAAAACCTAGACATCACAACACAGTCATGTTCTTGAGACACTCTGAAACTTTTAATTGCATGAGACTGAGAGGAAGCTCTCTACCATGTCCACCCAGACAACAGAATAAAACTTTGGGCTCTGGAGACTTTAAGTAGAAGCCATCCTCTTGAAAGCAAAGCTGTTATAATGCTTTTTCAGATCCATTTAAGTGTAAGGACTCTACAGACAAGCACACTATAGATTCTTGAGAAGTCCATGATTATTTCAGTGATTTCAGGCCTTTCTGAGCAGGCTTTCTGCTACCTGCCTTCTTTGTGGGAACATTTTGCAAAAGAGAAATTCTCTCTGTAATGTCTGTTTTTCTGTTCTATTGATGCCTCCCAATGCAGAAATATTTCAGGCCCTGTCAGATTCTCCGTTATAAGTTCTAGTTTCCAGCAGTTTCTAAATCATCTATAAATATTCACTTGTGGTAGGAAGAGGCTTGACAAGAATGTTCACAGTGATCATTTCAGGAATTATGAAAGAAATTATATCTTACAGCTGACATGTTACAGGGGGAAGAAAAGAAGTTCATGTACATAGAACAAAATGAGCTATTTTGAATTCATAAATTTTAGGACTTATTTTTACAGTACAAATAAATTTTCATAATTTTGTCAGAGCAAATTAAAAATATTTTGCTTTGATACATCCTAATCATTTTAGATTTATATCCTGTAAAAATAGATAATTGAGAGGCTATAAACTTTTTCTATGTGTTATTGAATCCTTTCTCTTAAATTCAAGGAGGACACATGCTGTTTATCTTGGGGTAAAACTATTGGTAAATTAAAGTGGGGGCAGGAGAGTCTTTTGATGCACATTGGCTACTGCCCCATTTCCTTGACATATTTTAGCAAGGCTTGTGATGGTATATACACAATGAACCAAAATTTGCATTGGAAAGAGGAAAAATAAATAAGCAAAATATGTATCTTGCAAGAACCAGAAAAATAACAAGTTTCTCAGGGAATGTATCTCTTTCCTCATTATTCATTTTAGCTTTGTGAAAAGTTCTGGGCATAGTTATTGGTTTTCTTGTTTTTGAAGAAAGACCAGGTTAAAATAATTTTTAAAATGACTATTATTTGAAGAATAAAAGAAGAGAAAAATAAAGAATGATGAGAATACACACAAATCAGTCAGCTCATTGTGATTTCTGAACTATTGGATGGAAGGTATTTCATGCAGGAAATGTGTTTTCCTTGTTTAAATGAAGAGGAGGGGTAAGAAAAGAGGAGCAGTTATGCGCAGAGAAAGTCAAATAAAGTACAAGGCTATCCTAAGTGGGGAAAAAAAGAGTAAAGGATGCTCAGAGATATGAATCTTTGAATGGATTGGAACTTAATTTGAATAAAATAACAGTAAAACAAAATAAGACTTTTGAAAATGAAAACACAATAGGATAATATTCATGTCCTAGCACATTGCAATTCTAAATTTCAGGAAACTGTAGATCCTACTCAAGCTCCCAAACATTGTGATCACTTATATGTTCCATGAAGACAAAGCAAAATATGGAAAATATGTATGTCAGGACAAAGGTCACATAAATTTAAGAAGAGATTTTGAATTTAGAATCACTAACTTTAAGATACTATTTCATTCATTTGCCTTTCATATGAATTGTATGAATGCATCCATTTTATCTTGTTACTCATGTACAACTAGAAAATATAATTTAATTTTTACTTTTAAACATAATTTAGTTTCACTTTAAAAATACTTGTTATAGAATGATTAGCATGTATCAAAAAAAAGACATTAAAAGTCAGTGGCATACTACTAAGTAGCTTTAATAATATGACTTTAAAAATTAGACAAGTATACAGTTCATTAGAATATCAAAGTCAAAATGAGAACTTTAAGGTAACATTTATCCCTGGAATTTAAGTAACAGTATTAGCTTATATGTAGGTAATTTTGATCATCACATGTACTCATTTACTCAGAAGATAATACTAATGTCTCCAATTAAATATTGAATATCTCTTCCTATCAAAGATTATACTAGACAACAAAATATGAAGAGGATAATACTCACTTTCTGCCTTCAAGGAACTTCTACTCAAAAAAGGAAACTAGAGAAAGACATAATTGCAAGACAGTGTGATAAGAGCAATCAGTATCCTTTACTTAGTTACTCATACTGATACTGTCACTGAAAGTACCCACCCACTCTTCATTTTTAACTTCTAAGAAAATATTTCTCAAATTATTTTTTAATTATTATTTGTCAGCCACTTACATATCTAGAAAACAGGGTTACATTTTCACATCTCCAGATGTGTACATGCTTCATTCACCCTCTACCAATACTCCTATGACAGTGACTTAACCCCTACTTTCCACTATCCCTGACTCTTTCCCTCTTTGCCCCCTGGTAACTGTAATACAGTCATTTAAACAAAGTTTAGTCTCCCCATCCATGAACACTTAATAGTTTTTCCTTTATTTGTGTCTTGTTTCCTTTAACAGTATCTTACAATTTTTGACAATGTAAGTCCTTCACTGCCTTTGTTAAGTTTGTTCCCAGGTATATTATTCTTCTTGGTATAATTATAAATGGGATATTTTAACTTTTTTCTAATTCACTGATTGCATATATACAACTGATTTGTGTGTATTTATTTGTATTCCACCACTTTAGTGTACTTATTTGTTATTTCTACTAATTTTTAGTAAAGCCTTTTGGATTTTTAGCATGTATTATATCATCTACTTCTTTTTTTCCTCTAATTTGGATTCCTTTGTGTGCTTTTCTTTACTAACTGCTCTGGTTAGGACTTCTAATATTATGCTAAATAGTAGTGGTTATAATAGAGATCCTCTTCTTATTCCTGATCTCAGGAAGAATGCCTTTAGTTTTCTATCACTGAGATACTGGCTATGGATTTGTTACACACAGTCTTTATTACATTCAGATAATCTCTATGTATTCTCATTTTATTGAGAGATTTTACCACAAAGGAGTGTAGAATTAAGTGAACTACACTTTAGTATCTATTGAAATAATCATGTGATTTTTTTCCTTCCCATTTGTTGAGCTGGTATAACATTGATTTGTATACAATATGAAGTAAACTCATAGTGAAATCTCAAAAACTGTAATATAGTTTATTATGCTATAAATATTTAGGTTTGTTGCATATACAAATGATCATGCTATTAATTCCTCCTTTATGTGTAGTACAATTGTTACAAAAGTTTTCAGATGATACAAAATGCATAATATATAAACTTAAACTCAAGTAGATTATAAGTAAATGCATATGAGTGTGTAAAATGTTTAAAAGTTCTGAACAACTTTACATACAAAAAATTAATGCAAATAATAGGGTTAGATATTTCATAAGCAAAAGAATCTACTATGACTTAAAATCATCAAAAATAATTCATGAATGATGAGCAATTTCAGCTTGAAGGCTAGGATGGAACAAGCAGGGAAGAAAGAATTGAGAGGCAGTTTCAGAAACCGATCACTTATACGGAAGAGGAAGAAACCTATGAGTGGGATATCTAAACAGAAATGAAAGAGAAAATAAGCAGTGGGAGAAGAGGTAAAAGTGACAGAATCCAGTTACTTCCTTCTCCCAAATCTATTATTTAATTCCCTCACTTAGGTGTGGATTTTATCCAGGCCTGTAGAATCTATTTAATTTTGCATCATTATTTTACAATGATGAGGTTTTGGATTCACTGACTGTAAAGTAACCTTTATCAAGTAGTTCATTGTAAAATGGTCCAAGGTTGGGACCGGAAGTGAGAAGACCTCAATTCTAATTCTGGTGCTGCCAGCAAAACAGCATGCCTTTGAGCCATAGTTTCCTTACTATAAATTCTAACTATAGTCAGAGTTAAAATTTCCATTAATTTCCTGCAAGACCACTACTGCCAAAATACAATCAACATTTAAAATGTCTCAGGTCGTGAATTCCCATCTAGTAAAAAGAGCAAGATTCTTATTTCCTTTTTGTTCCTGCAATAAAATCAAGTGCTCACTTATGTATGTGTGCATGTTTATGTACAAGCATGTATATGTGTGTGGGGAGCATTTTTAAAGAGTTCTCTCACCTATTATAAGATTCTGTGGCTTATTTATAGAGATTTCAAAAAAGGCTGAGCTAGAGTAATAAAATACCTCAATGTTTAAACCATAAAATTAAAACAACAAAACTGAAACAGTAGTAGCAGAATAGAGATGTGATCTGAAACAAAACCTGAAATATTTAAGTTAAGGAATGAATTAGTTTTCTGTTGAAAATAGCACAGCAATAAAGTAAGCATCTGTCATCCTTCAAAAATGAATGAATTTCAGCTAAAATAAAATAAAATAGAATGAGAGTTAATATTTAAGTATTTGTTTGCCCATACTTTAAGTGCAAACTTTGGAACTTTCAATAATGGTACCATTAACTTCAAATATAAGAATTAACTCCTTAAGACAAAATGAATATTAAAAATTAGGAAAACACTTTAAAAATAGAAGGAGGAACTATATTAAAATATTCTAACTAGGAAAAATATGGATCACCTCTCAGAGCAGCTCAATTAAAAATATAATTAGAAATTTAAAAAGGCTTAACTCCCATTGGTGAACAATACAATTCTACATAATCATAGCAGGAGAAACTAGCTTCTTTCCTCTTAGAATGCTAAAAGTTCTGTAGTTCTTCTACTCTGTTTTCTGTTAAATTACAGCTTGTCATATGAGCAGCAACTTTTTATTTGACCTCCACCAATAGAAAGTCAAAGAGCAAACTTAAGATAAGCAAGAAATTCATCAACAGATAAATACATAAAGAAGGTATAAGATGATGGCTGGGGAACTCCAGCATGAGAGGCTGCTCACAGCACAGCAGCTGAGAAGGGCCCAATCACACAACAATAACTCCTGTTGCAAAGGTAACAAACCTGCTGGGTAGGCAGAGTCTGGTATGGCATTCTACATCTCAATGGTCTTTAGCCAGGGCTCAGACTGAGTTTATCAAAGACTAAGTTTTAATGGCCCAGAAACTCCAGTGTGAGAGGCTGCTCACAGCACAACAGCCCAGAAGCCCCAGCACTGCTATATGGCATGAGTGCAAACTAGAGAACCAAGGACACTGACTACCCAAGTCTGTCAAGACACCCCAACCAAAAAGGTTTATACGACAAACCCTAGACACACCACTAAATAAAGCCAACTGCTTGGGGGCACCGAGAAATATTTAAACCATTAATCTAAAAGAGGATAAACAATGAAAAAAGAAGATAGACAATACAATAGAAACAAAATATATGCACCACATCCACTGACTAAAAGAACTTGCCCCCCAAACAGCCAACAGAAATAAGAGATATCCACCACAGCAGTGAAAGCACAAAGGCAGAAATAACCACAACTTGGTCAGCTTCACCATGACATCTAATTCTAGAACAGCAGTGAATCAATATGTAGAGCAAGTCCAAAGGGAAAACACAAGAAGGAGGAAGAATACAAATACTCAAGCAAGCCCTAAGAAGAATAACTCACCACCAAAAGATAAACAATCTGCAGAAACCAACATGGAGGACAAGGAAGAAATGCTGTATGTGTCAGAAAAAGAATCCAGAATCTACTTGTTAAAAGCATTAAAGGAGGTAAGTGAAGATGGAAACAAAAGAGAAAGCAAGAGGTCAGAAACTTTCAATGAGCTAGGAGAAGAAGTTGATAAATATAAAAAAGAATGCACCAAAATGAGCAATATCATTAAGAACAGAAGAATGAGATTGGAACCCCAAATAAGAAACTGAATGAGATACAGTTTCTAAGAGGAGCAATGGAAGAGCTCAAAAATATAGGGAAAAGCCAGAAAAGCAGATTAGAAGAAATAGAAGAATGAATTAGCACACTAGAGGACACAGATAAGAGAGGATGAAGAAAGAAAAAGATTGAGAAAAACAAAGAAGAGAGAAGAAAAAATCTGAGATCTGTCAGATACCCGAAAGAAAACAAACATAAGAGTACTTGGAATCCCAAAAGATGAGAAAGACATAGGATCTGAAAGACTTTTCAATGAAACAATGGAGGACATATTCCCAAATCTGAATAAATGAATAGGCATACAAGAAACAAAAAGGACAGCAAACTACTTTAATGAAAGAAAGACACAGCAAGACACATCATAGAAAAATTTCAAGAGCCAAAGATAAAGAAAAAATTATGAGAAAACAAGAGAGGAAACAGATAATCTACAAAGGAAAACCCATTAGACTGATTTCAGATTTCTCAGAAGAGACACTCCAAGTAAGGAAAGAATAGGGCTACATCTTCAAAATATTCTGAGATGAAAAGTGCCAGCCAAGAATACTCTACCCAGCAAAACTGTCCTTCCTTTATGAAGGAAAAATTAGAACCTTTTCAGACAAAGTCTCCAGATATTTGTGACCACCAATATCTCACTGCAAGACCTCCTGCAAGAAGCCCTAAGACCAAAATCCACAGAAGAATAAAAAGAATGAAAAAAAAAATTTTTAAAAAGAAAGAAGCTAAAACAGAACCCCAAATGACCACCAGGAATCAAATGTTAGAACCTCAAACATCAATAATTACTCTAAATGTCAATGGGATAAAGTCACCAATCAAAAGTCCACAGAGTTGCACACTGGATTAAAAGACAGAACCCAACATTCTGTTGCCTCCAAGAAACACATCTGATCACAAAAGATAAGCATAGATTAAAGTAAAATGATGGAAAACAATTTTACAAGCAAATGGGCCCTCCAAAAAGACAGGGGTGGTCATTCTTACAGTAGACAAAGCAGATTTCAAAATTAAAAAGTGACAAAGGATAAAGAAGATGACTACCTAGTGGTTCAAGGGTCAGCCTATCAAAAAGGTGTAACAATTGTCAACATATACTCACCAAATGGGGGTGCACCAAGATTCATAAGACAGCTACTAAGAGAACTGAAAACAAATATTGATGAAAACACATATGTAGTAGGAGACTTTAACACCCCACTCTCAACAAAGGACAGAGCAAAAGATAAAAAGCTACATAAGGACACAGAGCCTTAAAAGAAGTCCTAGACAAAATGAACCTAAGCAATATCAACAGGACACTACACCCATAAGGAAAAGAGTACACCTTCTTCTTAAATGCACATGGATCATTCTCTAAAATTGGCCACATACTAGGCCACAAGGCAAAAATGATAAATACACAAAGACTAAAATAATACCAAGTTTTTCTCAGACTATAAAGTTATCAAACTACAAATCAACAATGAAAAGAAAGCAAGAAGAACATGAAAAACTTGGAGATTAACAGCAGGCTACTAAATGAAGGATGGGTAATTGAAGAAACTAAAGAAGAAATTAAAACCTACTTCAAAACAAATGACAAAGAAGACACAGCATTCTAAAATACCCAGGATGCAGAGGAAGATTCATAGAAATACAGGCCCACATCAAAAAGCAAGAAAATAACCAAAGAAATAATTTTATCTCCCAAATTGAAAAATTAGAAAAAGAGCACAAAAACCCCAAAACCCAGCAGAAGACAAGAAATAACAAAAATAAAAGAAATAAATAACCTAGAAGCCAAAAATACTATCCAAAAGATCAACAAAGCCAAAAGCTGGTTCTTTGAAAAAAATAAATAAAATTGATATGCCCCTTGCAAAGCTCACAAAGGAAAGAATAGAGAAAATTCAAATAAACAGGATCACAAATGAGAGAGGAGAAATTACAACTGACACAAAAGAAACCCAAGGGATAAGAAGAGATTACTATGAACAACTATATAGAAATAAATACAACAACCTGGATGAGATGGACAGATTCTTAGAAAGATACAACTATCCAAAATTGAGCAAAGATATAGAGAACTTAAAACAATTAAGCGAAATAGAAGCAGTCATCAAAACTCTACCTAAAAACAAGAGCCCAGGACCAGATGGCTTTAAAAATGAATTCTACCAGACATTCAAAGATGAAATAACACCTGCACTACTAAAACTTTTCCCAAAAATTGAGAAAGAAGGAAAACTGCCTAATACATTCTATGAAGCAAATATCACACTCACACCAAAACCAAATAAGGACAGCACCAAGAAAGAACACTATATATAGACCAATTTCCCTAATGAACACTGATGCAAAATTTTAAATAAAATCCTGGCAAATCGAATCCAACAATGCATAAAAGAATTATTCACCATGACCAAGAGGAGTTTATCCCAGGGGCACAAGGATGGTTCAACATGTGGAAATCAGTAAACATAATACACCATATCAACAAAGAAAAAAACAAAAAACACATGATCATATCAATAGATGCAAAGAAAGCTTTTGACAAAGTCCAGCATGCATTCATGTTAAAAACCCTTGAAAAATTGGGGATTAAAGGAATATATCTCAACATAATAAAAGCCATTTATGAAAAGCTTACAGTAAACATGATCCTAAATGGTGAAAAACTAAAATCATTTCAATTAAGATCTGGAACAAGGCAAGGATGCCCACTCTCCCCACTAACTTTTAACATTGTACTGGAAATTCTAGCTAGGGAAATAAAATAAGAGAAAGACATTAAAAGGATACAAATAAGAAAAGAGGATCTGAAACTATCATTATATGCAGATGACATGATTCTCTATATAGAGAACCCATTAAAAAAAATCCACACAAAACTACTTGAAATAATAAGCCAGTTCAGCAAGGTAGCTAGATACAAAATCAACAGACAGAAGTTGGTAGCTTTCCTATACATAAAAAACCAAATAGAAGATGAAATAGGAAATACCATCCCTTTTACCATTGCACCAAAAAAAAAATTAAATACTTGGGAATAAACCTAACAAAACACATGAACGAACTATACGAAGACAACTTTAAAATGCTGTGAAAACAGATAGAAGACATAAGGAAATAGAAAAATATTCCCTGCTCATGGATTGGAAGAATTAATATCATTGAAATGGCCATCCTACCAAAAGCAATCAACAGATTCAATGCAATCCCAATAAAAATCCCAATGATATTCTTTAAATAGATAGAACAAAGATTACTGAAATTCATATGGAATAACAAAAGAACTCGAATATCAAAAAACCTCCTGACCAGAAAAAAGAACAGATGTATTACAATTCCAGTCTTCAAACTATAATACACAGCCATAGTAATTAAAACATCTTGGTATTGGTACAAAAACAATCAGACCAATGGAACAAAATTGAGTGCCATGAAATAAAACCATACATATATAGTCAGTTAATCTTTGACAAAGGAATGAAACACTTACACTGGAACAAGGACAGCCTCTTCAATAAATGGTGCTGGGAAACTAATCGAAAACATGCAAAAAAAATGGACCAAGACAACTCCCTCACACCATGTAATAAAATCAACTTAAAATGAATAAAAGACTTGAATGTAAGACTGGAAACCCATAATATAGATAGAGAAAAACATGGGCAAAACCTTCCATGAGTTACAATCCAGAAATTCATTTCTGGATTCATAGAAATTCATTTCTGGATTCATAGAAATTCATTTCTGGATACCTTAGCAGATAAGAAAATGAAGGAAAACATAAACAGCTGGGACTACATCAACAAAAAAGCTTCTGTACAGCAAAAGAGACAACAGAGAAAACAAAACAAAAAATTCAACTGAGTGGGAAAATATTTTTGCCCTCCATACAAATGATAAGGGTCTAATAACAAAGATATACAAAGAACTCACACAACTTAACAAAAACAAAGTGAAAAATCCAGTAAAAATAGGGAGAAGAATTAAAAAGACACATCTCCAAAGAGAAAATACAAATGGTCAGCAGGCACATGAAAAAATGTCAACATCACTACCAATCAGGGAAATGCAAATCAAAACCACAATGAGTTATCATCTTACGCCAGTAAGAATGGTCTACATCCAAAAAACAGGCAACAAGTGCTGGCGAGGATGTGGAGAGAAGGGAACACTCTCACACTGCTGGTGGGAATGTAAACTAGTCCAACATCTATGGAAAGCTCTGTGGAGGGCCCTCAAATTAATGAAAATGGTATTACCATTAGACCCAGCAATTGCTCTCTTGGGAATCTATCCAAAGGAGACCTCAATGTTTGTGCAAAGGGACACCTGTGCTCGGATGTTTACTGCAGCACTAATTGTAATTGCAAGGACATGGAAGGAACTGAAATGTCCCAAAATAGATGACTGGATGAAAAAGATGTGGTGTATGTATACACAATGGAATATTACTCATCAATTAGAATTAAAATTGGATGATTTTATGATAACATGGATGTGCTTAGATGAAATCAAATTAGCAGAAACAGGTCAAAAAGAAAAAGACAGAAACAAAATGATTTCACTATTATATTGGATATGGGAAAGATAGACAAAAAGCCATGAAGACAAGTCAAAACAAGCTAACAACCAAATTAAAGTACACACTTTGGGGGCAGGGGGTCAGGAAAGGGTGGGAACAGTCAGGGAAGGTGGGGAGTGAACCCCGGAGATGACAAAGATGTGATATTTATATATAAATAAATTACTTAATTTAAATAATAAAATAGTTTAAAAATTAAAAATACATATATTTATAATAAAAATAAATTCAATGTTAAAAAAAAGTAGAATTAAAACCACCAGAAATAGAAAAAGGACCATATTTCTGGTAACCTAGTGGTATTGACATCCCAGATATAGAACAACTATATATAGACCAAAATAATATCACATTTTAAAGCATATCAGAATTAGAAGTTAAAAGGATTTTCCAGAAGCTAAAAATTAAGAGAATGTGAATTCAAAGAGGAAAGCATGGACTGGAGACATATGCTGAGTCTTGATGATCATAAATTTATTTGGACAAGAAAAAAAGAGAAGGTATAAGATAACTTACATCTATGCCTATATATTATATCTATCTATATTTCATATGTATATGTATATAATGTGATGTATATGTACATTATTTAACCATGGGAAAGGAGGAAATCCTTCCATCTGTCACAACATGAATCAATGTCCACACCTGTTTTAAGTGATAGAAGTCAAAAAATTGCAAATCCTGCAGTAACCAGGAGTTGGAGGCATGAAGGAATAGGGGAAATATGGTTCAAAGGGTACACATTTGCATGCAGATGAATAAGCCTAGAAACTTAATATACAACATAGTGATTATAGTTGAAAATATTATGTTATTAAACTCCAAAGCTGCTAAAAGACTAGATCTTAATTGTACTTACCACAAAAAGAAAGCATATTTAGGTGATATAATCATGGTGTTAACACTATATTGGTAATCACACAGCAATATATAAATGTATAAATTCCTCAACTTCTACACCTTAAACTTATATGTTGATTATATCTCAATAAGAATAAAGGATTTTAATATGACACCCATCAACCTAAAAGGCACTTGAAAATGCAAAAAATTTACTAACTTTCTTTGCATCAAGTAATATAAGATAATAGGAAGAGTTAATATTAAGAAAATGGACCAACTTTGAACTGACTCCCAAAGAACAGCATGAAAGCTAATGTACTTGACAATCTCCAGTGGAGAGAACTAGTTTAGACCAGATATAAAGGACAATTTTCCAGTGGGGTGAGTATCAGAGGATTGCATTTCCTACCCTAGACATTTCTGAAAAAGACTGCTTCTTTTCTAGAGGCAGTGATGGAAATGACATTGAGACTGCAGTGAGAAAGGAGCTGGAGTGTCAGACCTCTCCTAGTCAGTCAGTCCTTATTATCTTTTAACTTCCAATTCAAATGCCATGCTTTATGGTACAACTTAACAGGGAAAACATGGATTTTCCATCTTTCTAAGAGCCATCGGAGTGTACATCTTGAACAACCTCAAACAATATCGAGTTTCATTTGGTTCATGATGATTAAGAAAGTTATTCAAGTATGTTCCCTAGAATAGTTACCCAAGTTAATTGATTTACTCATGAATGCCTTCATGAGTCCTGTACTATTTCATATTGTACTATTAACTTTTGACAAGTTTCTTCTGAACTTATATAGGACTAAGAACTGTAAATATACAAACTTAGAATAAATGTAAGTTTAATTGATGATTTTTTTACTTTATTATATCTAAGTTTCCCCAAGAACACTGATGGGGTTCAGAGAAATAATCAGAAATTCAAAAGCTCTCACTAAAAACAGCCATGCTTGGGGAGGTAGAAAACACTATTAAAATAATGTTCCTAGGGTCTTTGTCTAGAATTAGATCAATTTGTGATTTGCAATTATATATAAATGCTGTTATATATATACATATATGCAATTATATATATGAGCCTTTCATGAGTTCTTTTTTTATTAAGATGAGGAAATTAATTACTCATCATTAAATCGTGTGTGTGTGCATTTTTAATGCTTGCCAGATCAGGAAATTTGGCCGCAGTGTTGTACCCATATCAATTCTGCTCCACTATCTCAAGCCTAAAAATGATGCATAATATGTAGTACTCAGTGTTCTTATGGGTATGCATAGAGTTCTATGGAAATTAATGTAAGATGTGGGGAAGGTCATGGTTCTGACTAGAAATAGAAACAGTAAGGAAAAGAAATCTGGAATGTGAGGTGATGATGGGCACTGATTCATCTTGGGTAAAAAGAAATAAAAGTACAAAGACACAAAGGAAAAATAAAAATGACCTTGCCAGGACGACAATATTTCTCTAAGTCTTTTATTGCCAATTCCAGGGATTAGGTGTGAAATAAGAGGACAATGGTGACAATCCTGTAGAAGTCTAGATTTTTAATGGAATTGAGATTTTGAATTCCTTTCTTACCACACT
This sequence comes from Uropsilus gracilis, assembly GCA_004024945.1. Classification (NCBI taxonomy): domain Eukaryota; kingdom Metazoa; phylum Chordata; class Mammalia; order Eulipotyphla; family Talpidae; genus Uropsilus; species Uropsilus gracilis. The sequence continues at coordinate 86,297 of PVHY01000919.1, forward strand.
GGACAGTGCACAGTAGCATGTTCTTACTACCGAAGGACATTCTACTGGTCAGTGCTACTCTAGACACTTCATAGATGCTTCTAATTCAAAGGTGAATATTTAGTATCTGGAACATTGTTGAACGTCAATAAATATAATTGTGTATTGAATGGATAGAAGGAAAAATGCCAGATGATGATATGACCTATCTGTGCATTCAGATAGAAACTCATTTCTCTTTAATGGAACCTTCCAGTAATTTTTCAAACATGCATGATTTATAACAGATACATATTTTCAGACTTTTATTATGAATTCTGAAATAGAACATACATAGATCTGGATGATGATAATCTTATATTCTCATAGTAGTTTTCCACATCACCCCCTACTCATAATTCCCCACACAGACACTGCGGTGCATGCTGTCTGACACCTTGGATTTTCATTTCATGACATCCCTGCTCCAAACCCTATGGTGCCTACTGAAAGTCAGTCTTCAAATGGATCTCTTAGCCTACTCAGAGCTAACCGAACCTCTTCACTCTTTTGTCACTATTGCCTGACAAGAGTAAACCATTGCATTAGTCATATTGGTTCGAAAGTCACATCATTTGAAACAGTTCTTTAATTCTATCTTTTCCCAACATGCCTTACTAGGAACAGGAACTTTACCAGGCAAAATCCTTAGAACTGTTTCATAAACTTGGAGAGAAATGAGGAAAAAAAATGTACTCAACAAACATACTGATGACTTCGAGAAATATCTATGACTCTGGACTTTGATTTATGCTTTGTCTACTGTACTGCTGCTTATCTGAAACTCAACTTACATAGATTTTCTAAAATACACCTATGAATCTAAGCCTAAACATATAATACCTAGAATATTCTAAGAGTTATAGCTCAGATGACAGCCCAGTTCAGATAAGGACTGTATCCTATTCTGCACTGGTACTTGACCCTGCCTAGGACAGCAATAGACACATAGATGTATGCACTAATGAGGTGAAAACACTGAGGAAATGGAAAATGAGCATTTATCACTTCATTTGTTTGAGTGCTTACTCTGTGTCAAACTTCCAGAGATGATAGTAGATAATAGAAAGATAACCCGGATGGACATGATTCCTGCTCCCTGGAGCACAGATGAGAAAACCTGAAAACTGCTGTGACCAGAGGCTCCCAGGTTGCCCTTGGGGTACAAAGCTAGAGAACTAATTCCTTCTTGGGTTAAGAGAAGGTCTCCCTCTCTGAGACAGTGATGCCTAACAAGAACTAAAATGCTCATGAATATCCATTGAGAAAGGGGAGGATGAAGAGGAGCAAATATTGCTGAGAGCCAGCTTAAGAACTTAGAAATAAGAGCAAGGTCAGTGGAGAAATATGGAGTTGAGCAGATGAGAGGGTAAACAAACTCAGAATATGTAAAGTTTTGTGGGCTATTTGAAGAATTTCAATTATTTTCAGGTGATTAGTGGTCAATAGATTTCCAACAATGACATCAGATTTGTTTTAAAATAGCCTGTCCTCCTACAGGCTGCCATTAGAAAGTGTTAATCCAGTTATTTCTCATCGACTACACCAGCTAGAACCTTCTTGTAGCCCCTCTAATGGTTCTGGGAGTATGCATTATTCCAGAATTGACTATTAGCCTTCAGACAACATTCACCACCACCCCTCCCAAAAGAGAGACATTTGCATGGATGTCAATGTAACTGTACAAAAGTCTTCATCCCAGGAGAAATTTTGTCAGACTATTTAAGTATTTGTGCCAATCACTAATTTACAATCTCAATAGAATATACCCCTAAACAGACTTTACAATCCAGCCCCACACTGCCTCCCATGCTCTTCAATTAATCTTCCAGTTATGGCTCATTCACTTCATAACACCAAAATCAAGCTCTTTTTATACAGTTTCATGCTGACTCATATGTGAAAGTAGTTATCTGAGCATAGTTCAAACATGATAGGTGCCACCTGCATACTTCAACAAAGTCATGAGACCTCATTGGGAGATGCTTATATCCTGATGTGTGCAGTGACCAATGGGGATTTCCATTTCAGGTTGTCCAGATCTTATGCTTTCACTAAGAAAACTGCATCATTGGAAGGATCTTGAATGGAAATAAGTCTTCAGCATTTTATTTTATTTTTAATTCTGCAAAATATCTCATATAATGGATGTGTCATTATGACATACATTGTCTTATAGCTACCACAGGTAATGACATGTCTCCTATGTACCAGGCCAATAGAATGGTATCTCATTTGCCCTCAGAGTCTCATCTATGGATGTGTGGTGAGTTCAGTCAAATAGTTGCCTTCACTGAGAAGGGCCTTGAGTTTGGGGGTTGAATGCTCTATAGCATTTGTGAAATTTTAGATTTGATTTTGTGTTCCATAAGTCATCGTAATAACGTAATATACATGGTGCTCTTGGAGCCACCTCCAGCTACCTCTTCTTCCTAAAAAGGATTCTTATCTGTGCAGTCATCCATTCCTAGCAGCAGGGCCCTATCCGGTCTCCACTCCCTGTCCCTGCCCCTGCGCCTTATCAATGCTGAGACAGACTAGACTATACTCATATAAATGAGGTCCTCTATAATTCAAACACAAGAAAGGTGAAGCACACATCTAGTGACTCCAGGGTGTTTGGTGGTAGTTTTTCCTGTTCCAGGTTGCCTGTGCCAGGGTACATTCTATGGTCATGGTTGAACTTTGGTGCACACCCCAGTCCAGGTACCACACAAGCACATCTTGGTGCACCCTTGTGGGTCTCCAGTCCACAATGAGTTAGAGCAAGAGAACACAGGGAGGAATTTCCTGGAAGGGGTGTATCCCTGCATGAGAGAGCACAACTCAGATAACAAGCAAAGAACACTGAGACAAGTGGAATGAGAGATCAAGAAGGAAAAGCATTCATATATTTATTACTTTGAGTGGTACTTTTTCCTTGCTTCTTAAAGTTTCCCATAATTCTGTTTTGCATTAGGGCCCACAAATTTTACAGTGAGTTCTGTTAACCACAACTCTAAGGTTGCCATGTGTATGCCCACTTTATTGACAAGAAGGTTGAGGCTTAAGCAATGACCAAAGGAACCTAGATTATGGAGCCTACAAATAGCAAATGTAGCCAGATGATGGCCCTGAGTAACAACATTCACACTCAGGTTCATAGACTGGAACTCGAGCCCATCCCATCACCATGCAATCTTAGCTATGGAAGAGTGCCCTTGAATTTTTGATGGATTAGTAGGAGTCTCACACTCCTGTTGTCAGATAGTGTGGAGGTTTTCTATGGGGAAATCTCAAATAAGTATAAAGCAGTCTTAAATACTTCAGCTCTTCTAGTTATTGACACATACTCAAATCTTCTCTTCATGCTTCCCTATAAAAAAAGGGAGCTTGTTTAAAAGATGTCAAAAAAACCTTGATAAATATAAGCTCTCTTTCAGGCAGCAACCTGATAGTGCTTTATAGATTTTTCTCTTCTACCATTAAGGGTCGCTGTGAGAAAAGAGCACATTTAGCTTTTATTCCAAAAGATGGATGTTGAAACTTATTACCATGATATGCTCACTTTTCTCTGTTCAAATTCTCCCAAAGATTCACCTGATGAAATCAGCCACACGCTTGATAATTTGTTTATCTTTTGGGCTCCTTACTAAAAATAAGCCTCATTTGGGAAGGAAGAGTGTTTATTTGGTTATTCCTATAAGCTGTCTCAGAGCAGACACTCATTACAGCATGTGTGCGTGTTTGTGTGCACGTGTGTGTGTGTGCGTGCGTAAAAGGGATTAATTTTTAGTCTCGCCATTGCAGTGTGTACCATGAAAGGCTTTAGACTCTCCCCCAGAACATGCATGCCCCTAACATCTCTAAGAAAAATGACATCTCCCAACATGACTGGCCCTGGGGCACACTTCGCATACCCTTTCCCTCCTTGAGGACTAAGAAAAAATCTTCAATATGGAAACATTTTTAAAGTTCCTGAAATTACCCTTACCTCTTCTGTCCCAGTAGAGAGTCCCTCTTCCCAAATCTTTGGGAAATTCTTATAAACCCCTTTTAGTAGATTTACATTTATAACAGGTTTATATACTCTCTGGGATAAACAGATATGGATCAAACATTCACATGTGGCAATTGTAATTAATTTTTCTATTCTTAAACATTCTATGAAGAAGATAATAGTATCTAAAATTTTAGATGAGGAATTTAAGTCTAGAATTTAAAAACTTGTCAAAACTTAACTGTTAAGCAGGAAATCTTGTGATTTCATGTGAATTACAAATGTAAACTTTCTTCTACTATCTGAATCCCTTACTGAAAGAAAGGGAGAAACTCAGCCTCCAGGTACTGAAGCCTGAGAGAAGCAAACAATTTCCTCTTAGAAATCTCTGTTTATAGGCGAGGATGAGAGATCATAAAGAAATGCAATATGCCAGAATGCCCTCCAAGAGTGCAATAACTGAGGAGCCTGAAGAGATAACTTTAAACTTCGTTCACCTTATCCAGAGAGGCAGTGAATGCAGGCATTGGTCAACTAGAAAAACAGCAAAATCCCTCACCCCTTCCCATCATCTATCTACCCATCTTTCTTTCCTCAGTTCAATTTCCTTAAGGACTCAGTCTGTTTTATTTCACATATGTTATGTGTTCACTGTGCAAACCCTGTTTCCGTCTTACCTGGCTCTGAACATATTATTGAGACAGGAAATGTGGGCCTAGAATAACAAAGCTATTCTTACCCTTAGGGAAATTTCTTGGTAGCTGGAGCTGGTGATTGACTTACCACCCGAGCTGAGCACTATCCTGGAGAACACTTTGCAAAATCTAGACTACCTGAGCAGACATCCCTCTCAATGCTGTGAAAACAGTAGCTCCTGATTGGCAGCTGTTCCTCTGCTCCTTCCCAATTTTGAATTGTGAGTTTAAAGTTAATTTAATTTAAATGGAACACATTTTCAGAATCCTCTTACTAATTAAGAGTATTTTGAAAAGTCAATGAACATAGCTTTGCAAGGATCACATCTTCCGTGATCATGTGCATGATTTTTAACTGTAAGCACTAGAAAATGCATTCATATGAGCCAATCTTTAGAAGGCTATAACATTTCTTCATTGTCTCCATAGAAACAATTATTTGAAGAAATCAGAAAAACATTTAAAAAATTTTTCCATCCATGTTAGAAAATTAACAGCGGGTAAAAGATATATTTAAGTGATTGAAAGTTAACCCTGTCATTGCACACATTGAAACAGTTTTTCCTTTTTTGCAATTAGAAATAAGTTGATTTTTTCATTTCAAAGGCATTTATTAACTTTTTATTGAAATATTAAAGGTAGAGACCCTTTTCCTCATTCTGCTTCATAATTTTTTGTTTGTTTCTCAGTTCTAGCAGCAACTGAAACTAAAAACAGGCCTCCCACAAAGGACAGCTCCTATTTGAAGACAGAAATGGAAGATTGGTGAATCTGAAGACAAAAAAAAATAGAAGATGGTCAGGTTTGTCCACTGGAACTATAGGGCTTCCTTCATCTTAGCTTTGAAAATTCAGAATCATAAGTGTCTGATTAGACCTTATTCTGCATTTACTATGATCATAATTGTCATTATCAATTTCAGCTTCAGAAAGACTGTTAATCTTCCTGTTATAGATTTTGATCACTAAATATATTTTCCTTTTATCCCAAATAATAAATCAGGAAGTAAATTTTAATCCAATACATGGGGTTTTCCCTAATTTGATATTTAGTATTATGCTTCTGATCTTCTGAATTTTCACATTGTTAGTGGAACATTTTGTGTTAGAGGAAGGGAAGGAGAAGAATATGGAGAGAAAGAAAGTGGCTTAGATAAAAGATAGTTAATGAGAAAGGTGAGTAACATACCAGTAACCTTGACTCATCTATAATGACAGCCCAGTTCTATAACTCAAGCTCATCTCCATGTGACTTGTAATGCAAAAAAAGAAGGAACATTTGGTTACTGAGAAAATATAGGGCTAAAAATTGAAAACAAGATATAAAAGTAATATAATCATTTCATATTTTTTGCAGCATAATTTTCAATAGTCAAGATATTGAAATAAACCTAAATGTCCATCATGAAAATGAAGTCACGGTCAATATATACAATGGGATATTAATTTACCTTATAGAAAAAAGAAACCAATTACTTTGGACAATATGGATGGAACTTGAGGACATCCTGTTAAGTGAGATAAGTCAGACAGAAAAGACAAATACTGTATGATATCACATATATGTGAAATCTAAGAAAGCCAAACTTGAACTCACAATATTATATGCCCAAAATTCCATTATAACAATAAATATTTTTAAATATCTCGATATTTATCTGTAATTTGACACTATAAAAGTAATGACTGTTAGAATTATAAGTTCTTAAAAGGGTCTTAATGGATGTTATAGAAATGTTTCTGAAGTTTTTGAAGAATAAAATATTTCTTAAAAACACACTGAAAGTACACTTCTGAATGGAACCTGATAGACTGGTGACAGGCTTTCTGATTTGGGGGTATCTATTTGAATATTTCTTTGGCCATTTCACAATTGAGTGTATTGTCTTCTATATAATTCTCTAATATGCTTATATGTTTGGGTAAAAATTTCCAAGACACCAAGGCTAAGACAAGAGTCTTCACTTCTACAGCAAGTTACTTTGGGGATGGAAGGAATTTTCTCATTGTTATCATATTAGAACAAGCTTTGGTAGTTCTAATATTTACTTATTAAAATGTAGCTTGGTATGATGGGGAAAGGCACTACAGGCTCATAACTGAGCACAACATTGACATTGGTAAGGTAAGGATCTTCAATAAATGCCTGACAATGAACAGATTTATCTGGGGCCAAAAGATAAGTTCAATTAAAACATAACTTGACCCCTAGGTGGCACCATCCGGTAGCACAGTGCAGTCAACATGTGTGTTGGAGTCTTTTCACTGGAAATTCTGATTCTACCAAAGACATGACAATAGCAACTGCCACATATATTATATAAAGCTAGTGATGCTTTCCAACATTAGTTATTGCAAGCTTCAAAGTCTATCTCCATGTACAGAATATTTTTCTTTCCTTTAGGAAGAAACAGAAAGTGAGGTCACATAGTCCAGTTTTTGCTAGTCACCCACACTTTATAAAGCTGAATCTTTGATCTGCCAGTCTACATATAGCTCGAGCTGTTATGGGGGCACTATGTTTCTCTGAACACCTAGTAGAGGCACAATCACACTGAGGTGAAGCTACATGGAGATAAAACTTAGTTGTAAAAATCCATGTGAATTTAATTAATTACAAAACAGGAAATAAGCCAGCAAGTTTCAGGCATTTTCTGTTAATGCCAGGATCATTTTAAATATGCTATCCACATTCCTTTTATTTTTTCATTTGGGTCAAGCTGAGAACACTTTTGGCAACATTTTTCATTCCTTTAAAATGCAATCCTTTTCATTCATTCATTTATTCAGAAAAAAATGTTGGGAATTTCCAATGCACCAGAAATTGACCCTGGAGGAAGATAAACTCACTTGTTACTCCCTTAAGTGAGAGTGCACACCAACTTTGTGGTAAATACTCTCCAGCTACCCAGGATACATAGCCATTCATGAAAACCTCTGCCCTCCTAAAACACTTCTTTCATGAAGTCAGGGGAGACAAATACTAAAATAAGTAATGTGTACAGTAGATAAAGATGATGTATGAAAACCAAAAGGATGGTAGAGAAGTCTAAGGAGGCTGAAAATGTGATAGAATTGTTAGGGAAATCTTAACGAAAAGATGATATTTGAGAAAAGATGAAGATGTGAATTACAGAGGGAAATGTTTTATAGACAAAGAGAGCAGCTGATGAAAATGCTGCATTTTTAAGAAATAGTAGGGAGATTGAAGTGGCTGTGCTGGGTGAGTAAGGGGAGTGGCAGTGAAGCATGAAGTCAGAGAGGTAACTAACAACGGATCAGAGGGGTAGGGCTCCTGAGAATGAAAGGGCAACTGGTATTTTTGTCAATGATTGATCACAAGCTGGATGTCATTTGGGAAGGAACTGATACTGGATTTTGTGTTAAGAACAGATTTAAAAGAAGAAAAGGTACAAGCAAAGAAATTAGGCAAAAGATGATGGTGGTTTAACCAGATGATCAGAATAGAAGTGGTATGAGATTATCTAGTTGTGTTTATAGTTCTTGAAGATTGACTGAGACGATTTGTCATTAAATTGCTTGTAGAATATAATAAAGGAAAGCAATGAAGACTGACTTAAGGTGTTGGGTCTAGGGAATTGGAAGGAGTCATTCTTTTATTCACTCAGCAAACGCTGATTGAACTCTTGTTACTCACTAAGTACAGTCTGAAAAGTTGAAATATAGCAGTAAATAAAACAAACAGGTTTCCACCCAATACTCTAGCCCCTCAGCCCTGGCCCAAAAGATTATATTATAAACAGTGAAAACATAATAAAATATAATAAATCATATATATATAATTAAATTATAAGTTACCCAAAATGTACAAATTATCCAATATATTAAAAATGGATATTTTTATATGGGAAAAAATGGAAGACCTGCCTCCAAGTCAGAATGACCAGCTTCAGGCTTCATCTCTTACTACCTGTAAAACCTTGTATAACTTTATACAATGTTACAATGAAGCTTCAGGCTTCATCTCTTACTACCTGTAAAACCTTGTATAACTTTATACAATGTTAAAATGAGATAACAGCTATCTTACTGGTAAACTGAGAGAACTGAAGAGAACCCAGGTAAATCACTTAGTATATTGCATGGCACAGGATCAGCTGTTAATATTTCAAGTATAACAAAATATGAATAGTATCTAAGGAAATACAAAATAAGACCACTGCTTTTCTAAATTACAGGATCATACAGACATTTGGAAAAAATAACAACGCCAACTTTAGAGTAGGATATGGAAATTTCTCATACTCATAGTGCAGAGAAAGATTAATGTGTGTCTCGTCTACATGAATAGACTTAAATTTTCAAGAAAAGAAATATATTCTAAATGTTCCCCCTCTTTGCAAAGAGATAGCTTCCTTGAAAAACACAGGAACTTTAGAAAGATGGCTTTTAATTATTGCTAACAATAATACAATAATACTATAAATCAAGCACTTTCTTCAAATTATGTTATTTATGTTACTTTTTAAATATTCAAGTACATATGTATGTAGTGTATGTGTGAATGCATGTACATATGTAATCTTTAGTAGTGCAACCTATATGGTATGGAATATATTTCAATGGCAGAAAGTGGAATTATGGGCCATTTGTACATCAAAAAAAATCAGAAATAGTGAAATAACCTATTTTTTCCTATTTGAAGCCATTAATGTGAGATGTTTTGCATGGATATTACACATGCCTGTCTCTCTGGTATCTCTGGTACTTATTGACATTTAATGAATAAAGGAAATTGAACTTTTTAATTGTGAGACTCCCCTGAGGTTACTGGGCATGAAAGTGTATCTAAAGTGTTCATTTACTTATATTTCTCCACGAGCCAGAGATTTGAGCTAAAAATAAAACCTTTGGGATAGGAAAAAAAAAAGTTGCCTTTGGAAAATGCTTCTCCAAATCACATTAGAAACTTCAGTCATAAATTGCTTAAAGGCAGCTTTCAGCACTTGCAACTCAACTCCCTGGTCAACAATGAATGGTACACATTTTTAGAGAGTGATATGTATAGTCAATAAATGAGTAATGTGTGATAAACACAGGAGTCATTTCACCCAAGGGTGCAAATACCAGTCCAGGAAGGAATCAGTGTATCCAAACTTATGCTAAGACTCCATGAAGCAAGAGTTCATTAAATTCTCCTGCCTTGGATATTTCATTTCTTCATTGACCTTGAGCTTATTGCAAAAAGTGAATGGATGGTATATGACGGAATAAACTATGAAACTATTAACAACCTCTGACTCTGTAGACTGAACCTGAGGAAGGTCCTGAAAGTTCATCTAGTGAGCAGATTTCTGATGTGACATTGAAGGGTTAGGAAAATGGTAGGGAGAAGGGATTAGGGACAAAACCAGGAAAGTAATGTCCAAAAGGGCATTCACCTGAGTGAAAAGCTCCAGAAGGGTTCTGAGCTCCTAGGAAGAGGTAATGGTGCAGGAAACATGTCTGTGGGCCATATTCTAACTCTCTGTGAACTAGGGTAACCCAGAAGGGCTATCAGCTCTGGGCATTTTATCTGATCTTATCATACTCTTTTCCATCCATAAAATGGAAGTGGTAAAATCTGTCTGGCCTATGTTCTGAGGAAAATTGTGGAGATAAATGTGTTAATATAAACGTTCAAACTTGAAGACTTTCTCAGGAAGCATGCTACTTGAATTCAAGGAATGAATGGAGTTAATTATTATTTTAAATTGAATTACACTTACCAAAAAGATTGCAATCATTTAGAAGTTAATTTTTATCTTGTGTGAAGTACCAAGTAACTTTTATTTCTAGGGGTAAAATATTGCCTTGTGTTCTGAGTGAAGCTTAGGAATAATATTAAATGTGTGAGCTGAGTAATAAAGCAAGTCATATAAACGTGTTTTCTAAGCTAAAATACACACCAGCACAAATAAGATATTACTGTTTAGTGCTATTTGCATTACCTCCCTGCCTCTAGAGTGATTTTTTTTAGTATATAGGAGCAAATCTTTAAATTCCAAGAATTAGATGTCTATCAATAAAAACTAGGTGTGATTTGAAAAATGCTATTGCTTATGAATTTATTTTCCTGTCATTTAAACAATGAAAACAATTAAATCTATTCTTTGTATTTTATTTTAATTTACTTTTAAAGATAATTCACATCTTAATTCTAAACACATTTTGCCAGAAAAATTAATTCATATCCTGAGGTCAGAGGCAAGAAATGGATGGCTGAGAACTGCCATTTCCTGTCAGCACTAGATAAAGGAAAGCCCTGTTTCCTTCAGTCCATTTAACACAAGCAAAGTTGAAAACTCAAAAGCAAGCCTAGAAGATAGCAATAGAATAAACTTCCAGTCATCTTAGAAACCACTTGACTTTAATAGACTGTGAAAGTCATTCCAAGTCCTTGAAAAAGTTACCCTCACTAGTTTCTGGAAGCATGCTCACCAGTCAACAATCCAGAAATTGTGAGCCCTTGTTGCCAAGTCGCTCTACCCAAAATCGGCCAAAATTATTTTCCTGCAGGCTCTGAGGTACACCTCCCTGTATTCTAAAAGCCTTCCCTAAGTGCAAAGATCTTGGCAGAGCAACAAAGTAAAACTCCCAAAGTCAGAGGAGCAGAAAACAAGCAAAAGATGAGCATGCTGTGTTGCTGAGGAAACATGTGACTTGGTCTCATTGCGTAGAATTAATTATCTCCATAATGCAACCGGGACAAAGCCTCAGGGATCCTGGAAGCCACAGAGAGATGAGACTGCTACTGCAGTCACCTTCCTGTGAGAACTCTCCGGGCTGCTTGGATAGGATAGCCTGCCGTCCTTGCGCAAACACACAGCCATCTTGGTCTAGCCTAAACAAATGACCTCTTAAGACAAAGCCAAGTCAGAACCACCCCTGATTCAAACTGACTTTGGGTATCCTTCAGTAGCATGCCCAGCAGGACCAGAAGGCACTGCAAAATTCTGAACAGCGATGAGGTCATTCTAATTCCAGTCTGGCATGGCACCCTACTTTTAAGCAAGTGAAGGTCCAAGCCTCCTTAAATTCTGGGAGAGCACTAGGGTTTCAGATTCCATCATCTTTATTGGCTCATGGTGATATTTTCCTTTCTGGTAGTCAGGAAGATTTCATTTATTTCCAGGAGAAAATTACCTGCTTATGAAAGCCTGTATTTCCTTATTTTGTCACTGACAAGAAATCTGGTTAGTTTTTTTTTTTTTAATTGATCTTTATAGGTTAAAAAGTAACTCTCACTTCTTCTCTTTGAAAAACAAAATAAAACAGGAAACAAAATGAAAAACTCGTTCTTTGACCTTTCTTTATGGGACCTACTTTAATTCTTGTCCAAAAAAAATTATAAAACTATGTTTATGAGACAGTTTGACACTGCAGTTCTATCTTGGAAACCCTTGGTACGTATTAGTAAATTTAAAAAGCTAAGGAATACAGAGTGATATATATTAATTTCTGTGAAAGTTTAACACCCCTAATAGAGAAACAACAACAAACCCTTAAAATGTACATTTTAATAGTGATTTTGACAATGTCATTCAATGTATTAAAATTATGAAATGTGTATATAAAGGTATTTACTAAAGTAAGTCAAGCAGTATGGCAGGATACAATATCTTCTTGAAACCAGCTGAATAGATGATATAATTAATAGAAGATTTCAAAATTAACCTCCTTAGAATCAATAATGTTTTTAAAATATTGGTTGACTTCATTTCAGGCTGTGAGCAAACTAGTAACACTGTACCAAAATACAGTAGAAGCAGGAAACTTCACTTATTTTTTCAGAATTTACTTTTACCTAGCTCTCTTTCAGTCTGGTTGACATCACTTCTCACACATAACTTTGTACACACATGGAACTTGGCCAGTGTTTTGAAATTATTTACCAGTGTGAGACCTTTTCCCCCATAAATAGCTTTCTTCTGAGCAATTTTGCCCACTGAAATGAGGAAGGCAGATGCCATCTCATGAAAGGGGATAATAGGCTGTATGGGAAGGACCATAATAGCAAGAGAAAGAAGTAAAATCTCACTTTTATCACCCACACTTGACCCTGATTCCTGCAGAAGGATAAGAGGGAGTCCCCCTGCTCCAGTCTCAAGAGAGCTATATGTGGGTGGGGTAACAGCTGCCAAAACCAAATAGGCTTTGGGGAGTCTTTTGTAGAGGATTTATCTTGAGGTGATGACGCAGCAATCTGGGGTGGATCAGCAGGCCAGCACCAGGTAACTGTCACACAGTGGATTTAAGCAGAGGGGACATCACCAGCAGTTCACCCACATGATCCCTTCCTTCTCTGGAAGTTAGAAGCCTGCCTTGATTTCCCAAGTAGCACTAGGAGCACAGAAAAATCCCTGGGGTCTAAGAGAAGAGCTTGACCAGGGACTGCTGGGTTGTTATGGAGACCTATAGTCAAGGGTCCTTACAATAGCCAAGGACTAGAAGAAAATCACCACCGCTCTGAGCCATTCTGTTGGGAAAGCAAGGAAGAGTCAACAGAGCCTGCCAGAGTGCCAGGGTGCCCTGATAAGCACAGAGTTGCCAGACCCCCAGTCCCGCATCCTTTCTCACAACCTTGAAGGTACACGCTGAGTTTGAGGTATTTCAAGGCACAATAGAGGAGCAAATATGCAAACTAAAAACTGAGTTTTCAGAAAAAGAGTTAAGTCCCCAAAAGGGAATGTTCACATCATTTAAACCCGAAATTAGCAAACTGGATTTCATGTCCCCCTCCCTGCCTTTGGACTCTGCTCACCTCTCCCACCTCCACTACCTAGTGGAGAATAGTTTATTAAGAGGTTCAATGAGCTATTGAAAGTAATGAAGCTAGCTTTTCTTTGCCCATTTATATGTAGAGTGTAGATTTATCAGTCCACTGCACATAGAGATGCCCAGGTGTGTTAAAGTGGAAAGGGAAATCATTGGCCTAAAATTTACTTCAAACAATAAACTTTAAAGCCCCATCCATCTGTGAACCTTTTCCTATTGAAGTTTTTGGAGGAAGAAATTGTAGTTTTAGTACCAGACAGACATGGGTTCAAGTCCTGAAGCTACTTTTTACCTTCCTAGTCTTTCTGTTTCTCATGCTAATACTGAGATTGAGTTTACTAATTTGTTTTAGAATTAACTGACTTTGGAGAGTCTCAAAAAAATAATCTAAAACACAGAACTCACAGGTTGAATTTTCAATGCCAGGGCTTTGAGCACATCTCCAGAATGCCACATTGTGGGTTAAATTGACTAATTACCTCTCCCTTTTGATGTCCAGGAATCGCTGCCTTTCACATATATGGGTTCCCTTAAAGTCACTTTTAATTTGCCTGACCTATGTAGGTAAGTCTTTGAGCACTGAATAATTTATTTGGATTATTTTTCAAAGGACAAGGGTCTAAACACCCTAGAAGAATTAAGGGAGAATAAATGTCACAGTATTTGAGGGCAATAGATATATAGATACCTGTTTTAATATATTCTTTATCCCAACTTGGAATTTAACCAGTTTTTTTTTAAGTGGCAGATAGAAGTTTGGGAGATTTGGAGCTTCAAAAATGATCAAATATATTTAGGATTTAGTTCACATTTATCTTTCATGGGAAGCAACACATTGATGTTCTCCAAGATCCCTGATGCTGATGAGAAATTGAGATCAGAGAATAAGACTGTGAAGATAGAGGAGAACTTAACCTTCAGGGTTCTCAAGAAAAACATAAAATACTGAAAGTTCAACATTTGAACTAAAAAAAAAATTCTCAAAACTTGGTGATGGGGAAAGTAGCTGCATCCTCCTTTCCTCAGAACTTTCTCAACCCCTTCTTTGAGAGCATCTCTTTCATCTTGCTTTTTTTACTTTTTTCCTTGCCAAAAGAGCTATTTCTTTTTCCCAGTCAACAATATATAATTGACTATAACTCATACACGGTTGCCAGGGAAAAATGATGCACATGTTAATTGATGACTTCTATGAGGATGCACACATGCTTTGAAAATGTTTCCAATCACATTTCTTTATAAATAAAGTAAAAAAGAAAGAAAGCTCAGATTCTTATAACCATTAATTTAAAAAAAAAACATTTTTGCATCCTATTCATTGGTTAACACAAAATACATGATTTCTAATGAGCAAGCTACAGGAAATTTTTTGTTACAAATTGTCACTCAGGGAAACAAGAAACAAGACAGTTTTTTTTTTCTTATGGAGATTGCATCTCTGAAGTAAGATCTTTAAAAGTCAAGATGGTCTCTGTTAGTAGTAACATTCCTCAGTGCATCTTGATGAAAATTATTTTGTCATCACAAGTTAAATGTCATTTTAATGTTGGTAGTTATTCTACTTTTATTACTCTGAACATACATTACTATTTTTCTTAAATAGGCTGTTACTTCAGTAAACATGTTTTATTTGATCATCATATTAAATCATAGATCAGAAAGAAAAATTAATTACTTCACTTTTACCATAGGAAATATTTTTACTGTGTTCATGAAACTGTTGGGTAAAATCAAGCAACCAGTGGTTTATTTTATTTGGAGTTTAATAGCAAAGCCCCAGAATCTCATACAATTTTCTGGAATCTTGGGTGCAGAATCTCTTAGGGATAATCAAATATAGCTCCAAGTCAAGTACTACACTAATTTTCATCCACTTTTTAATGGAGTGCAAACTCACAGTTGTTTGAAATAAAATAACAGCAGGGTATTTCACTAATTATCATCAAGTAATGATCTTCAACTCAGAGAGTTACCTAAGGAATATCCAGAACATATTGTAGATTCCAGGATTCTTTTAGACCCATCCTTTCACTTCTCCTAACTTATTGAATTTACCTTCTCCTAACTTACTCAGTTTACCCACTGACACCCTCATCTAGCATTCCCACAAAACAGACTGTCCATGCATTTATTTCTCTAAAGGACAAATTTTTTAAAAGATAATACAGCCAAAACTTAAGCTGTCAGAGGATTTAGTGCTTTGAAACCACTTAAAAATGCCAAAAACACTACTAATACTTCAAAACAGCTTTGCTTGGCTATTCTTGTATTTTATTACAGATGTTTCTTATGCATCGTTTTGAAAATGGCCATTTATATTTTTAAATCAAAGTACTAAAAATTGAAATATAAAGGACAGCCAGGAATTTTTACATAATTTTGAAGTACACAATTTTAGAATGTTTCTCCCAGCCAACTTACTCAATTTGCGGTTTTTTAATTGCTGTAACAATGCTTTATAACATTATACAGGCTTCAGGTCTATTGAGTTATATTACTTGACATTTCTCTAGTCTGTTTTATTTTGTTTTTTTTATCTGTCACTCAGTTTATTTGTCTTGAGAAGATTCAGTTTTCAGTGTCTTACATGGAATTTAATTTTATCATGAATTTTGAATTGATGGAAATATGTGGACAACTCTAGTGTTGATAAATGAATGTAAGATGTGGTGGTTAGCTGTTCATTCCCTGCTTACGATCTGATAATCTAATTTGATATTCTGCTTAAGATGCCAAATAAACTCTCTACATTTTTTTTAAATTTAGACCTTAGCAAGAAAAAATCACATGATGTCAAATTTATAAATGTCTCTGAATAGTACTTAGCATCCATTTGAAAGGAAACCCCACCTCTCAGCTGATTACCAGGAAGAGCTTTGACTTTGTGAAGCCCTCATCATTCAGTGGGAGTCTATAGAGAGTGATGTATAAGACCAAGGATCTGGACACAGAGCCTGGTTTAAAAACGACAAGTTCGACGAATTCATAGCAACATGGATGTATTTAGAAGAAATCATATTAGCAGAAACAAGCCATAAAGAAAAAGACAGAAACCAAATGGTTTCACTAATATATGGGATACAGTGAAAAAAATAAACAAAAGCCTTGAGGAAAAGTCAAAACAAGCTAATCACCAAACTGAAGTGCACAACTTTGAGCAGGAGGGAAAAGGGGGGGGGGGGAAGGGGGGGTGGGCAAATCCTTGAGATTACAATGTTGTGAAATTTATATATAAATAAAAAAATTAAAAATTAAAGAAAAAAAGTTTTACCACTTTCTAGTTAACTGACCTTGGGGAAATTAGTTATCATCATAGTATCACTCCTCTGACACATGGGAATAATACTGTACTCAAAGAGTTATGATGAGAATCAAACATAGTGATGTGTGTATAAAAGCACTTCAGTTCACATTTAGCAAATAGCATGTCTTCAATAAACACATGCCATATATATTATTATTAGCATTCCTTTTTTTTTTTTTTTTTTTTTGAGATTAGGTTTTGCTATTTTTGTCTGTGGAACCCCAAGCTCTCGTTGCCCAGAGTACCACAGACTCAAGCAATCCCTAGCCTCAGCTTCCCGGGTAGCTGGAATTACAAGTGCGTGCCACCACGCCCAGCTATTTTTTTGGAACTAGGTCTCGCTGCGGGCCCCAGGCGGGACTTGAACTGGGATGCCTAGTCCTGGTCACTTCATAGGCTGAAGCTTACAGGCACGAGTCACCGTGCCCGGCCCTAGCATTTCCTTTTTCACCCTAAGAGTCCACATCCACTGATTCAGAATGTTTCACCTTCTTTGAACTCTGAAAGTCAGTAAAGACTGAAACTACTGATTCTTTCCTCTTGAGGGGATCAGGAAGGGTATGCAGTAGGTGACACTGACCCAGACCTAGAAATGATGTGACTGTGTGTACATATTGTGGGAACAAACACAGAGTAATGAAAATAATTTCTTCTGAGAATATCACGTGATTCACTTAGGCTAACATGTTGGTTATATGAAGAGAAGAAGTGAAGAGGGTAGGGAAAGTACATTGAGGCTTAATTAAATCAACCAGTTAAAAATCTGGTTGTCACACTAAGGAGATTCATCTGGAACCTTTTTGTTATCTGGGTCTTCTCCAAAGAAGGAGAAGGATTTTAAGGAAGGGAAGCTCATCATCATATAAATTCTGCAACAATGTGTGGGTGAAAGTTTGAAGGCTGTTTGAAGATGTTGCAATAATTTTAAGAGTTCTGCAAAAACACTTATTCAAGTACATCCCTACTTTGACTTCTGGAATACTTAAAATTTCACACAAATTATTTCAAGAGTTCTCACTCTTGAAAAGTGTATTGAACACTTAGAAGGAATTGATAAATGCTATAACTCTCCATGCTTCACTTCATTTATTCCATGCAACCATCCAGTGTCCCCAGAAAAGTCAGTACTATCATCCTTATTATAAAGTTTGCTTGACACTTTATGCAAATAGCTATTTTATGATAATGTCTGAACTTGAATTTTGTTGGCTACACTGTAGAGTTCACACTCATAATAAATATGATAAGCTAAAAATAAACATACCTAAGAGGGGGTATAGTATAATCTTTTAAAGTATAAACAAACTTGCTTGAAGAGAGGAAATATTTATAGGATTCTAAGATTCCTGAAAAACTATGGTGACAACATTTGAGGGGAAAAATCCTATACTGAGAAAGAATAAATCAAGAAGTTTTTAACTATAGACTAATATCCCTGATAAACATATATGCAAAATCCTCTATAAGAGGTTAACAAATCAAAAACTACAATACATTTAGAGTTCTTAGATAAGGACAAAGTGGGATTTATCCCTGGAGCAAAAGATGCATCAACATCTACAAAGATCAATATAATTCACTGTATCAACAAAAGGAAAGATAAAAATATATGATCATATTGATAAATGCAGAGGAAGCATATGACCAAATCCCAACATCCATATGATAAAATTTCTCAAAAATATGGGAAGAGAAAGAACATATATATAAAATAAAGGATAATGTGTGCCATATGGCACTATACAAATAAAGAGACCCCAAATCATATACTGTGTTGTGAGTCAATAGCATAACAAAAATTATATAATTAAAATATCTGTATCCACACTTGATATTTTCCCACTGGTGTTGAGGCATTAATATGCCCCACTCCTCTGACCATCTCCTTCCTTAACTCACAATGGTATCAAAATTACTATTGTACTCTGAGTAGGTTCCTTATATTATTAGTGCATGTATAACTTTAAAACAAAATTTCAGACTATTTGCCAAAATAGTTGCAAAATCTTGCAGTACTAACAGCAACATATGAGAATTCCATTTGCTCTACATTATTTCAGATTTTTCATTCAGTCATTTTAATAGGAGTGTTATGAGTACTCACTGGTTATTATTTATACTTTGCTTATGATTACTATATTACGTAGACTTTCATGTAATTGGTTTCTTTGTAGGTATGTTGTTTTTTATGTTTGCTTTTGTTGTCTACATAGCTTAATTGGTGAAGGAGCTACTAAAATATATTGCCCATTTTTAAATATATCAATTTCTTCTTAGTATTGAGTTGTGAAAGTTGTGGATACTAGCTCTTTATTCACTAAGAATTTAAGAAAGATTTTCTTTCTTTCTTTCTGTGTGTGTCTTTTTTTTATGAAATAAAAGGTATCAATTGCATCCTTGAAGTACAGAATTTAAGTCAATACATTCTAGTTTTGCACCTTGTAGTTTTCTATCCTAATAAATCTTTATTGCTAGTTTTAAATATCAAGTTTAAAACAAATGAGGGTGTTAAATACACACATGAAGCTAGCTACCATATAATTTTTCACTCAGGTTTTTCCCAGATGGCTAAGTAAAATTCCCACCACTTCCCCAAGTAAAGGACTATTTCAGAGCAACCTCTTTCTACTTGAAATTTCGTTGCTGATCTTATATTTTGACTTTCTTCAGAAACCAAAATTCTATGTCAGCTTTTCATTTAGATAAGCAAGGAATGAGTTTTGAATCACACAGTCTTATCTCTGGGATCTCTCTCAGTTATTTTACAGAAGAATGGGTTCCTCAGAAAGAAATGCTCATCCTATTAACCAACATGAAAATTTTCCTTCCTGGCATTTTAAGTTCAGATGGTGTGAGAAAGGACTGACAGTACTTTCTAACTAGAAACTTCCTTGCTTTTCATAAGCCTGCTCACATCTGCAGAGAATTTTTATTTCTGTTCTTAAGAGGGCTCCCAAGTAGTAAGCTGTGTATACATGCTGCTTCAATGAGTCAAATTACTGAATAAGTCAAGCAGGATGCACCACCAGATGGATGGCACCTGGCCAGATTGAATTATGGCCAAAACACCCTTTCTGAAGCATCAAGAGTAAACAAAGCCCTGTCTTATACTTTGGGGGCAACGTAAACTTCTTGAGAAACTTAAATTTCTTTCTGTATTTTTGCATGCCCTAGGAAAGCTTCAAATTGTATCCCTTTAAACAAGAAATAAAAACACAGTCAATATCATTATAAAATTGATGAAATTATATGATCACACCACAATGATTAAATAGTGTGAAAGCAGAGGCTGGCAGTTGAGCAAGAAATCTCTGAAGTCAGAAGATCTATGTTCAACTTCTAAGATCAAACTGGATTTTCTTATCACCTATGTGACCTGACCTTGCTCTCCTGGTCTCTAATGTATGGATAAGTAGATCTATCCCACTGATGTGTTGTGAGGGTTAAATGAGATACTGAACTAACAGCACTGTGCCCAGTCAATCACTAGCAATTATTTCTATGGCATTGTTACATCATCATTTACAGATGTGTTTTCATAATACACCCTGTATTTCCCCAGGTTTCATTGATTATACTCTTCTTCCAAGGGCTGCGTCTAATGCTACGATTTTATGTAAACAGTTCAGAGCAAAGCATCCAACTTCCTTGTCTGCAGATGTCAGGCAAGCAGTGACGGCACTGTTTTTCCTGTGCCAGCCTTGAGGCTGAGTCCTCTGCTCTGGCCAAGCCTTTCTTAGCATGACCTCCAGTGCTTCTGCTGTTTTCATCTTTCACCTTGACAAGCACGCGACTCTGCTCCACAGCCACCACTAGAGTATTCCTGCTTCTCCCCTCCTGTTGCACCTTCGAGGCACTGACCTAAAGCTGTTCCTTAAACAACCACATTCCTTTTTGTCCCAGTGGAAGAATAATCTCCCTTTATTTTCTGCTTTTTGAAATAACCTGAGTCATACCTTTTGATAAAGGAGAGTTAAGCTTGGTCTTTCAAGCATAAGTCTCTCTTGAGAATACATTTTGGAAAATATTTGAAGTCTAGCCTGAAAACTGTTTCTGTAATCCCACCCACAGCCATGAGGAGCCCATTGTTTCCATGGCTGCCCTCAGTTCCCCTCCCTCCTCTGCTCTGACCAGCAAATCACGGTACAGTTCCCACACTCCTTACAGGCCTTCTGTTAGGAGTTACCTGCAAAGATAAGTGTGCAAGGAGATGAGAGGTCAGAATGATGTTCTCCCTCTCTTTGTTTCAGACAGCATCTCTAGATGAGGTCCAGTGCCTGTACTAGTTTCTGCTGCCACCAGGCTATTCTCTCCTCAGGGAACTAACTCGTTCAGTCAACTCAAGAGACTCCACCTCAAGAGGTCTGGTATTCATGCTTCCTCCTTGGCACTCCAGTCCAGAAAGCAGTGACATCCTGCAGTTGGTAATATCTGGGTTACCTCACTTTCCTCTGTTTGCTTTTCAGCTCTTTTCGAGCCTGTGTAACTAGGGCCTCACATTAAACTGCTTTCTGAGCCATCTGTGTAGGACTGGGGCTGACTGACAGACATTCTTTACTGATGTTAATCCTACATACTGTTACAGTGCGGGGAGCCTTTGACAACATTCTGCCGCTGGCAAAGGCCCTGCCCTCCTCGAACGTTCACCTCAGGCAGACAAGACTTCAGATCTCTCCCTGTTCAAAACTGGTCTTGATCCCAGCACATGAGTACTTTCAGTCCCCAAGCTATTCTGTGACTTGAAGAAATCTAGACTCTGTATAGGTCAGAGGGGGCAACAGAGACAGACCTCAAACTGACCCTGGCAGCAGCAGCAGCAAAGATACTGTAGCCTAGGATTGAAAAATACAGTAATTGGGAGCAGAAGTCACATCCAAACCTAGGGAGTATTTCAAAAACAAATCCCCACTATTACTTCTGAGAAATGACACAGATCACTAGAAGGTCTGTGCTGTGAGGTAAAATGTGATATTTTAAAAATTTGTTTAAATATATTAACTCTTCATTTATATTAGTCTTGAAAACATTGCATAGGATTTAGAGAAATAAGAGATGACTTTAATTGCCTTCTCTATTGCTTAGCTAGACTAAGACACAATCACTAAAATAAGGAGATTCTTCCCAGGCTGTGGGTTCCAAATGGCTTCCATTCGACAGATTCATCTAACAACAAAATTGTGAGATAAGAGGTGCATTTGTTTTTAAATTTAATAAACAATTTTGTTCTGGACTCTCCTTAATACTGGCATTTGTGCCTATTTTGACCCTATATTTTTAAACATTCATTAATAGAAATATTTATTTTCTTGCGGTTGCTGACTTGACCTTCAAGATCGCCTCTAAGATTTGTTTGTTTGGTCTCCCATTTTATTACAAGGTTACATAATTGACTTTTCCTTTTTTGAAGGTCATTAAATGACTCTGTATAGGTGAAACTTGGTCCTCAAAGGTAAAAAAGCAAATGCTGTTCTAATTTAACAGTAAGAAATAATTCTTTCAGTAGTGTACAGTGAATTCTGTACCAATTGTATCTTTACTCATAAGAGTTTAGTAAAAAGTTATATTGTTCCTAAGTAAGCCTTTGGAGTTTGAAATAAAGGGGGAAAATATGTGTCTTTGTATCAAGGATCATCTCTCTTCATCTAGAAAATCTACCTTTTTGTGAATGTGTAGTTAATATCTTTATAGAGGGAGTAGTGGATATTTTAAATTATTCCACAGCATATTTCTAAAATTTTGTAGCAATTTCTACAAATAAGAGGTAAGTAAGGAAAAGAAAAGAAAATCAGATTCCAGGAAATAGAAAGACAAATTGGAGCAGAGGGGCAGGCGTGGGCATGGGATAAGGAAAGGGAGCTCTCTTTAAAAATAAAGTAATTAAATGAACAAGGAATGGAAATACTATATCCACAAATTCTGACTTAAATAGAAATGCTTTGTTTATGTATGGGATTGGTCACATATAAAGCCGGAAGGTCACTAACATTAATGCTGTCTTATTTCCAATCCTAGATATTAAGACTAAAGGGTGAGAGGGATTGTGAAAGAGCTCAGTAAATATGGGAAATTAGCAAATATGGAAAAACAAAATAAATGAAAAGGGCATATGTTCTTACTAAGTAGTGTTTTCTACTTCATTGACTATTTCTAGTAAGTAAAGAGTATGATAAGAAGAGATTTTTCAGCTTCCAAATATCTTGAGAGACTAAGTAAACAGTGATAAAACAGTTGCATTTTTATTTTACCAAAGTAAGTACTAGAGAGATAATGCAGATATGAAATCATTTTAAATACATATGTATTTATATATTTAAAAGGAAATATGCCTAGCTGTTGATTATGGCTTTTTCCAGGGTAACCAGAATTTGGGAGATAAATAGGCAAATTTGATAGAGATAGATTAGATGATAGATGATAGAAGATAGATAGATAGATAGGTAGGTAGATAGATAGATAGATAGATAGATAGATAGATAGATAGATAGATAGATAGATAGATAGATAGATAGATAGATAGATAGATAGATAGATAGATAGATAGATAGATAGATAGTGAGGGAGGGAAGAGGAGGGAGGGGAGGGAAAAAAGTGAAGGCAGGTATGCATTTTCTAATGTTTAAGATTTTCTAAATGAGCTCAAAACAGAAAAGCCAGCTGTAAAATATTCTATGCATTGGTTTTTGATTAAAGGGATCATTTTAAATACTGCTACAACTCAGTAAACTATTTAAAAATGCTGTGAGATACAGGAAAATAGCTTGAGCTGTGAATGACCCATACTTATTACATAAAATTCAATCTAGGTCTTTTGGGATTTTTTATTTGCAGTTTAGTATGTGTATATGTTTGGATAAGAAGACCATATTTCACACAGATTGTGTACATTATGGGTGAAGATGTATTCTGTACAAGTAAGATATAGGCACCACTTTCAACACAGAAGATGTGAAGTAACCATTTCTGTTGAAAAGCTGTTGTGTGACCAACATTTGCTAGTCCCTTAGAAAGCAACCTAAATTAGACAGGTGACTGGAAGAAATGGAGGAAGGAGGGAGGAAGAGAGAGAGAGAGAGAGAGAGAGAGAGAGAGAGAAACTCTGTAAAGTCAGGTATCTTCATATAGCAATCATAAGGTAATTCGAAGCACTGCTGTATTTTTAAAAGTTTTGTAATTATAAAAATAAGTCAATAATTAACTTGGAAAATATAAAAATATATAAAGAAGAAATTTCTCCAGTTCATCAATTTCATCGCCAGAGATGATAATCACTAGTAACATTATTTTCTGTTTCCTACCAGTGAAGTCATTTAACAGCCAGGAAATAGAAGATAAGAAAAATGAAGAAAATTGAGGAAGATAATTACTTTTAGTCAATAGTTAAGTAGTAAGTTGTAATAAACAGAAGTTATACCTACCAGCACATCAACAGCTCATTTTCAGAAATAATGGACTTTGAATCTTAAAAATAGAAATGAGGCTGCAGGAGGGGGGAAGGAAGGAGGAGGGAGAGGGGTGAAAGCAAAGTGGGGGGGTGCATAATGGACTAAGGCAGTGGACAGTGGGTGTTTTGGTGGCAGGCCAAAGGTGGCAACAACACCTGAAAAGGGCAAGCCTGTGCTTCTGTGCTAATAAGACACAAGTAACATTGTAAACCAGTGTTGTCTCAATTAAATGAATGAATGAGTTACAGACATGAACCTCACTGAGTCACAAAAGGGTTTGGCAACTGGAAAAATCAATCTTCGTTTAAAATTTCCTTTCTAAAAAATAATCATCTTCAATTCTATACATTTCCTCTACCTCTCTTGAGTTTTCAGACAAGGTTATTGAGATTCATGTTATATTATCTTATAAAATTGACACTTTTTAGGTGTGTCATCCTATGCATCTGACAAACACATGCAGTTGTTTATATAACACCACAGATAAAATATTCCATCATTCCCAAGTGCTTCTCTGTGCCCCTTTATAAATCATGCCCTTCCCCCTGCCAGAGCTTGGCAACTCCAGCCCATGCTCTGGGTTAATAGCTTCGCTTTTTCCAGAAGGAACTGTACAATATGTACCATTTATGAGAGGCATCTTCCTCTTGATACATGTAAGATTCATGTATTGTTGTTGAGTATATCAATATTTAATTCACTTTATTGCTAAGTAGTATTCCACTAAATACATTTACCACAATCAATTTATTGTTTCAATAGTTGATGGACATTTCGGTTGTTTTCAGATTTTGGTAGTTACGAATAAAACCAATTCACCAATTTGCATACAAGTATTTCTGTGGACATAACATTTGTTTGTCATAAATTCCTAGTGGTGAAGTTTTTGGGTCTTATGGTAAGTACATAAATTCAAAAGAAATTGCAAAATTGCTTTCCAAAGTGGCAGTGAAATTTCACACTGCAATGGACAATGTCTGTTGGTGGCACTTGGTGCTCATTATTATAAGCACTTAGAATTATTTGGTATTTTTAAGTGATTTGGATAGATGAGCTGTGGTGATAATTTACATTTTCATAATGACTACTGATGTTGATTCTTTTTTCTTGATTTTTTTGTATGTGTATTTATCTTCTTTGATGAAGTATATGTTCAAATCTTTTGCCCATTTTTTAAATTGGATTGTTTCTTTTCTTACTGAGTTGTGAGAGTTATTTTTATACTCTATACCAGTCTTTTATCAGGTGTTCCATAAATATTTTCTCCAAATTTGTGTCTTCTTTTCATTTTCCTAGCATGTTTGATAATGAACAAAAGATATAATTATGAGAAAGGTCAATTAATCCACTTTTTTTCCCCCAGATTCATGCTTGTTGTGCCCTAGCTAATAAATAAGCCCTGGGCTAATCCAAGATCCCAAAGATAGTTTGTTTTTTTTAAAGAAGTTTTATATTTTTAGGTCTTATATTCTACAATCCGGTTTGTATTCATTGTTGTATATTATAAGATGTGGGGATTTAAGTCATTATTTTCTTTTTTCTTTTACATGTAGTGTCCAATTATTCCAGCATCACTTGTTGGAAAGATTATTTTTTCTACATTGAATTAACTTGGCCTCTTTGTTGTAAATCAGTTGTGTGAATCTACTTCTACTTCTCAACTTTCTAGTCTATTTCAGACATATTCATTTATTCTGTCACTAATACCATATAGAGCTGGTTGCTGCAGATTTATAGTGAAATTTGAAACCAGGTCATTTGAAACCTCCAATTTACACTCATTTTCCAATTAGGGCTGGCTATTCTGATTTCTTCTTATTTTCAAACATGTTTAGAATTAACTTGTAAGTTTCAATATAAAGTCTGAATATAGATCAATTAAGGGAGAATTGACATTTTAACACTGAATATTCTAAAGCATAATCATAGTAAATCTGTATTCAAATATTTTATATTTGTATGATCAGTATTTTGAAGTTTTCAGTATACAAATCTTGTGCATATTTTGAATTGCTAAATTTACATGTAAATAACTGATGTTTTGTTTCTATTATTGCAATGGCACTATAATGTAATATAATTTCATACTTTCATTGTTAGGATAATATAGTCAAATTATACTGGGTCCTTCTATTTGCTAAACTTACTAGTTCTAGTGGGTTGTTTTTTGTAGACTTTTTGCTTCTTGCTGAGTGGCAGCCCATAGTTTGTACTGTAGCATCCCTTCCCACATCCACAATTATAACATGAACCAATACACAAATTTGCATACAAGTATTCATGTTATATTATCTTATAAAATTGACATTTTTTAGGTGTGTTATCCTATGCATCTGACAAATACATGCAGTTGTTTACATAACTCCACAGATAAAATATTCCATCATTCCCAAATGCTGCTGCATCATTCCCAAATCCAGGCATCTGGCTCTTCCCACCTCTTGCTCATTGAACTATGAATCTCTTTCCAGTACTGTGTGCACCAATCTCTGTTGTTCCATTTTCATCCCAAGCCTCGGGACTCTCTGGGTTCAGTATTATTCTGGTTAACCTAGATGATCCTCTGGCAAGTAAAATGAGGGACTTCCTTTCATGCCATATTGATCTGTCTCTCATTCATTGTTTTCCTTAATTCAGCAAGCATGAGCATATTTGTTCCTTAAACTCCTTGTAGGAATATTACACAGTTCTGCTGAAGTGTGACTTCTCTAAAGTTCCCCACCCCTTATTTTTGTCATAGCATTTTTGATATATTGTCTCTTCCTTTTATTTTTATGTATTGTAGTAGGAAGTTTCCTTTACTTTGATAAATTGACTTTCTACCCCTCTGACAAAAAACTGGGCTATAATTCTATGCTTTTTGCCCAGTATGTTTAGGTGCCCATTATTTCATAGGTTCATGCCTTTGTACCTGTTCAGGGACCAGGGCTCTGGTGCTGCTAAGGTATAACAGATAGGTAGAAACCAAGGTAGTCAAGCACTCAAAGGTCACCTTCAATGAGTATCAAGGTTTTAAATTTTCTACCCTGTTGCAAGGACCCAAATCGTGTGATAGAAATCTATAGTGATCCCATTCCTTGCATCAACTCTTTAGCCAAGTCATCTTTGTATGTCTTGTGTCAGATTCACCCTCTGAATTGTAAATGAGCAATAGAGTTAGTCCTGGGTGTAGACAATAGTTCAAACAGTTCCATGAGTCAGGGATTCTCCTTTTTGATATCTGAATATAGAGCCTTACCTTGAGGTATTTGCTCCTATTGTTAAGATCCAGGTGCTCTGAGCTCTGGATAGTCAGAACTTTAAGTAGATGCCTTGGTTTTGACCCTGAGAGGAGGTAAGACAGGTATTTCACATATGCGTGTTCCAGTCTGCAAATAACAGTGTCTTCTTTAAGGAAACACAGGAGACCTAATCTGTTCTAGCTTGGAAATCTCAGGGTCAATTTAATAATGATCACTCTGTACCTTTACTCTGATTGTTCTACAGAGATTTGCCCTTTTTCCTGCATGCTGAATTTGGCAACTGCTCCACCAGTGTAGTTTCTAGAGTTTTAAAGACCCTGTTGAAGAGGTGTGAACTTCAACTAGTAAATAAGAAAGGCTTCCTATAGCAGCAATCCCTCCTTTTCATGGGGTATACTGCCTAATAGTGCACTTGTTGATTACAGTTTTTCTCATCCCTTTCTGGGTGCAGTTGCTTCTGATGTATGCAGTAGTCATCCATTTATTAATCAGGAGTTGTCTTTTTTCTTTTTGTAATTTAGTTCTGAATATATTGGGGAAGCAAGCCCACATCTTCACTCTGCTACCATCTTGTCAAACTTCTTAAAAAATGTAAGTCTCTTGCTCAGAGATTAGCAGAGAGACTTTTAGAGATTATCATGTTTATTTATGTTTTTCCTTCATCATAAAGCTAAACAGTGGTCAATCTTTATCCAGATTTCCTAGTTCAAGTATAACCCTACCAAATCCTGATCTGCTTTTCCCCCCTGACCAATTATTTGCAATACACAGGAATCCTTCACCTTAAAAAAGGTTCTGATGTAATTAACTTAGAATTCACACTCCCTAGCACCTGAAAATACAATTCAGTTTACTAAAACTCAGTATATAAACAATCAATCAGTAACATCATTATCAGGTAAAGAAAGGGTGCTTTTTAATACATCAACAGCAAAAATGACCATACTTGGTCTTTCTGCCCCCACAGGCATTCTCTGCACCACAGACACCCACTGATAATATAATGAATAGCAAAGGAAACAGAACAGTAAGGAACTGTCACTTGTCAATTAAATGTGTGGTTTCATTACTGACACAATAAAGCCGGATTGTCACAGAGGAGCTTAGCTGATTTTTTTATCACATAAAATGGGAACAATTAATTTGAAATATGCTCCCCTTTGGCTTACCAAGCTGCTGAAACCTCACGGGAATTTGTAAAACACATTTCTGATAGAGGCTTTCTCATCAGCATACGGTTGCTACAGTTACGGTATCACTGCAACAGCCATCCAAATGGTGATGTCTTGACATCCTTTCATTTAGAAAGAACAGAGAAGGATCATTTTTAAGTATCCAGTCACCTTTCAAAGTGGAAGGGAGTTATTAAATTGGCCCCTAAGTCTTACTGTAATGCTGACAATATCTTATAAGAATTACTGTCCTCCTAATGGATTTAAATGATTTTTGATAATTAGCTACAGTTACACTATACAATTATGAAAGGGATACTTTTGCTGACTTTTTAGTATTTCTGATTAAAATTATGCAGTCGATCTTTTGCACTATCTAAAAATAAATTATTATCATTGATCTTAATTTGGTACTAGAAATTTCACCACTTTTTCTTATTAAAAAAACGAATGTTTCATTATTCTCCATAACTCTCTATTCAAATGATCATTTAAAGAAGAATGATATTTTAATTTTTATTAATTAATAAACCTTATTTACCTTTCATTGTTGTAGTCTTGTCTTTTACCCACAGCCATATCACCTGTGAACAATAACCATCACCTCTTGTGTTCACCCTCCCTGGTTTTGAAGAAGATTGGCTAAAGGATCTCTGTTTGGTTTTGATTTCTATATTTCATTTGTATGTTAACTGGTTACTATCTATTAACAGTATTCTCAAATTAGCACACATTTCTAGTCAAACCTCTCAAGTATAAGAATGAGCATTTGACAAAGAAGATGGATTTTGGTGAAATGTGGACATTTTTCAAACTGTGATGAGTCAAAACAAGTCTTTCCTATGTTTTTATAGAGTTTCAACAAAATCAGATGATAAAATATGAGAAAAAAAGCAAAGGGATACACTCACCAACAAGGCAAGCATTTGGGGTAGGATTTACTACAATAAAAATCACTGCTTAAAGAAAAAAGAAAGACCAGCTACAGAGAGGAATTACATTGTGTTGTACTCCCAAGAAGGAAAACTAGTTTTTGAAGAGTGTATATTTTATTAGAAATGAAATATATATAGCAGAAAAAATTCTAGCAAAACTAAATCATCACCTCTAATTCTTTTTCAGATACAGTTCTTGAATAATTTTAGTTAACAAATAGGAACTGTTAAGTTATGAATACAAATATGAACAACAGCAAATCCCTACTAAGGGAATGCTACTAAACACTCGCTACTAAACACTCACTATTAAGCAATTTGGGGAACACAGACTAAAACACTGATATTTTCCCTGGCATTTAAAAATTTATAATCTGATTAAGGCAGAGAAGATTAAAATATAAAGCAAATTTTTTAAAGAGTTTATATAATTGAATAACAACCAAAATAGCAAAATCCTTAATTGTCAAAAGGACAGCAAAACATGTTGAGAATAATCTACAAAGGTCTCCTTAGGAAGATAGGAATTAAACTGATCTCAAAAGATAGACGTTCACTCATTAAATCATTCATTCACTTCTTCAATATTCATTTAATAAGAACCAACTCTACCACACTCTGAGTTTCTGAAAATATAAAGTTGATTTTTTCTTGAATTTATGGCAAATGTAGCTATTCTGGGAAAGATAAATAAGTGCTATTAGTATATATTAGGGCAGAAATATAAATAGGATAGGCTTGTTGAAGTAAGTGGATCAGTAAAAGCTTTCAAAATCTGATAATGCAATGAGCTACATTATAAAGAAAAGATGGGCATTAGCCAGATGTACACTTGTTGGGTTGTAGAGCTTTATCAGGCCAAAGGGACAGAATTCAGAGGTAAGACCTAGATAAAAAGTGGAGATAATGGGGCAGCATTACTAACAAAGGCAAAATTATTAGGTAAGGTATGGAATGAGAAATGAATATGGCATTTCTAGGACAAACCACTCTCACTAAATAGAGGATTTACATTAGTAAAAGGGAGAAATTAGACTGGATATTTAAAGTAAAATCTGTATTTTTAAATTATAAAAGTCAGGAAGAGGATCTTTGTTGGCTTGATCATTTTTAATTGCCAGAGAAATATTTCTAGAGAGTTATATTTTTCCGCAGGCATCTGATATGTTTACTTATGAATACTAATATAGCAAGAGTATGCAGGAACAGTTTAATCCTTAGGTCTTAGTGTTGATGAGGTGAACTAAAAAAGCATGGCTACCATCCACCTGTAATTAGAAGGTGGAATCCGGGTAGGTATATATTTGTTCATACGGAATCTTATGCAATACTTGTATGTATCTCTTCATAAGTAAAAGTAGGCATGTGTGGGAATAAAAGATTTAAATTTACAAATATCTGAGGGCAAGAAAAAATAAAAAGAGAGAGCCTACTACCTGTAGGGTGGATTAGGATGTTAGTAAGGAGGCTCTGCTCTTCATCTCTAAGTCATTATGACTCACCCAGAGCTTCTCTGCTCAGTAGTTTAATATTCCGGCTTCCCTTAGTATATTTTAGTACTGCCTGTCACCTGTATACTTACAGATAAAGTGAAGCTATCTATGGCTTTTAGTTCATTTAACATGTCACTTGAGGTGTTAATTCCACACTTCTAGTTTATGTAAGTTGTCCAACCATGTCCCAGTTAGCCGTACACAGGATGAAGTAAGGTGTTGCTAGAAATTTGGGAGATGGAGTGGTTGCACTTAAGGGGAACAGTCAGGATGGACAAGACATCCAGCAAAGATAGCATGGACTTGGGCAAGAACAAGAAATGGGAAGGGTCAGTGTTTGAAATAAAAGCTCATAGGATGTAGATACTACTTACATTTGAGGGATGAAAAAGGGAATGTTTCAAAATTGATTTAAAAATTTATGTTTGAGTAGTTGACAGGATGGTTTCATTCTGATATAGATCCAGAGAATTTAGGAGAGAGAGCTAACTGGAGCAGGACAATGCATTACATTGAGAAAAAAACAGTAAGTTTTAAGTAATGACCAAATATTCACATGAAATTATGTAGACAGCTACAAATATGGTATTGAATTTGAGGTAATAAAATAATTGACTATTTTTATTTAATATCTTTATTATTATTGGTGAGTTAAAGTGCAAACAGAAAAAAATTCTTCTTAAAGAATACAGACGGGAGGAACTGGAAGTCAAAATTTGAGACTTTGGTATTAGCTATAAAGAAGAAGACATGTGGCCTGTAAATACACTTTCAACAAAAAAACTAGCAAATAAGCATTCAGAGGAATATAATAAAAATAGGGATAAAACAATGTCGTAAAAAAGGTAAGACTCTCAGTTTCTTTCTGGCATTTGTTTTCATCATCCAAATTTAAATTCAGAAGAAAAGTCAGCTAACTAGAATGTTTCTATTTCTGGTTTTTATATGTTTCTGAGACCAAAAACTTTCTTTTTCAATTTTAGATGGTCAGTAACTTTTAAGTTCAATATTATCTAAAATATTTATCAGTTTTTTTTTCCCAATGGGAAAGTAGCTGAAAAAATCATTACTTCTCATTTTAACCATTATTTCCTTCAATAATCCCTTTACTTAGACCAATACTAAATTTATGAACTAGAAGTTCAAAAGCAATTCACTTCAAAATATTAGGAGTTGATAAAAAGAGGTATGAACAATGGAAGTCTACTTTCAATAGTGAACACTATAATAAAAAATTGGCTACAACTTTCTTCCAAGCTAGAGTAAGAAAAGAGAATCCACAGTTAAAAGTTTTCAGCACTTCAGTTTTAAAAAAATATCAATGAAATAATTTTGAAGTAAAATTAAAATAGAACCAAATAAGGACTCTACATTTTATACCTAACTTAGACTATGAAATAATAAGGAAGTAATGGTTACATTACTCTATTCTACTTGGCTCTTTTCTTTCAAATACTGATATTGCCTTTAAAGTAAAAAATAAAATAAAATGACTATTAAAATAAAATGACTGTATTAAATATAAATATTCCACTATAAAGAAGTCCTATGTTTTATTAAGTTTTAAAGCAGCTACTTCAGGCTATTGATTTATATTGAACCGCGAGTTAAATAAAACAGACTTTTTCATATTAACTTTAACAAAGACAATTTTTTTCTATTGTGTATTTAATCAAATGTTTTAGAATCCAAATTTGAAATTTTGCATTTTCTTTATGATGTTTTATCTCCATTTCAGCCCACCTTTCAAATCTTTTTTGAATATTTATTATCAAAGACATTCCAGCTACTTTCCAAGCTCTCTCATACCTACAAATATAATTGCTTGCCACAATTTATTCATTCTGTCATTCCAAAATTAATTGAGTTCCTACTGAATATCAGACATTTTATTCCAAGTCAAGAAATTAGAGGGAAATAAAGTAGCCTCTGCCCTCAAGAACCCCCACAACCCAGTGGGAAGAAAGGGAGAAAAAAATATTGTTACACACATTGCAATAAAGACAGCAACAACGATCTACTCAGTGAATCCATGAATTATAAGAGTAGGGTGAGGAATAGAGAGAGTTGGTGGGTAGCACATAGAAACAGAAGGAGCAGTTACTATATCTATATAGGCTTTCTGAAGACAGTGTTTGCTACTATCTTCCTACTAATCAGAATACCACTCTGACTACTGGATTCTCCAAATAGCACTGGTTAATTCTCTAAATTAGTGGTTATCAGAGTTTAACCAGGACTGTCAGCATTTGGAGACTTGTTAGAAATGAAAAGTTTTAGATCTCATACCAGGTATACTGAATCTGAAACTCTAGGGTAGGATGAAAAACCAATGTTTTATAATGGTGCCCAGGTAATTTTAGTGCCCAATAAATGTTGAGTACCACTGGTCCAAATAAGCCCCCATCTTTTCTTTGCTTCAGTATCTGATGACTGGCTATGCCAAGCATAACTGTAGAGAAGTGACTTGAAGATGAAATCAAAGCCTCTACTTATGAACTCCAGCTCCATCACTCATTATACCATGAGTTTCTGACAATTATTTAACCTTGCCCCTCATACTCCATTATGTGTGAACATGTATATATGTAATTACCAGGAAAGCATCTGGAGCAGACATACTCTTTTACTCACAGAGTGCCTAGCTATCTAGTATCTTATATGAAAAGGCAATAACAGAGTCTAAAATGCATTATATGAGAGTGGATTCAAACTATAGAAATACTTTCCTCTGAATAAATAGTCATGAGACTTGTCTTTAAGTCTTTGAAAAGCTGACAGTTTCTTAAGGGGCTCATGTGATATGACAAACAATATCACCATAACTTTAAAGAGTTGTTTAACTCTGGGTGCAGGTAGGATGCTGGTACAGTATTTCACTCTTACAAGAATTATCTCCAAAGGAAGGCATAATATTACAGTAGTTCATACCATATTGTTAAGATTAATTTTTTACTTTTGCTAAAAAGAAGGAATTGACATGAAGATTTAGACTCCAAACAGAGAGTCATGATGGAAAGAACTTAGTTGCAGGGGAGACACAGTGAGTGCTTAGCCTTGTACAATATGAAGTGTCTCTTACTACAATTTTCAAAGTAGATTAGAAGAAAGTTTCACTTTAATGGGAGAAACCATTATATCTACTTTCCAAATAATCTCAATATCTCACTCTGAATGACATTTTTCTTCATCAGGTTATTCTGCTTAGTTTCTGAAAATTCCCAAATATTCTGCAGAAATGACAGTATCACCTGTCTCAACTTTTGTCCCTGCCCTAGGCAATAGGATATCTATGAATGGGTCATCTATCTGTATGTCTATGTCATGAATATAAGCATAAAAACTGTAGTGCTATCCTATATTCTGGTAATATTCATGACTGACTTTATTTTGACACTGAGCAGCTACTACTCTGAGTTTACACAAATGTGCTCTGTGTCCCATCTTATATAGGTTTACAAAAGGAAGTAAGCATGCAAATACACTAAATTCATGTTTATTCACTTACATGTCATGTCCAAAATGTTGCTGAAATATGTCTCATTTTAAAATAGTATTTTTTCAGATGGCAAAGCAGGTATCAAGAAGGGAAAGAGATAAATGATGCAGCTTTGGAAGCTGTCAGACAAACACTAAGCATAACTAATGCAAACAAAAAACCTGGGGAAAAAGAAAACATTGCCTCTGATTCATACATGAATTTTCCCCATTTTTTTTTACTTGCTAATTTCTTATAATATTGTTTGGTTTTAAAAGTCATGTATATTCACATGGAAACTTGAATATGGTCATGTGTTAACAAGAAAAAAAGTTACTATACATGACGATAGTCACTCTGAACATCATATGAATAAATTAAAATCAATTTAGTTGTTTCTCTTTGGCTGGAAAAATTTAAATAAAATGAAGAAATATAGAATTAAAAATAATTAAATAATGTTTTCACTGTTAATATTCTTTTGCATGATAAAGCATTTGTTCTTTGCTAAATGAGGTAAATGCATTTTTTTAAAAACCTGAGAAAGGTCTGGGATCTATAAAAAGGGAAAGTTTCCAATGAAATTAAATTTCAATGCTCATAGAACTACATCAAAGCAATTAAAAAAGAGTGAGTTAATTATAGCTTTCCCCTGATGGAGAACCTGCCCTTAGTAGGACACATTGCTATATTCTGTAACCAAATATGCTGCCCCAGTTTACTTCAGTTCTAGCTCAGTCACTATATCCTCCAGAGCAGTATCCTTGAGAAGCCAAGTGCCATGATTATTTAAATCAAGAGTAATGGAAATTGCAGTAATGTAGCTACGAGGAACAAGTGATTGCCAGACTTGTACAGTGGATTCAAATGAACAATGAATATAAATTAATTACACAGGGCACATGAACAACAGGAAACATTCACTGGGAAACAATATGATATTGAAATATTGAAACACACCTTTCTTCAGAGACAGCTCTCGTGAGCATTAAATACTACACATCATCTCACCTGCCCTAGAGTTAAACCACAGTTTTAAAGTTATGGCAACATTGTCTTATCATGCGAGTTCCTTTTATATCCCTCAGAAATTGGCAAATATAAATGCTTGATGAACTATTAACAAATAATAGCGTTCATTCCTGAAAGCTACTCACTCTCACAGTCTCCCTTTGATGCATCACATCATATGGATTCTCTCTACCTTAAAATAACCACAAGCAATTGCTCTTTTATATATTTTTTAACTTAATGTCTTTAGCAAGATGCTTCTCAAAACTATAGCACACTGCTTCAAGTTATACTTTCCAAAGAAAACATATGTCTCTTCCTCACATGTTCTTCTTATAAGTAGCACTGATGCTGCACTCTTTGAGTAGTGGGATCTTGGACCTTGACAAACTTTTGCAATTGTCCTCACGATTGGAGCTTGGCAGAAGTGGTTTTTATGGCAGTAGATCATTAAAATGCCATGTGTAAGGAAAATACAATTTGACTGCAAAGAGCCCACACCCCAGCAGCTTGCTGGGGCTCAGGTGAGGGCTCCAGTCATGCACTAGAATACTTCCAGTTACCAAGGCAATGCACATAGGAGATAGGGTGGGGCCATGAGTGTTGTAACTGAATGGGCCTCTGCTACACAGACTGAGGTGCAGACTGAGTTTTACCAGCTCAGGAAAATACAAATTGGCTGTGAAAAGCCCACACCCCAGAAGCCCAGAAGCACAGACTAGAGAAACAAGGACACTCACTGGCCAAGAGCGTCAAGACATCCCAGTCAAAAAGGTTTATATGAAAAGCTGAAGATGCTTGGAGGCACTAAAAATATTTAAGACCCATTAATCTAAAAGAGGAAAAACAATAAAAAAAGAAGACAGACAATACAATAGAGTGGTATCTACTCACCATGTCCACTGTCTGAAAAGGAACTTATCCCATAAAATAGTCAATGGAAACAAGATAAAATCACCAGAGCAGCAAAAGCACAAAGGCAGAATTAACCACAACAAGCCTTCAACAAGCCATCTAATACTAGAACAGTAGTTACTTAATACATAGAGCAAGCCCAAAAAGAAAACACAGTAAGGAGGATGAATACAACTACACAAGCAAGACCTAAGAAAAACAACTCATCATTGAAGGATAAACAATCTACAGAAACCAACATGGATGACATGGAAGAAATTCTGTATATGTCAGACAAAGAATTAGGAATCAATGTGATACAAGCATTAAAAGAAGTCAAGGAAGGGAGGGGGAAGGGAAAGCAAGAGATTAGATGCATTCAACAAACTAAAAGAAGTGACAGAAAAATATAGAAAAGAATGCAGCAAAACGAGCAATAATATTGATGAACAGAAGAATGAAATTGAAACCCTAAATAAGAAGCTGCAGGAAATAGTCATTAAGAGGGTCAAAAGAAGAGCTCAAAAATATAAGGAAAAACCAAAAAAGTAGGTAGATTAAAAGAAATAGTAGAATCAGCCCACTAAAGGATACAGAAGTAAGAAATATGAAGAGAGAGAAAAACAAAGAAGACAGAAGAAAAATTTGAGATTTATCAGATACCCTAAAAAAAAAACAAATGTAAGAGCAATTGTAATCCCAGAAGGAAAAGAAAAAGACATAGGATCTGAAAGGCTTTTCGATGAAATAATAGAGGACAATTTCCCAATTCTGAAGAAATGAAAACAGATATACAGGAAGCAAAAAGTACACCAAATTACTTTAATGAAAGAAAAAACACAGCAAGACACATGTTAGAAAAACTTTCAAAAGACAAAGATAAAGAAAAAATTATGAGAATAACAAGAGAGAGGAAACAGATAACCTACAAAGGAAAACCCATTAGACTGACCTCAGATTTCTCAGAAGAGACACTCCAAGCAAGGAAAAATGGGGCCACATCTTCAAAACACTCCAAGACAAAAATTGCCAAATAAGAATACTCTACCCAGCAAAATGGTTCTTCCTTTATGAACGAAAAATTAGAACCTTCTCAGATAAACAAAGCCTCCATTTATTTGCTACCACCAAAACCCCACTCCAAGAACTCTGACAAGAAGCCCTAAGACAGAAAACCACAGAAGAATAAAAATAATGAATAAGAAAAGAAAAGAAGAGAAACAAGAAATTAAAACAGAACTCCAAATAACCACCAGGAACCCAATGTTAGAATCTCAAAAATCACTAATTACTCTAAATGTCAATGGGCTAAGCTCATCAATCAAAAGACCACAGTGTTGCACACTGGATTTAAAGACAGAACCCAACATTCTGTTGCCTCCAAGAAACACATCTGATCACAAAAGATAAGCATAGATTGAAGGCAAAACAATGGAAAACAATTTTACAAGCAAATGGGCCCCCCAAAAAGGCAGAGGTAGCCATTCTTATAACACACAAAGCAGATTTCAAATTTTAAAAAGTGACAAAGGATAAAAAAGGTCACTCCCTAATGGTTCAAGGGTAAACCCATCAAAAAGACTTAAAAATTAGCAAAATATACTCACCAAATGAGGGTGCACCAAGCTACTAAGAGAACTGAAAACAAATGTTGATGAAAACACATATGTAGTAGGAGACTTTAACACCCCACTCTCAACAAAGGACAGATCAAAAAAAGTGACACATAAGGACACAGAGTCTTAAAAGAAGACCTAGACAAAATAAACCTAAGAGATATCTACAGGACATAACACCCACAAGAAAAAGAAATCACTTTCTTCTCAAATGCACATGGATCATTCGCTAAAACTGACCACATACTAGGTCACAAGGAAAACATGAATAAATACACAAAGATTAAATAATACCAACTTTTTTCTCAGACCATAAATGTACCAAATTACAAATCAGCAATAAAAAGGAATGTGCTGAGCTAGAAATCAGCAATGAAAAGAAAGTACCAAACTAGAAATCAACAATGAAAAGAAAGCAAGAAGAACATCAAACTCTTGGAGACTGAACAACATACCCTTAAATGAATTATGGGTAATAGAAGAAATTAAGGAAGAAATTAAAACCTACTTTGAAACAAACAGCAAAGAAGACAAAGCATTCCAAATGTCTAGCATGCAGAAAAAGCATATCTAAGAGGAAGGTTCATAGCAATACAGGCCCACATCAAAAAGCAAGAAAATAACCAAAGAAATAATCTTATCTCTCAAATTGAAAAATTAGAAAAAGAGCAACAAAAAAACCCGAAACCCAGCAGAAGACAAGAAATAACAAAAATTAAAGAAGAAATAAATAACCTAGAAACCAAAAAAAGACTATAAAGAAGATCAACAAAACCAAAAGCTGGTTCTTTGAAAAAAATAAATAAAATTGATAAGCCCCTTGCAAAGCTCACAAAGGAAAGAACAGAGAAAATTCAAATAAACAGGATCACAAATGAGAGAGGAGAAATTACAACTGACACAAAAGAAACCCAAAGGATAATAAGAGATTACTATGAACAACTATATGGAAATAAATACAACAACCTGGATGAGATGGACAGATTCTTAGAAAGATACAACTATCCAAAATTGAGCAAAGAAGATATAGAGAACTTAAATAAAAACAATTAAGTGAACTAGAAGCAGTCATCAAAATTCTACCTAAAAACAAGAGCCCAGGACCAGATGGCTTTAAAAATGAATTCTACCAGACATTCAAAGTTGAAATGACACCTGGACTACTAAAGCTTTTCCTGAAAATTGAGAAAGAAGGAAAACTGCCAAACA
Organism: Uropsilus gracilis; assembly: GCA_004024945.1. NCBI lineage: Eukaryota > Metazoa > Chordata > Mammalia > Eulipotyphla > Talpidae > Uropsilus > Uropsilus gracilis. The sequence continues at coordinate 125,562 of PVHY01000919.1, forward strand.
CACTCTATGAAGCAAACATCACACTCATACCAAAACCAAATAAGGATAGCACCAAGAAAGAAAAATATAGGCCAATTTCCCTAATGAACACAGATGCAAAAATATTAAACAAAAACCTGGTAAGTTGAATCCAAGGAAGCATTTAAAATGCATTATTCACCATGACCAAGTGGGATTTATCCCAGGGGCACGAGGATGATTCAACGTTTGAAAATCAATTAACATATTACACCACATCAACAAGGAGAAAAACAAAAACCACATGTTCATATCAATAGACACAGAGAAAGCATTCAACAAAGTCCAGCATCCATTCATGATAAAAAGCCCTTGAAAAATTGGGAATTAAAGGAACATACCTCAACATAATAAAAGCCATCTATGACAAACCTACAGCAAACATCATCTTAAATGGGGGAAAACTAAAATCATTTCAATTAAGATCTGGAACCAGGCAAGGATGCCCACTCTACCCACTACTTTTTAACATTGTACTGATAGTTGTAGCTAGAGCAGGAGATATACATAAAATATACATAAGATATACATAAAATATACATAAGATATACATAAAATATATAATAAGGCAAGAGAAATACATAAAAGGGACATGACAAAAAGGAACTGAAGCTATCATTATATGCTGATGACATGATTTTCTATATTAATAACCCCAAAAATTCCACAGAAAAACTATTTAAAATAATAAGCCAGTTCAGTAAGGTAGCTGGGTACAAAATCAACACACAGAAGTCAGTAGCTTTCCTATACACAAAAAGTCAAATGGAAGAAGAAATCAGAAAAACCATCTCATTTACCATCACACCAAAAAAAATTAAATACCTGGGACTAAACCTAACAAAACACATGAACAAACTATACAAAAACAACTTTAAAATGCTGCTAAAAGAGATAGAAGATATAAGGAAATGGGGAGATATTCCTTGTTCATGGATTGGAAGAATTAAAATCACAAAATGGCCACCCTACCAAAAGCAATCTACAGATTGATTGCAATCCTGAAAAAATCCCAATGACATTCTTGAAAGAGATAGAACAAAAATAACTGAAATTCATATGGGATAACAAAAGACCTCAAATATCAAAAAGCCTCCTGACCAGAAAAAAAGAGAATGGATATTACAATTCCAATTCAAACTATACTACAAAGCCATAATGATTAAAAACAGTTTGGTACTGGTACAAAAACAGACAATTAGACCGACGGAACAGAATTGAGTACCCTGAAATAAAGCACATATATAGTCTACTAATCTTTGAGAAAGGAGTGAAAAACTTACATTGGCACAAAGATTGCCTTTTCAATAAATGGTGCTTGGAAAATTGAACTAAGACGTGCAAAAAAATAGACCAAGACAACTCCCTCACATATGTACAAAAATCAACTCAAAATGGATGAGTATTAGATGTCAGACGTGAAACCATAACATAGAGGAAAACTTGGATAAAACCCTCCATTAATTACACACATTCTGACACAATAATGTGTCAGAAATCCCTTTCTGGACACATCTAGAGATGGCAAAAAAAATTGAAGGAAAACATAAACAGCTGAAACTACATCAAACTACAAAAAAGCTTCTGTACAGCAAAAGAGACAACAGAAAGAAAAAAAAAAACACAAAAAGAAGCTCAACCAAATGGGAAAAAATATTGCCCTCCACAAGAGTGATAAGGGTTTAATAATGAAGATCCACAAGGAACACTCACAACTAAACAAAAGCAAACAAGAAGCCCAATCAAAAAGTGGGAGAAGAATTAAAAAGATACTTCTCCAAAGGGGAAATACAAATGACCAACAGGCATATGAAACATTGCTCAACATCACTAGCAATAAGAGAAATGCAAATCAAAACCATAGTAAGATACCACCTTATACCAGTAAGAATGGCTCACATCCAAAGAGCAGGCAACAAGTGCTAGCAAGGATGTGGAGATAAAGGAACATTCTTACATGCTGGTGGGGATGTACACTGGTCCAACCACTATGGAAAGCTGTGTGGAGGACCCTCAAATTAGTGAAAATTAATTTGACCCAGCAATGCTCTCTTGAGAATCTACCCAAAAGAGACTTCAATGTGGGTACAAAGGGACACCTGTGCTTGGATGTTTACTGCAGCACTATTTATAATTGTAAGGACTTGGAAGCAACTTAAATGCCCCCAAACAGATGATTGAATGAAAAAAATGTGGTATATATACACTACAGAATATTACTCATCAATTAAAAATGACAAATTTGATGATTTTATGATAACATGGATGTAGAAAAAATCATATTAGCAGAAACAAGTCACAAAGAAAAAGACAGAAACAAAATGGTTTCACTAATATATGGGATATAGGGAACAAATAAAAGCCATGAGGAAAATTCAAAATAAGCTAACTGCCAAACTGAAGCACACAACTTGGGGTAGGGAGGATGGGGAGGTGAACCCCTGGGATTACGAAGATATGAAATTTATATATAAATAAATTTTTTAAAGTAAAATAATATAATATGTCATTATAAAATGCCATGTGTATATGTCTTGTTCTATTACTCCTGGAACTCAGCCATTATGATACAAGAAAGTCAAGCAGACCTATGGAAAGACTACCTGGGTGTTCCTTACAGAGGTCTCAGATGAGATCCAAACCAGTAGTCATCCCTATCTTCTTGACATGTGAGTAGGATTCCTCAAATAATTTTAAGTCACCCTTACTTCTTCAAATGAGCCAACTCAAGTCAAAGATTCAGGATTCTCTTGCAAAAGCTTTCCCAAATTGTGGATTCAACTCTTGTAGCTTCTACAAGTTTATTAGAATTTGTTTTGGTCTAGTTTTGCCTATTATTTTATTTTGTTTCTACATATTCTACATGAATGGAATCATCTAGCATTTGTTTTTCTCTTCACTTTAACATAATCCCTTTCATCCTTGACACATGTTAAAAATTTCTATTTTTTTACAGCAGACCATGTGTATATATCATCATCTTAATCCACTCATCTGTTTTATGGGACTGAGTTATTTCTGTAACTTGGCTATTATGAATAGTGCTACAGGAAACATGAAAGTGTTTATAACACTTGATTTGATGACTTTGCAATCTTCAGGTAGGTACCTATAAGTAGAATTGTTAGGTCATATGATAGACCTATTTTTAATATTTTGTGAACCTCCATACTATTTTCCAAGGAAGTGTTAATAAAGGTATGGAAAAAGGAATCTTTATATGCTGTTGGTAGAAATGTAAACACATCCCATCCACACTGAAGATTTTATGAATTTCCTGAAGTAAACAAAGGTAATTTGTTTCTAGTTCCAAGCTTGGCTTATGAGACATTTTTTATGCTGAAATTCAAATGTATAGCTTATCTTGTAATTAACAGTTAAAACAATACTATCTATACTTGCAGAGCAATTAATTGCAAAACAAATTAAAGTACATTGGTCAGCACATGATAAAGATCTCAAAGTTTGTCAGTTTGGCTGACATACTCAACCCTAGGCAAAACATTTTTTTTTCCATTCCCAAATGAAGTTTTGACATTAGTTTATTGTACTTAACTGTGGTTAAAACCACAGGTCTATTTTGAACAGTTTAGTGAAGAGTTTATTCAGTATATAGTTCAAATTCCATAAAAATCACACTTTTAAAGTACACATTTCTGTGGTCTCTATATATTCTCAAAGTTGTACAATCATTACACTTTTTGAATTATCTCATCACCTGTTAAAAAAAACCCTTTTCCATCAGCATTCATTTCCTTTTCTTAGCTCCTGGCTAGACTAATTCACATCTTGTCTCCACACACCCATTCTGACAGCTCATATACATGGAATCCCAGAAAATATATGACCTTTTGTGCAAAACTTAATTTTAAGGTTAACATAATGTTTTCAAGGTCCATACATGTTATAGCCTATATCTGTACAGGGTTCATTTATATGGACACATAATATCACATTATGTGATTATTCCACAATTTGCTGATACTTTCTTTATGATGGGCATTTGGCTGCATTTCTTTTGAAGCTATCGTGAATAAAGCATTTATGAATAATTGTGGGCAAAGCTTTGGTTTGGACATGCATTTTCCATTTCTATTGGGGATATAGGAGTGGAGTTGCTGGGCACGGTAGGCTGAAAAATGCCTCTCCAAATACATATCTTCATTTCCATGTGAATTTTGAGATCATTTCTTGCAAAAAGTCAGTAGGCACGTTGATAGGGATTGCATTGCATCTGTAAAAAAAACTTAGAAAATATTGCCATTTTAACTACATTAAACCTTCCAGTGCATTAATATAGGATTTCTTTCCATTTTCTGAGTCTTTTTAAACTCTTTCAATGACATTGTGGTTTTCAGTATAAAATTCATGATTTCTTTTGTTAAATGTACTACTGCCTTATTATTTTTAATACTATGGCAAAATGGATTTTTAAAAAATTTTCAGACTATTCCAGAAATCAATTTTAATTAACTTAATCTTTAAAATCCATTGTTCCCTTTTTTCCATTTCCCTATTCCTCCTCCATTACATAATTCATTATTTTTAAATGTCTTGCTCTAAAACCTAAAACTACTTTTATATTTTTATGTAAAAACACTCTTTTCTACCATGTCTGGCTCTGGAATATCTTTAAAATTTCTTTTCCAAAAGAGTCCCAGAACAGAAAGGAACATGAGCAATAAACTAGACAGTCTGTTCACAACACAACTGAGGACCATAGGGTCCAAAAGTCAGAAAAATTATTTGGAATATCTGTAATGAATATATAGAGGGGGTGAATCACTAAGTGCTAGTTAAGAATTCTTTCTCTAAATAAGACCATGACTTTAACTTAAAGTCTGTCTTTGATTTAAAAACTTTATATCATGACAAGTATGCCTATCTATCTGCATTGTGAGGCACCTAACACAACCATCCATATTTTAAAGGTAAGCTTTCCATTATGACAATTACATCTATAGGACCCATGGTCCTGTGGGTGGGTGGACTCTGTTTTATGAAACTTGTATATTTTAAGACTTTCTAGCATTAATTTCTGCCTACAGACTTGTGATACATTTACTTTTTTTTTACATAATAATTATGTTGTGCAGCATGACTGGGAAAGGAGACAGTATGAGCTCCATCCTTAAAGTTTTTAGGATAACATTCAGACTTATGAGGGTTTTTCATTCCTTTTGATTGCAGAGTTCACAAAGTTTTATATACCTTGCTTTGGTTATATGAACCATGAATTATCTTTGATTTAATGACTCCCTAGAGTTGCAATGACTGTATCTTATGCTAGTAATTGACTGCGTTTACCTCTGTTATTCAAATGCAGGATTATATCTGTGAATCAAATTGAATAAAATGTTCTGTCAGCTGGACTAGCTAGAACTAAATGTAATTTTACTCTGGGGAAGGGGTTGGTTCAGACTTCTGGGAAAAATGTCAAAAGGGGACAGTTGTTTAATATATGTATACAGTTAAGTCTTAACTTACATGAAAGCAAGCACTCACAACAGTCTCCTAATGTGTTAAGTATAAAGATTTCCCTTAATTTGATGTGCAAAATGCAAATGAGAAAACAGTAAGATGCAAGATTGGTTCAGTGTTTATGTAACATGGTAGTGTTCCAGAGAATAATACATAAATGACCTCTATAAACCCAGGTATATTGTTATTAAATAACCCAGATAAATATGTAAAAGCTCTCTGCCTATAGAAACAAATCCTTCTAGCATAGCAATAACATTTTCCACCCACTGATGAATCACCAGGCAGCTTTAGCATCCATTTTCTGGGTTTACTTAAAAAGCTAAGCAGGTGCCAACAATTCTACCATCGGGAGAGCTACAGGCAAACTGAGTCATCGGTTAAAGTCCTTCAGAGTAACTTATAAACCAACTATTTACAGAACCAGTGAGTGACCTCAACACACACACAAAGATTTTAGGGTATCCAGACAGAAACTCCCAATCCTGTGCCTCTTGAGTCTACTCAGAGAGCAGAGTAATTTTAGAACTTTCTCCCCTACCTAAAAACATGCTTGCTAAGGAAATGAAGAGCTGTTAATGACCTGAGTTGCCCATGTGGAGAATTCAGTGGAAATATGTGCATTTTTCTCAGTTTAGTCAGTCCACATTATTTATATATATATGTGTATTTACAAGTTAAGGTGGGAAGAATGAATATGAGAAGTATGAAAATGAATGCTGAACCATAGCCTCTTTATCCTTGATCGATCTATGTAAAAATTACTCTAAGATGTTTCTTAAAAGGAAGCATTTTTCAGTTCCAATCAGTCGTTCCACAACTGGAGAAGATGTTATCTGTGGATCGTTCTAAAGGATTAATTTATAAATAACTGCTACTAAAGGGAGAGGAAAAAATGTTGTATCAGGCAACTTGGTTCACATTCCAGTCTTAAACTGACCCAGCAGACTCTCTTTAAACATTTCCAGAGACAGGAATTGTTATTTAACTGCACTGACAGTTAATTATCCAAACAAGTACAACAGTAAACTAAGGCATATCATTTACTGAAAATCTATAAATAGAAAAATAATTATATGATTAAGCATTACTATATTTGAGACATAACCACGATAGAACTAAGGTTATTAGTCTATTTAAAATTACTATGGGCAGATGGTTCAATCCTTCCCTTTTACAGTTTTGATGTGCTCAGATTACAGACAACTAGTGACATTCAAATTTGAATGTTCACTTATTAATGGCACTTGGAGGATGAGGGATGGATTTTGCATAAGCAGTGGTCATTTCTTGTCATCTAAATACACTTTAAAATGTATTAACTTATAGTTTCTATCTTGGTACACATCCTTCAAAAGAAAGATTTTATTTCCATAGGCAGAAAGTTTTGTGAAAGTAGGTTTCTCAACCACAGAGTTCTAAGAAAGTTACTATTTTCATTGCTGCAGAACTTCAGACAGATTGGTCATAGGACTGAAAGATGATCCTTTCATGCCACAAATACCTACTGCTAGGTAACTTTGAGGACATCAGCATCTTGAAAAGAAACAAAAGTTTAAAAAACAATAATTTCTAGCTTTTTCTCTTATTTCTCACTCAAATGAGAAATCTACTGATTTCAGCAATACTTTGGACTAAAAGCCTTGACTATCTGATGATTGTACCAGTATCTCAAAGTGGGATCTTATGAAGAATGTCTATCTTATAATTCTTCTAATGATAAGGAAATTTTGAGAGGTAGGGTGAATTGTTAACCATTAGCCTCAAAACACATCATTATTTTATCTTCTCTGGACTAGTTTTCAAATTATTTTATTATAAGGGGGATATAACTTAGTTTTATTTACTTTTGTTTGTGGGATGGCATTGCCATATGCAAACATGACATTTTTCTACCTACAATTCAATGCAATGCCTTCACAACCTGACTAACTTTACTGAATTTTCTTTAAGATTTCACACTCTTTTTTCAAAATTTCAGGGACACATTGTACAGGTACAATGAGAAGACTATGACTATGAGAAGAGATTTATGCCCTGAAGAGATGCTAATAGGGCATTTTGTAATGGAAATGTTCCTTTAACAAGCTAACCAATTTCCATTTCAGTAATATTTGTAGAGCACCAGTAAGGTAGATAATATCACCATCACAGCTTTATAGATGAGAAAAATCAATAAAGCATGACTAGTTGACTCAGCCAAGGTCAGGTATGTGGTTGGATCTGACTTCCTGGTAGCACCACTATATATCCAGGAATAGGAACCTATTTAGTATTGCACTCTAGTCCTGGTGAACTGAATTTTCCATAACTTTTGTGCATGCCACCTGACATTCTAAGAAGTAATTTCTTATTTACAGTTATGAAACTTACAGAGATAGAGTAAAAAGAAGGGGGAGGATTGAGATGAGGTTTATCTCTGAAACTTGAGCTTATATATTCTACATAGAAAGTGACATTTCTAAGGCAACTTACTGTGCAAATACATTTAATTGGTTTATGGAATTTGCCAAAGTACCAAAATCCCTTTACTTCTCAAGAGAAGTAATTACCTTTGGGTTCTCATTCTCAGAACATAATGTTTCTTCCGTAATCACACAAGCAAGTACCTCATTTTTCTTCTTCTACCTTGGAGCCATTAATGTTCCCAAAATTTCTTTTGGGAAATTGACTGTTCAAAATAGCCAAAACAGATGCCCTAATATTTTTTCATTAAAATTAATTTTAAATAAAAAGAGTTTAAAAAGCTTCTAGTCATCTGGTTCAACTTTCAAAAAAGCAATGAAGTTTTGCACACCATGTCTAATTTTCTAGGAATTCAATTCTGCTTTCCAAAAGCAAGAAGTCTCAGTTTTACTGGAGAAATAATGACAGTCTCTCATGGTGTATCTTGACAGTGAACTCAAATGCCTGGCTACTATGACATCCAACAATATCTATTCTAATGGGCAACCTCAGGCCCAGGAGATTAAAATTATATCATAGACATGAATCATGAAATCCTTCCATTATTTCTAAGATGTATCCATGACGAACAGATAAATACTATTTTGCAAAGGGATAATTGACCAGTGGTAATTCTCCTGAGTGATGAAGAGAATGAGTCATCAGGTAACTGTATCTAGGTTACCTCATCCTACCTTTTCACCAGTTGAATGCCAACCCTATGATTCAAACAAGAGAAAACCTGAAGTTGATTGAAGTTTCTTATCCATCTTTCATTAGGATCATATTATCAAAGGTGTTTTATTTTTATTCTGTGAGCACATTTCCTGTTATGACTTCTTTAATCACCTATTATTCTGCAGCTATCATTCTAAGGAGTTTTAATTTAAGCAGAAAAATGATGACTCCAAAAATGAAATTTAAAAACAATTGCCTCAGTGAAGATTCTTACTTATTAGAGGTTATTCAACTATAAAAAGAGCAACTACCAAAAAAAATCCATTTGATATCCAACTCAAAGGACCATCTTCCATTTATAATTGCTAACATATAAAGATGACATTGTTGGAAAAATTATCTCCATTTATAATTTTTCCTATTTGCCTAAAGACTTTTTCCTACCTCCTTTACCTGGGCAATTGCTATCTTTTGTTAAAGTGTTTGTTTTGTCCTGGGCAGAATCTGACCAAGACCAGCTTTTTCCATTATATAGAAATCCTGCCTGCAGTTTGTATGAGTATCAGAATTCATGTACCTGCCTGACTTTTGCTGCTCAGCTTTTTTTGGATATAGTCTTGATTTCTTTCCAAAGCTCAGGTGCTTCCATTGTTATCAGTTCACCTGTGCTGACCTACAGATGTTCAAAATGTATCACTGCAGTTAGAGTGAAATGAAGGGGAAACCTTTTCTTTGCCAAGTTTAAGGCTAGCCATTGGTGTTACAAATTGTACTGCAAAAAGTAAAAACTTCAAATTCAATCAGCATTGAGAGGTTAGAAAGAGGAGGGTAGATTTCCTGTCTTCTAAAATGGTGGAAGAAAATTATGTCATGCTGGAGTTTCTCTCACTCCTTGACCTTTAAGTTCTGATAATGATCTTAATGTTACAGAACAACTGAACTTTAAAATTAAGTGGAAAAGTGTGCAGTGTTAATGTTAACCCATAGTGCCCCCAGCATGAGTACTGCATAACTGGAGGAAATCAGGGTTTGAGTGAAAGAGTGGAAATTTACAGGAAATCTAGAAATGATGGGAAATGTTTTTAATTCTGGGTCCTTTCATCAATGTTCTTTTCTTTATAAAAGAAATATTTTTCTTTATGATATATTTCCTTTATAAAAAAAGTGTTTATCTTTATAAAAAAATAGAGCTATTCACAAATAATTTTTAATTATGATTCCTTGAAACTAAGACTATGACATTTTCACATTTAATCCTCACAATATAAACATTACCATCCACTGACCACTTTAAAAAATGCAGACTCTTGAGAAGGCATGCAATTTACTCAGGGTTATACAACAAATCTGAACTTACTTAACAGATATGAATCCAGTTTCCAAAATCCACTTTCTCAGTTCAGTTTACTGTCTCACTAGACGAGTCCATACAAAAAAACACTCCATGAAATAAAATAAAGCATCTTAGGTTTATGTCAATATGGTAAGGATTGATTTTAAAGTTTAAGTGCTCTGCTGAATTTCACTATTCCATCCATCTATACAATTTTTTTTAGGTAGCTTTGCTTTTCAGGCCAGTGAATGGGCTATTAACATTGTAAAATAAACTAACAAGTTCTTCCAATTAGTCCTCTATAGTATCTACCTAGAAAAAGTTGCCATAGATGAGTATAAAACAAAAAATGTGTTCCTGTGACAAGATTTCCAGTGAAGAGTAGAACCTATTTGACATTAATCAGTATTTGTTGAATTTTGTCACAGCAAGTAAGATGAGAGGACAAATGAGTACAGAGTCATGATTCATGAATGCTTAACTTATTTTAAACTGAAGCAGTGTAGAAGAGATAGATCTCTAATCAAATAGCTTCAGTGATTATGGAAGATTTGGACTCTGTTTCAGCACCTTACTTATTATCTTTCCTATAGATAACCATCATTCTAAATCTCTTCAATAAATTTTCTCTATATTAAAATAAAGAATAAGCTATAACTAAAAAATTCTTATTTCAATACCAAATACAAATCTAGTCATCTCTTTAATCAAATCTTTGAATTTTAATCCTTTTGCAAATTGAAGACAGGTGGCACTGAGAAAACCAAAATATCAATAGTAAGAATAATCAAAGTGTGAAAATTTACAAAGGGAAAGAGTTAATCTCAACTAATGTAAAGATGACCCAAGAAGTCTGACATATTAAATCAGTGGTTACTTTAAAGAACATGAAATCTTTATAATGGGTTTGATAATTGAGAACATGATTTGAGGTATTCAACACACTCCAGGGACTGAAATAGCTGATAGACATGACATTTTTCACATCTTCCAGATAACAGCAATATTATGATTTTGAAATTATACAGTAGATAGTTCTTTCATGTTCCTATCATGGTCAACAAATATTCTTTGTAAGCTCAGAAGAATGAAAACACAAGTTTTTATTTCTCTGTATTAAAAAATTATCTACCTATTTTAGCTAAGAGAAATTGAATGAACACATTGATATGAGTAAATTCCTATATATTAGATCTGTCAATAATCATAAATGAGGTGTGACTAAAGTCAATTATTATTATATTTATTAATTAGGGACTAGTTGGCAGAACACAAGATTATTAGTTAAAATGCTGCCCCTCAACTTTCGAAAGAATTATTGTTCATTTTTAAAAGTGAATGATGTGACCATCAGTTTGGAAATTCAAGATCTATGCAATGTATAGACCCATGCTGAATTTTATTTTTCCCCATGTTGAATTTTAATATATCAACACTTAGCAATGGTGCTAGTATATTAATGGTACTTCAGTTTGAATAGATTATTTTGATAAACTAAGGAAAAAAAGAATGCATCTCACATAACTACTTGCAGAATGCTTTTAACATAGCAGTCAGTTGAGATATTGATTAATCCAGTATGCTAACGGTTATACCTTAAATACAGAATCTGTGTCTAGGCTATGTAATTCATACTCTTGAATAAATTTCCTCCTCTACCTTCTCTCAGTGATCTCTTTTCCATCTTCTCCACTGCCTCCAAATAATCTTTTAAAATAAAATTTCTGTCAAGGTATTAAAAATATGTGATGGTCCACAAAATGAGTCTCAACTTCGCAGTGTATCTACCTTCCTCACCGATCTTGTGAATACTCTGGGGTGTGACTTCCTGCTTTCATCTTTATAGCACCACCATTGGTACCGATCTATGTCCCATTTCCATGAATGCCTGTCAACTTGGACCCACAGTTCTTTGTCTGAAGATCCCATATGCCTTTATCTGTAGAAAATCTAAACTTCTGGAAAATTATTACCATTGCTCTCACCCAGAATAACTGAAATTGGTGAATAACTACAGTTCACTTTCTACCTTATTTCCTAAGTTTCTCCTATAAGAATGAATGCCAGTGGCTCACAAATATAACCTGGTACAAAAATACTCTTTATAACTCTTCTTACTCTTTTACTTCCCTACCAGTGCTTCTTCCCAAATAAACTGCTGTGCTCAAATCCTTGTCTCAGAGTCAACTGGGTGGAGGCCCCTGAAAAGTATTAACCATTTTGATAGTAAACATTGTCCCCAATTCCGAATAATATGCTTTTCTTTCTATAAATCCACAGGAGAATCTCTATGTTCCCTTTAAGGCAAAACTTCTCCAACTTTAATCCCATACAAATTTCTAGGAGATCTTATAAAAATGCAGATTTTTTTTTTTTTTTTTTTTGAGACTAGGTCTCGCTATTTTTGCCCATGAAACTGCAGCCTCACGTTGCCTGGGGTACCACGAACTCAAGAAATCCACAGCCTCAGCTTCCAAAGTAGCAGGGATTACAGGCACACACCACCATACCCAGCTATTTTTTGGGACTAGGTCTCGCTATGTTGCCCCAAGCGGGACTCGAACCGGGATCCCTGGCCCCAGCCGCTTATAGGCTGAAACTCACAGGCATGAGCCACCGTGCCCATCTAGATGTTGTAGTTCTAACAAGTTTCTGATAATGCAAATACTCCTGATTTGCAAACACGAATTTGAGCAACAAATATTTAAAACACAACTCAAGGCCCTTTACCTACAACTATGTCATTCATGCCTTGATGAATATCTCTTCTATCTCTATTACACTGATGGTTACTCTTTATTCATAGATCTTTCTTTCTATGAATTTGTCCCTTTAAGATTAAGTTTATCTTTTTTCTTACCTGTATACCAACAATAATTAGCATATTGCCTGATATATTATCTCTAATAAATTCGTGTAAATTGACAGAATGAAAAATCTATACTTTTATAGCATGTTTCACCAAAATTTTTACATGTACATCTATTGTACTTGGGAACATTCAACTAACTCAGTCAAGTGTATTTCAATATTAGTTAAATAAATTTTTCAGCATCCCAGCTTATTTTCTACATAGGCTTCAGGACTTCAGAACAATGAAACAGATTGTAGAATTTCTTTCCTGGGGATATTTAACTCAATATGTAAGCATTCCTAAACTAATTTAGTTAACGCCTATCTGTAGGCAGGGAAACAATCACAAATTCCCTTCTTATTATTGGCATTTAAAAGTCATCGCTGAATGTTACAAAAGTTAGTCATTCGTTGGAATGTGGAAAGTAATGGTGATTGGAGAGTGGGAAACAAAAAGACAAGAATTGTGCTATCATAGGAGAAAGTAGCTTAGGGGATACTCTCCTTCAGCTGCTATCTACTTGCAAATGCTATAGTCCTCAGAATCTCAGAATTCAAGCTCCTATTATTACCAACTGCTTCCTCCTTAAGAAAAATTCAACGTACAAGTAGTGAAACTAAATCTATCAAGGGAATAGCCTATATGGTATCCTTAGATGGACAACTAATGGAAATAGTATCTGATCTTTCTACTTTAAGATGCAAGAACAGAAACTGGGGTGTTTTCAACATATCAAGTTCTGAACTAGATAATAGCTCTGATAATGGACTAAAGTGAAGTGAAATGTGAAGCCCAGCATTTGCTGGAAGTCAGCGCCTATCTCGTTCCAACCTAATTCTCTTACCACTAGAAATCAACCTTGAACATATAAGAAAGATACTCACATGGCAAGGAAAATGGCAACTGAAAGGCTTTGATAAATTAAAACTAAGTGGGCCAGATTGTTTTGTATAATGTTTTGTACTTTATTTGCATCTTTTTACATGTATTGCAACTCTTACCTTCTAGATCTGTGTTTCCAATTAGGTTAGTCACATCCTCAAGGGAAGGAATCATGTTAATTAATCTTTCTATCCCAGAACATTGCCTCAATTATTGGAGCTATTCCATTAGTCATTGTTGAATTAATGAATCAATCCATCAGTGACCATGACCATGCCATAATTTTAAAAATAATACAAAGCACTAAATTAAAGCTCTGGAAATCCAGAAAGCAAGGAAGCTAGTAGAGTCAGTCTCTCAAATATTTTACTAGTTCAAAAGAACATGTTTAGTAGTAAAACCACAATGAGACATAACTTCAAACCTACTAAGTTTGATTCTAATAAAAAAGACAGATGATAACAAGGATAGGTGAGAACCTGAAGAACTAGAATGCTCATTCATGATTGGTGGGAATGTAAAATAGTATTTTGAGAATGGTTTTGTAATTTATTTACAAGATAAATACAAATTTACCATAACCCAGCTATTCCACTCTTAGGCATATGTTCAAGAAAAATGAGAAAATGTGTTTGTAGAAAGACAGACATATATAAATGTTCACAGCAGCGCTATTCACAATAGACAAAAATTGGAAACAATTCAAATATCAAGTGGTGAGTGGTGAGGTATGGTGTATTTATATAATGTGATACTACTCAGCAATAAAAATTACACACTACGAACAACATTTACAAAATTACAAAGCATAAATTCTTATAAACAAATTCAATGTTTGATTTTGCATTCTGTGAATTTCTTTAGAAATTTAACTACACAGGGAATATCTCTTTCCTACATGTTCTTGTTAATATTTCTGACTTTGCCTTTAAGAATACTTATACTTTTATAATTAATATAAGTAAACTTACCATTACATGTTATCAAGTTGAAGTTCCACTTAGAAATGTTTGTATCCCCACCTTCATCCTGAGTTCACCTGCTTTGATGGCTAATTTTATGTGTCAAATTTATTGGACTAAGGGATACCCACACAGGTGGAAAAAAATAATATTTCTGGCTGCACCTGTAAGGGTTTTTCAGAAAGAGACTAGTTACTTATGGGCTAAGTAAAAGTCACACTCACCAGTGGGAGTGGACATCATGCAATCTGTTGAGACCCTGAATAAAATTAAAAGGGGAAGAAAGGATAAATGTTTTCCCTACTTGATCTGAAAAATCTATGTCCCCTACCTTCAGATATTGGTGCTTCTTATCTTGGGGCTTCAATGGCTTATACATTGATTCTGATTTTCAGGTTTTGGCTAACATAATACCAAGAGATTTCCTGGGACTCTGACCTGCAGATCACACATCATGGGACTGCTTAACCACTACAATTATGTGAACTAATACCTCATAATAAACCTCCATTTATTCAACCTGTAACTAACTATATCTATATCTGTACCCATGTGATTGGTTCTATTTCTCTGGAAACCCATGACTAATATACCATCTTATTGTTAAAGCACAAACTTTTTAAATTATTGTTTCATTGCTGTCTCAGTACAATAACTTCTATTATACTTTTTATGTGTAAAAAATCTTTATTTTGCCATTAATAGACATTTAACTTGAATAACAGTTCAGCTGTGAACTACATTTTAAATTGAAGGTTATTTTTCCTCAGAATTTTGAACATATTCCATTATTATCTAAGTCCTATTATTGCCTATGAAAAATGTGCTGCCAATGCTATGATGAATCTGGATGTGGTTTATTACTTATTTTTATTTATACTCCTAGGTGCACAAAGTTTTCTTTTCAGCTGAAAATTCATAGCTTTTCTATTAGTCATTCTTTTCAATCATTCCTTTTGGTGTTTCTAATTTAAAATGTTAGAAGTTTTACATTATTCTCTTCTTTTGATGTCTTTTATACTTCTTTACTTTTTATTTCTCTTTGCAGACTTCTGGGCAAACTCTCAGTAGCAGTCCATTAATATCTCCTAATACATTAATTCATTATTTGACAATGAAAAATTTACTGTTATTTCTTCAATATTTTTTCACTTCTGTTCTACTTTTTCTAAGTGAGCCATATTCTAAACTAAGCATTCTTATTACCAATTTTTGTTTTAAAGTCTTCGTTTATTTAAATGTCTTCAGTTTTTTTGAATACTTTAAGTACTTATGTACTTGTTCTTCAGTTTAATTTAATAGTTCTTATATAATCATTAATTGTTTTCCTTAATATTAAACATGTTCACATATGTTAGCATTTGAATTTTAGTCCAATTTGAGATGGAGTTTATAGTTTTTATTTTATTCCACATTTACCCCTACTTTCCAGCAGTTTTGTATTTGTTGCCACCATTACTTCATTCCTTAATCCAGAGATCAGAGTGGGATCTTATATTGGTAGTTTGAAATGATGGCCTTGATGAAGTGGAGATTCTGTAGATCTCATCACAGAGCAAGCAGTTGACTAGTTCAGATCTGATTCCTGAGTTAGGGTCTCTGACCTCTTCCCTCCATTTGCAGCTTTCCATTCTGACTGTTAGCATTCTTTTACACAAGAGGCCCATCTAGTTCCAAATTTCAATTCATGAGCAGATTGCTGCTTTCCTGAAGGCATTTTATTTCCCTTCCCCCAATTTTCCGCCAGTATTGCTTGATTTAGACCTAGATCCTTCCAAGTCAGAGTTATCAACTTTGATCTCCATCTTTAATTTCTGTTTCATTTCTGGTCCACGGTGATCTTTCTGCCTTTGTTTTTATTTTAGAACCCAGTTCTAAGCATGAATTTTAAGATTATGGTTGCAAAAACATGCTTGAGAATTATCACTATATGAGTTGTCCTCATGAGATCATTTAGGGATAGGGTATAAAGTAAGAATAAGACAGAGTATAGAAAGACTGTACATCAAGACTGTACAACTTATTAGAAGATTTGCTTTAAAGGAAATTATAGTGTCATAGTTCAAACACAAGAAGATGAAATTGAAACATTTCCAATAGACATATTAACAAAGACTGGATTGTTATTTCTATGAGCAATTTCAAAAAACTAGAAAAACGATTATTCACAAGAATGTTCAGAAATTTTAAACTTTATGCTTACCATGTGGGAATGTAAAATGATGTAACTGCTATGCATGTTTACTACAAAAGTGTTAAATCTTCTTTTTCTTTTTTTTATATTCTGAATATTTTTTAAAAATTGATTACACATACATATGTATATATTGTACATCATTATCTACCCCGAGGTTCTCCCACCAACTTATCATAATTGAACAAACTATCATCTTAATCTCTTATGCCCATCCATCCACCAATTTCACCTCCTACCTCCTCTTTTGCTCTATTCTTTCATTCTGCTAATACTTTTAAATTTTCCCTATCCTTTCATTTGAGTTTTCCCTATATCCCACATATAGGTGAAATCATCCAGTATTGCTCTTTATCTTTCTGGCTTATTTCTGGAAACAAATCTTCTAGGACCACTCATGTTATCATAAATGCAGCAAATTTATCTTTTTGATGGCAGAATAATATTCTGTTGTATACATATAGCACAACTTTCTGATCTATTCATCTGTTTTGGGGAATTTGGGTTTTTCCCATATTCTGGCTATTGTAAATATTGCTGCAATAAATACATGAATACAGGTGTCCTTTTGAATTGCTGTTTTAGTGTCATTTGGGTAGACTCCAAGAACAGAATTGTTGATCAAATGGAAATTCCATTTTCAGTAATCTGATTGTCCTCCACACCCCTTTTCATAGTGACTGGACCAAAACTGTTAAACTTTAAAAGGAAGGAAAATGAGATAAATGCTACAACATGGATGAGCCTTGACAATACTCAGGTAAATGAAATAAGTCAGATACAAAAAGAAAAAAAAAAACTGCATTATTCCACTCCTGAGGTACCTAAGCAATCAAACTCAGATTCACAGAGACAAAAAACAGATGGTGCCTGCCAATTGGGCTGGGGGAGAGGCTGACAGAAATAAGCATAACACTTCAATTTTGTGACATGAAAAGCATTCTGGAGATTGTTTGCACTATGAGTGATGTACTTTACACTACTGAATTGTACACTTAAAAATGCTTAAGGTGGTAAAATTGTATCGTATTTATACTTCACAAAAGTAAAAGATTAGCAAGAGTAAAAAGGAATGACAGGAATGAAGCCAAATTGCAGTGGATTGTGGAAAAATAAGTGGGAAATATGTGAAAATCTTTTTCAAAAATTGTGGTTGAAAGAAATTTTCAGTGCATTAAAGCACTGAAAGAAGATAAAGTTAAATATCAATAAATCCCACCACTTAAATTTAACACATTTGAAGATCAATACCTTGGGTAAATTAAAGAGAAAAAATCAAAAGAAGAAAAAAACTTGTTAAAAAATATCTACATAGGAAATATATCCTTAATATTAAAAAAAATTCTAGAATAGTAGGGAATATTTATTAATCTGATAATATGTGACAGATACTGCAACCAACACTAATAAATTTTATTTCATTATTCTTTGCAACTACTCTGAGGCATCAAGAATTACGACTTCCTATTTTAAAAATAAGATTCATTCACACAGTCACTCTGTAACTTGTCCAACAGTGTCTGATAACAAGTGACAGAGCCAATGTGAGGCTCAGGAAATTGACTCTAGAGTACCTATGACTTTAACCAATGAGCTCTATTTAGAAAAATAACAGTACCCTAATACTCTAATGGGGGTATGGAGACAAAGGACATGAGTAGGTCATACTCTAGGGAAGAAGGAAAATGTGAAAGCATAGACAAGTCACCTCACAAATCTTCAAAGACATACTAATTAATCTGATACTATTGTTTAACTTTAAAGCTGAGTGATTTTTTTCTGATTATGATATTCAGTGAGCACAATAATAAAACATATTGCTGACAAAATTGAGATAAGTTGGAAGATAGATAAGGCAAAGTTTCTAAGGAAAATTGACCCCAAAAGAGGGGGTATGGAAATTAAGTAAATGAATTCCAATCAAGGGAGAAAACCTTGCCATTTCCTTCTTTTCCCCATTTTTATCTTCAAAGGAACACATGTACTTTCAAAATGACTAGCATAATCTCTTATTGCTGGGAGAAAGCTGTCTATTGTGAAGTTGACAACTCCAAGATGTTGATCAGGATGCGTCTAGGTAGGTCATTTGCTGAAATCACAGCAAATAGCAGCAACTTTTCCCCTGTAAGTCTGAATGAAATAATTGCCAGTTAATTTGGAGCCAGAGCTTGTGCTCAATGGCCTCTGTGCTATGTTTGTCACTGGTTTTGTTTCTGCTTACACATTTGTGTTACTCAGCATAACCACTCCTGTACTCCACACTCCATACTCTGCTGGTTTCCATGGACTTGGAGGATTGAGAAGGAAATAATGTGTGTATTTGCTATATCACTTCCAAGCAATAATTCATTCCCTTAGGTTTTTTTTCTAGTGATAATCATTTATCAATGATTTTTTAAGTTACTCTGTGGTCTATCGCATGCTTTTTTTCCTAAGAGATGCTATGAGTCTTTACTAACTTGTAGCCCAAATTTCTTTGTTTTCCCTAAGAATTTAAGATATTCAAACAGCAAAGAGTGCTTATATTCCACCATATCTATTTTGAGAAGATTTGGAATGTGATAGTCATCTCTTCCATAACCTAGGTTCAAATTGTCCATTGGAAAGTGTTGTTAAGTGTTTTCTCTTAACCAGAACTTAAATTCAGCACACAATTATGATTATTCAGCCAACATTCTTTTATCTAAAATTTATTGAGCATCAACAATTTGTCCAGCATCCTGAATCCTGAAGACATAACAGTTAAGAGATAAACTTATTTGTTCAGATAGATTATCTGAGGGCTCTTCTGAGCAGGTAGCATCTTTTAGAAGACTTCAATACTGAAAAGGCACCAGTCTTAAGAATTTATGGACATGAAGCCAAAAGAAGATAGAGCTGGGAGTTTTAATACTAAAATTTCAAGGAGGTTTTTGACCCAGGGTGTGAGGGGGGAAGTAGAGAAGATGTGTTTAGAAGAACGAATGAAAGAGTTAAAGGTCATAGTGAAAAGTTCAAATTTTCTTCTCACTGAGAAAATAAGGTACTGCAGATCAAGAAGGGGTTAATATAATTCTCTTTCTGGAAATGTAAGAGTGTATAAAATGGTTCCCTAAGTCTTCTCCACCGTGATTCTTGATACTGACCTTCCATCTCAGTAAGAATAAAAGTATGACAATGGTTTCAGGCCTAGACAAGCCTTCCTAATCTGAATGATTCCCCTTCCCTCCACTCCCCCTCTTGGGCATCTTTTGTTTTATTTCAAAAGCAGAAATTGATTCATTTTAATTTCAGAAATTCTAACTGTGATGAAATTATTAGAGGTTCATAGTAAACTTGGCAGTTTGTAAGAGCTGAAGAAATAAGTGAGCTGGGAATAAGAAAAAAAGTGAAGGTGAAATTCCTTTAGGATGAGACTCACTCCATTGCCAGAATATCCCAGTGGAGGAGTTCAGGCAAGATAAATACTGGTACAAGGCAAGGAAACACCTGGGGCAGAAAGTGGGTCAGATGGCACTGAGGATAAACCTGAAATATTTGCATAAGGTTGCAGGGGAGGAAGGTGTCTTCCTCAAAGTCAGGATCATAATTCAATAAGAACCTTTCACATACTGAGCAGTCACATAGCTTGCTGGTTGTCCTTATTGGCAGTAGACCGGAAATCAGGCTGAGTAAATCTGGAATTTATGCTTCACTTATCTGATATATTCAGGGGTAAAAAGAAAATCAGGAAAATATCATTTTCCTACCACTCATAATGTCTAACATGCTAGTTAGTCAATATCTAATTGCTAACACCAAAACTGTGAAAACTGAAATATTCACATACTTAAAGTAGTGTTATTTCCCTACATTCTAACCTCAGGGACTTAAGGAAGATTTGCCATGTGCATGTGAGAGTTCAAAAGTACTAAACCCATACTGATTTTAAAATCTGAGGAATCTTCCTAAAGTGCTTAAAATAAAGCTTCATATTTGTTCAGGTAGTCCTCTAGATATCCCTGAACATAAGTGACATTTTCCTCTGAACTTTCAAACAAAAGAAATTGGAAAAGCTAAATGTCTTTTGTTTTTTGTTTGTTTTGATCTTTAATTGGAAAGCTCATCCTAACTCACTGTGTATTTTTTCATGTGTTTGCCTTATCTCTCCCACTTCACTGTAAAATCCTGAAGGACAGAAGCTGTTTCCTTTCATAACTCCCTCAGGTACACTGTGAACATTCATTAAATGCTGTTGACTGACTTTGTTACCTGACACCATACAAATGTAGAACACAAGTAACTGACACCAACTCTGCAGGTAAAGAGTAAGGAGATAGAGAATTGACATTTTACTTTCCTGATATCTTCACATACCGTTCATAAATGATGTAGTTTTTAGGGTATCTCCACAAGTCACAGATAATGTCTGACTTTTTTTCTAGTGTTAATTTTTTAAGCAGCTTATCATGAATTAACAAATACTATATTGATTTGGATAAGATGTGACCAAATTTAGACCCAATAGGTGAATTTAAATGCTGTTAAATATTGGGTGTTTTATCTCCAAATTTCAAAGGCAGACAATTTGTACAGAATCTTTTCAGATACCTTCCTCTGCTTTTCTACGTGAATTAGAGGAATGTTTCTGTGAGGTTATTTTCTTTGGAGTATTTTAGCATTACTGAAAAATAATAGGCATGTGTTGCTATGGTCAAGAATAATTCTCTTTAATATATTTAATAATGAGCACACTCAAATCCATTTTTCTATTTCTGTGTCTTTCACCCTGTGGGTATTTCATGATTATAAATAATAATGGTAAAGTCTTATTTGATCATATTTATATTCACTTATATTTTGAAATGATGACTGATATTGACTTCAGTGGCCATTTGTGTTTTTGATTCAGGGATGACAGAATAGTTGATTGAAAGCAAGTATGTGAGGGTGCTTGATTTGCATATTATCTGAATGAAAGAGTTTGAGAGAAGTTCTTGCTGAGCAGCATTTCTGAATGAGAAGCCAATAATATCTACAAATAATCAGGTCATTTGAATCCTGAGAGGAAACCACTATGAGACTATATCTAACAAGCATCTAAAGTTCTGATTTAATATCCTTGTGTTGAAGGAATTCCAGTTCTTTACAAGGAAATTTTACCAGAAAGCAGAAGACTGATTCAGATGTGGGAGATGGTTGCCAGGGGTAACTTCAACTGAAAAGAAGATAGATTGTATTTAAACTACCTACAAATCTCAAAGAAGATACAGCAACTCTAACTTTTCTATTACAAAAGTTTTTTTCTCCTTTATGATTAAGAAAAAAAAAAAGATTTCTTGTGCTGGTTAGAAACCCACAGGGAAGTTTAAGAGGAACTGTGTAATCTCTTTGACTGTCTATATCAAGGAAAAGTGATTTAGAGGGAATTTCAGGTCTTCGAAAATGAGAACTGGGAAAGAAATCCCTATCTCTCTTTTTTCATTTGCTTCAGTCAGTCTCTTAATAAATAGGCCATGTGCTACTGAGTAAGAGGAGTTTAAGGAATTGAAGAAGGTATGATTTATCCAACAGACATTGCAGGGACCCTGCCATGAATTCATTTCATCAGTGACTGGGACAGTTCAATCCTTGCCTCCAAGATGCTCACTGGCTAAAATGGAAGACAGTCATCCAAGATGCTGCCATCACTAACCTTCTCTGTAGTTTCCTACAATTTTGCTGAATAAAATTACTTTAGTCAGACCTTTAAGTTAGGCAACAAAGGGTAAAGAAAGGAGAGAAGGCTTTCTGAGAATGGAGTTACATCAACTGTGAAGCAGCCTTAAGGTTGAAAAAAAAATTGAAGGCACTTTTGACATTAAACTAACCAAGAGTGACGTTTCTTTGGAGATCTTTTCTTTCTCCACACAACTGCATTAAGTTCTAAGCAAATCTGTTAGATAAGGACTATTACTGTAACAGGGTAATCATCAGGAAAAGGGGAGGTTCGAGGTTCCCTGTTCCATCCTAGACAGGGTGATGCTGAGCAGGGAGGAGATGATAGAAAGCAAAAAGGAGGCCAGGCATGGTGGCACATCCCGTAAATGGCAGCCTAGGAAGCCACAGCTGGGGCCTAGGATCATGGTTTGAGTCCTTCTGGGGGCACATAGTGAGACCTAGTCCTAAAAAATAGCTGAGCATGGTGGCATGCGCCTGTAGTCCCAGCTACCTGGGAAGCTGAGCCTGGGGATTGTTTGAGTCCGTGGTACCCCAGAAAACGTGAGCCTGCAGTTCCACAGGCAAAAATAGCAAGACCTAGTCTAAAAAAAAAAAAAAGAAAAGAAAGCAAAAAGGAGATCTGGAGCAGAGAGACAAGTACTTGCTTCTTAGCCTTGCACTTGCTTCTTAGCCTTGCACTTGTACCAGCAATGTGGGGAACATGGAAGGAGATACTTGAAACAGATAGGGGTAAGAGACCCATGGAGAGGCTGGCCATTGCAGCTTTTATCTTGATTTTGATTTTGTTCTTTTCCTTCCAGACTTGTCTTGTCTCTTCCACCCCTTTCCTTTTGGGTGTCCAATAGAAGGTCCCTTGACTGGGGGCAAATTTTGGGAATTCAGTGGTCTTGCTTTGAGTGAACTCTGGCTGGATATTTGTCCACAAGGAGATGGGTAACTTTCAGTGGTTTGTGTGAAAATTATTTTATCTATTCCTCCTCTTGTCTTCATTGCACATGAATTGTATTAAAAGTTCTCTTCCATTAAAGATCTTATACACTAGAGCATGTTTTGCCTTTATGGGACAGATGGCAGAACTCATTTAGAGCAGGCAGATTTGGGGTCTTGGAGTGTCCCTCACCCAACCCTGTAACATGATCACTTTAAGATGGGAAAACCAAGGTATAGAGGGATTAAACAATTTGTTCAGGGTTAGTAATCTATGGTTGCAAACAGGCATTCAGCTCCAAAGTTTCTATTCTTAATGACTATGGTAAACAATCTATTTACTTATTAGCTAAGAACATTTAAATTAGCACCTAAACAGAAAAAAATAAGATTTAATTAAATGGTGACTGTAATTGGTTAAGGATTATGAATAAATTACCCAGTTGCACTTATTTTTAGAGGAAGTTCAGCCAATGAATTCATTTTAGGATGTTCTAAAAGTCTACATAATGTGTATATTCAACATATTAGCTTACTGTTGATAAGTTCTACAAATTTTAAAATGATGTTCAAAGATTTTTTAAAAATCTACCAAAATATTACTTTTTAAAAATTATTTACTTATTTGTCCATTTTTTAGTATTAAATTTGGCAGTTATTTTTATTTCTATGTAACTTTGGGTTTGCATTTTACCCCTTCTTATGTGTACATGTTTTAGTCAGCAAGCAGTAGAAACAAATCAATTCATGGTCTTCTTGACTTCAAAAATCTATACTTATTTTTATATTACTGACAGTAATAAACTAACAATATTTAGATCATTGCATTTCATAGATCCTGAAAAATAAAAATCATTTAAAAGTTTCTATTAACTACAAAATTTTGCTCATCTTGATGTTCTGGTAATGATGCAAGTAGAAAGAAACAGAAGCAGGATAAATTTTGCTACAACTGTCACTTCAATTCATCTAAGAGCTCAGGCTTTTGCAATTCAGACTGTAGAGGTACCCAAGGAAAAAGAACTTAGATGAGTGAAAGTTACCTAAGGAGTTAAGAAAAGTAAACTGAAGAACTTCAAGCAAAATAATCTGTAAATGAATATTATGGCTATAGACAGTGATATGAGCTTATGGGGAGAAAATAAATCCAGAGAGAGAGAGAGAAATTCTGAAAGATAAATCAATGTCCCTATATCAATCAAAGGTAAATATGTTTAAAATCCTTAGACATAAGAAAAGGCAACACCTATCTAATCCAATGAAAATTTCAGATTGCCTTATACAGTTTCTATAGGAAAATATTAAAAATAAAAACCTTATAAACAAATTATTTTAATGTTTCTTTTATTTCTACAAGTTTAAAAACTAACTTGAATCTTAAAGTTGACATAAAGTTTACCTAATTTTCAAGTTTTATGTACATTGCACAGAAATGAGAACATACTCATAATCATCAAGTTTTCTTACCTTAAAGGAGAGGTAAAAACTTCTTCCTTTATTTTTCAACTGGAAGAATTTAGACTTTTATTTTCAAATGTACTTTGTTCTCACAACATGCAATATTGTGCACAACTGACAAATAACCCATTTTTCATGATTAACGGGTAAACTTTTTTTGAAAAAACTGATCCTGTACCAGGCCATGAGACAAATCTCAATAAATTTCAATGATTGTTATTAAACAGTCTATTAATCTCTGATAAAATTTTAATTAAGTTAGAAATTAAAATATTCATAGATTAAAGTATTTTAGACACAAAATCTAAGTGATGAACAGTAAAAAGAAAATCATAATGGAAATTTTAAAATACCATACAAAGTGATGTCAGCAAAATGGTATAAGAAGAAACTCAAAATCCATCCTTCACAAACACATGAATTCATCAGCAATTCAAACAAATCTCCTGTGTGGCAAATCTACTGCACCCCAGTCAAATTTAGAGCCACATTTAATCAAAACTGAAAGAGAGATTCACCAAAATCCCTATCCCTAATAGAGTGTCATTTGACCAGAAAGATGTTCCATTGCTCTTAGTGTCTCCTAGGTTGAAGAATAAGTTGATTTTGTTCAACACTTCAACCTTTTTATTAATGGTAGTAGTAAAATTGTTAAATTATGCCTAGAGTGCTAGGTCTTGCCCATGTGCTCAACTTTTTTTATAGGAGCTTCCCAGGGGCTGGTTTATGTATGACCAGACTAGGACTTTTGACAGGTCTGCCTCAGTCTAGGCCTGGAAAGGGGATGGAGAGGCAGTTACTTGGGCTAGTGAGTATCATAACTCATCCTGCTATGCAAAGAATAAGAGGATAAAAAATTCCCAGCTCTCAAATTAGCTTCAGGAAGGGAAAGATTTTAGTCTGAGCACCCAAGGCCTCAACCTCTTTGGAGTTTATAAAGGAAATATTTGTTTTGTCAGTCGTAAGTCTTAAAGTACTGATGGTTTCAGTGTGTTTTAGCTGAAGGGAAAACAGATACAATATTTTAGGCCGAGACACCATTACTCCTTCCCATGATTCAGCACAGAGAAAACAGAGACTAGCCACAGCTGTCTGCTTCTTTCTGGGATGAGCAAAAGATGGAGAAGGCATCTAATGCTATAACTTTTCTATGTACTGTACAAAAGACAGTTGCACAAATAGCAGCTGCAACTGCATGTTTCAGAGTATTGACAACACTTGGAAAAATTTCGCCACCTGGTAGCTAGAGACAGAGATAGGTTTCAATACTGGCAATTACCAAATAGAGTAAGTGGATGAAAAACTCAGCTCCTATCTTCTAGGAAGAGAAAATGTTCATAATATTCAATGCTCCAACTTTTGGCGGGCATGGTGAGAGGAAGTGGTTTCTGTCTCACTTGCTTGGTGCACTGACAGGAACTAACATACCCCAGGTAGCTCAGGGCTGTAAAGAACAACTGAAACAAGTTAGTCTAGTATGAAAGTTTAAGATAGTCCCTCAAAATCTGACTGGTCAAATTGGTGGGGGACTTCTGTAGAAGGTTATTCGAAGTAGACTAAAGGAGGTAATTTTGTTGTTGTTGAATATGCAAAAAAACAACTAAAAGAGTCAAGAAAATGAAGACTCATGCAAAGAGATTTCAAAGGAATAAGATAAATCTCTAGAAATTGATCCTAATAAAATGGAGTTATATGATTTATTTGGTAAAGAGTTCAAATAAGAGTCATAAAAATGCTTACCAGGTCCAGAAAACAATGTATGAACAAATGCATTAAAAATTTCACTTTAGGGATTCAGTAGCACACTATACCAAACAAAAAAAGGACTAATGAATTCAAAGATGACATTAGAAATAACTCAATTAGAGGATAAATAGGATGAAGATAACATAAGAGATTTATGCAACACCATCATATATGCCTATATACACAATAAAGGAATCCCAGAAGGAAAGGATAAAAAAGGATCAAAAAGCCTACTCCATGAGAAAATGACAGAAATCTTACCAAATCCAGGAAAGTAAATTGAATACTGCACAGAAGTCAAGAAGCCCAAATGATTGTGAATAAGAACTCAACTTAGTCCATATAGATACTTCATAATCAAATAGCCAAAAGAAAATTGAAACTAAAGCAGATATCCTTTCTGACCATAATGGAAACAGCAAAAGAGAAACTAGAAAAAAAAAGAAATATTTGGAAACTAAGCAACATACACTAAGCAACACAATCACTGAACCAAAGAAGAAATCAAAATGAAAATTAGAAAAAAAATTGATCAAACAAAAAATAAAAATAAAACCTGTCAAAAGTTATGGAGTACAGCAAAAGCAGGACTAAAGGGAAATTTGTTATAATAAATACCTCCATTTAAAAAAAATTACTCCCAAAACCAACCTAATTTTACACAGCAAATAAGGTAGAAAAATAAAGAACTAATTTCTAAATTAACAAAAGAAGGAAATAAAGTTTGTGAAATAAAGGATAGACTAACAACAGAAAAAAATAGCAAAACTAAGAGTTTGCATTTTTTGAAAAGATAAACAAAATTAACCAACCCTTAGTTAGACCGAATAAAATAGAGAGCATTTAAATAAATAAAATCAGTAGTGAACAAGATTTTCCAATATTAATTGGAATAAACTGGATGAAATGGATAAAGTCCTAGAAATATATATACTACCAAGACTGAATAATGAAAAAAATAGAAACCTTAAACAGTTGTATAATTACCATGGATAATGAATAAATAATCAAGATCATCCCACTGAAGAAAAGCCCGGGATTGGACCTTATTTGTGACTTCTACCAAATATTTCAAGAATTAACACCAATTCTGCTCAAAATCATCTAAAAAAATTGATAAGAGGTTGCTTATAAACTCCTGAGTGTATCATTTCCCATATAACAAAGGCACCATTAAAAAAGAGGTCAATAAGTAAAATTTAAAACTGTCAGTGGAATTAAAGCATAGAGCAAGAGAGTAGGACAGGGTAAAATTAGGGGAAGGATGTTCATAAGAGATTAAAATGAGGATACATGGGTGACAAGGTGATGTGAGAACCCCAGGGTAGACAACAATGTAATATACATATATATATGTGTGTGTGTGTGTGTGTGTGCAATCAACAAAAAATAAAATAAAAAATGAAAGCAGTCAATATCCTTGATGAATATAGAAGCAAAGATATTCAACAGAATACTAACATTCTGAAACTAAGGCACATTTTAGCACATTAAAAGGATCATATATCAAGGTATTTATTCCTCAAGCACAATGATGGTTCAAAATATGAAAATCAACTAATATATCACAAAATTACACAATCATCTCAATGGATACAGAAAAAGTCTTTGGAATCACTCAATACCCTTTCATGGTAAAAAGTCTCAGCAAATGAGGAATAAAAGGAAGGTATCTGAACACAATAAAGACACATAGGATATTAAAATGCTACAGTTAACAATGTATTGAATGATGAACAACTAGAAACACTTTTTCTAAGATAAGGAGGCAGGATGTCACTCACCCACTACTATTCAGCATAGTATTAGAAATACTAACCAAGACAATTAGTAACGAAATTAAAATCATCCAAATCAGAAGTCAGAAAGAAAGAAGCAAAATTGGCCTTTTTTCAGATAACGTTATCATATATATGGAAAACCTTAAAATCCATTTTTAAAACTTGTTACATCTAAATAACAAATTCATTATTGCTGCAAGATAAAAATCACATTCAAAAACCAGCTGCATTTCCATACATTAGCAGGAAAATATCTAAAAGGTATATTAGAAAAATAATCCCACTTATGAAAACATGAAAAAGAATAAGATACTTAAGAAAAAAATAACTATCACATATTTTGTGAAAACAAAAATAAATAAAATCCTCCTGAATATTCTTCACCTGAAAGATAAGTAACTAAATTTTCTATAATCCTATGTGAAATTAACAAAAGTGGTGGCAGTAAAATGATGAGTTAAAGCCACATACAGCAGCTTAGGTCAGTATCAGGGACATAAAGCTACACAAAAAAAAAAAAATCAACCATAGAAAAATAAATACAGAGTGGTTTCATCTTTATGAACTTCAAAAGCAAACAAAATCAAACAATAGGTGATTTCTAAATTATATAGAGATACAAATATACAAATTAAAGATCTGTAATAGAAGGCACACAGGAAAAATTCAAATTTATTTACAATGTTCTGTTACTCCAACTAGTTGATAGTACCTGGAATTTACTTAATTAGTATTCTTCTTTTCTTACTCAAATATAGTTGAGATTTAAGAATTCAATTAAAATATATCAAATGAAAAAAGTAAGCATATTAGTATCTCCTTGTTCCAATGTGATATCATTTCTAATCAGTACCAGAAAGCTGATGCTGAGTTTTTTTCATAACAAGTGGCAACTGAAGAATTCAGTTCTGCACAGTACACAATTTGTTAGCATAAAGATGAGATAGTTGTAGAGTAAGCACAATGTATTGTCCTTTGAAGATCAATGTGCTAGTTAACCATTATATTAAATAAAAAAAGATGCACATGCAATAGTTTGCAGGTTTTCAAATGTCTGACCTGTATGGTTCACTTTTGCTAATCTTTCTATTCTTTCTATTTTAATAACTCATTCTATGTGAGCTGCTCATCTTTTTTTTTTCTTTATATTCAATGCCCAAAGACAGAGTGGAGAAATTCATCTTCAAATCAATACATAATAGTAAAGAATAACCTGAAAATACTGCAGCAGTGTCATATTTTCATGTTGATAGCAGATGCTGTGCCTCATATTTTTGTCCAGCAATATTTATATTTTGGATATGTGAACCATCCAGTGATAAACTGACCACAAAATTTTTAGTCATAGATTAACTATTGTTTTAAAAAATTTAACTGTTGTTAACTATTTGAAGTACTAAATATAGGCAACACAAAGTTTTTAATCTAGTATCATCTAGTTATGGTAACATACCTTTTAATCAAAATATAATCTTACATTTTAACATAGTGTTTGTCAGTAGTGTAATCGTTAGGCATTAACAAAAATTAATCCCTTTTAAATGTGTTCTGTCATAAATACTTAGATGTTTTAATATAAATGTCAGTGTAAAATTTTTTTTCAGATTACCTCAAGTTTATTTATTTATTTTTTAAAATTATTTTTATTCTTTCCTTAAATTTCTTACAACATAAACAAATGATTATTGGAATGCATTCTCCTCCCGCTGACACCCCCCCCCCCCTTCACTCAGACTTCTCTCTCCTTGATGTTTGTTGATCTGTGTTAAGTCCATTAGTCTCTTCCTTTTCTGTGGAATGTCCTTTTGCTGAGTGAGGAACTGTGTTCCTGGGACACAGTAAATATGCTGGTAGGTTTTCAGCCTTAAATTTGCATGGGCAGCCAGTCCGTGCTCATTTGAAGTTAATCATTGTCCGTTCTCTGTGCTATTTTGCTGTCTCCGCTTAGGGGACCTAATCCCCAGCCTTTGTCAGTAAAGAAGTTGCTCATTGTGGGAGACATCTGTTGATGGCCTTTGCAGGTCATTTTCTCTCCCTTAGGTTGCCACTTTGCTATAAAGCTGATGCCCCGGCTCTGTGGTCTTCCTCTCCCATGGAACAGGGAGGAGCACCTTGCTCCCTTCGATGGTGTATCAGAACTGGAATTATGCCCCATCCCCTCCTGGTGAGGCCATAAGTGTGTCTGTGGTAGGTCATCACCATGGTTGTTTCTCTGTCAATTATGCAATGACTTTCTCAACGTTTCTTCTCTTGCATGCTGTTCAGGTGTGTGGACAGGATCTTTACCTGGTTCCTCACCCATTCCGAGTCAGTGTTTGTATTCTTTGAGTCTTCTCCTCCTGAAGTGGAGTGGAATGAGGGCGAATCAGGAGGGGCATCTAGTTGACTCCCCACTCCCCTCCTGCCAGGATCCAAGAGTGCAGTGGTGCATGTGCATCCACCCACTTGGCCACGTTCTGCACAGGTCCCTACCAGTCCCCCAGCCTGCAGACCAAAGATGGGCAGAGGGTGCCAGAGTGCACAGGGTCGGGTGGCCAACCACCATGGCCAGTTGTGGGGCACTAGGGCCCAGAGACCCCATGTGCTAATCCCATGCACTCACCCAACACAGCCATGACTGACACGGGTCCCTAGTAACCCTCTGGCCTCCAGACCAAAGGCAAGGGCACCAGTGTATGCGAAACGGGCAGCTGGCCGCCATGGCTGGCTGTGGGGAACCAGGACCCAGAGACCCCACAAGCCAATTCTGTTCAGTGCAAAATTTACGCTTTAGTACCAGTTTGGGAAAATCACTAGGTTTACAGTGAAATGCTTTTTTGTACTTATATACTTAGGGTTCATCTACTTCCATCTTGTCCATTAAATTTTCTTAAATTCATGAAGTCTAAAACTGAAGAGCATGATAAAATCATATTGAATGGCATGTGTTACAATGGATGGTACAATTAGTAGAAAAAGTCAAAAATTAATTTTTATTTAAGTAATTACATAAAGCAACAAATCATGATATCAAAATAATCTGACAATAATTCTTCAGAGTTTAGTGGGAAGAGATTATTGTGGATTTGATCTGGACAGGCTTAATGGGAGATGAAAGAGATGAAAGGATGAGTGCAATCTCAATAGGCAAGGGCTTTCATGTTAAAAACAATAATTTGAGTAGACAAAGGAAACCAAAAACCATAAAATATTTAAGAAAATAATCAATAGAGGAGTATAGCAGTATAAACTTAACCAAGGAGGTACAAGATGTATACAATGAAAATTATAAGACACTGTCAAAAAAAATAATAACAATTAAATAGTAAATAATATTGTGTTCGTGGACTGGAAGAATAGGCATTTTTAAAGTGGTCATATTTCCTAAAGCTACTTATATACTGTATGTAAGACCTATCAAGATTCCGATGCATTTTTCAAGGAAACAGAAAAAAACAATTCTAAAATAAGTATGGAACTATCAAAGATGGAATCACCAAAGATTTAGTCAAAGCAATCCAATCCTGAAAAAAAAGAAGATGATAGAAGGGAGAGTCATTCTCCCTGGTTTCAAACAGAAAATTTAAGTACTAGTAATTAAAACAGTAATTTAAATGTTTCAAAGCACATTATCTTTTTAAATTCATTTATTGTTATTGAAGTACCATTTTTCCACATCCTGACTGTGCTTTGACATTACAGGATATCCCCTCAGGTATAGACACCATTGCACTCACCCTGCCAAAGCACCAATATTCCTCCACCTCAAACCACTGTCAAAGCACATTAAATGATTTTTAAGACAACAGAGACCAGATTTAGCTAGTCTGCTTGCCACTTACATACATTTGTGAACTCTTCTGCTAAAATGATTAGACCAACTCGTATACAATTCTGCGTGAACACAGAATATATGGGAAAGCAGCCTCAGATAGGATTTCCTCACAGGCTTACAGTTTCTACTTAAGTCCTTTCACAGATCTATAAACAAAAAGCTAATAAGCTAGAAAACTTGGCTCTCAGATATTCATGCAGTTTAAATTTTTAATGCTTCTTGAGAGCTTTTCTTTTTGGGATCCTGCTGAACTAGGAGAACTTCCGAGAACCATATAATGAACATTCCATGTTGTATTATATAGCTTGGACCAAAGTGCTCCTTTACCAAGACCAAGGTAAAAAACTGTCATATACTCTGAAAGACAGTTGAATCTCTAGTTTCAAACAGAAACTCGGACAATTATAAAGAGTCCAGAATCCCAAACTTCCGATATGATGGGATACATTAACTGGAGGTAAGTTCACTATTTTATTCCCTTTCTTCCATGTACTATGAACAAGGGTATAACAGTGAAAGCCATATATTTAAGGTATAACTTCTTTAAATCTTTGAAGATTATTTGAGTGAAATGCCTCTTTTTCAACTTTTTGCTACAGAATTATTTTTTTCTTTTAAGAAATTGGAAATGTATTTAAAATAAAATTTAAAAAAAAGACATTGAAAATTTAGGACAACCAGAAGTTAGCCTCAACCCAGCTACTCTGTCTTTGTCTTGAGTAAGTTGGGGCTGCTCTTCTTACGAAGGTCAGCTCTTACTGCACCAGTGGAACCAAATCTTAAAGATCAATTCCATTTTGGGAAACTCCCCTTCCTAGTGGGAAAAACTGTCCAGTAGTTTATTTTTTAAAGTTCCCTGGAAAATTTTTTCCTTTTTAAAAACAACAACAACAACACAAATCGATACCTTGTATTTCTAGAAATCAGAATTATGAAATGGGTCTTACTAGTTTAAAATCAAGGTGACAAGCAGAGCTGTGTCCCTTTTGGGGGCCCTAGGGGAGAATCTGTTCTCTTGTCTTTCCCAGATTTTAAGGCTGTCTGCATTCCTTATTCATGGCCCTTTCCTCAATCCTGAAAACTAGCAATCTAGTTTCTCTCTTGCTCTCTCACTCTCTCCCATTATAGTATGAAAACTTTCTTAATTATTCACATACACTTAGCATATGCATTATATTAGTCCTTTCAGGTTTTAGATCTTCATTTTTGACTTAAGGACTCAAAACTTTGATGAATATGGTGGATGGGTAATGGAGACCTCAGTCTGAAGTTTATGGGCCAGGATTTCCAGCTTTGGCTGCTTATTCCTTAAGGGGAGGAAGACACAAAAACCAGAAATCTGAATTGTTGCTTACAAACACTCAGCTTTTTAATGTTAGCAAATATGCTTTCAAATGTATAAACATGGCCAAGTCCTAAGTTGAATATTCTCATACTAAGTAAAATGTTTTACTGTTTTCACTTTTTATTTCCGTAAACTTACCAATGGCTTTGTGCCTGAATATTTTTGCATCATGCAGGGGAAAACAACAGAAAATAATACTGGCAGAATAAAGGCTAGAACTCAAAAATCATGTTTTCTTTTTTGTTTGTTTTCTTTACCAATTTTCTGAACACATTGATTTCAGGAATGGTATGAGCCTAAGGAAAGTATACTATCTCCATGAGACCAGTGAGAAATTCCTATAATAACTTCAGATCTGGCAGTTCTTATGTGAGTACAGTTCTTAAGATTTAAAGAATCAAGATAATTTCAGTCCTACAGTCACACTTCACCTCCAAGCACCCCTTTACCACTGAAATCATATGAATATATGTCCTGAGTCTTATTTCCTAAAAGTTGTGCAGAATACTCCAGATAATACCTCTAAACCAGGCAGTGAATACCACAGCTCAATGTCATGATTTCAAATTTCAAATAGCCATATACAGCTGATGGTGTAACAGTCAGTGGTGAGATTCATGAGGTAAGAAGCAGCCTATCCTTTCTGTCCAGTGTGACACAGAATCCTTCCACAGAGAGATGGAGCATTGGCTTGAACCCAGAGCAAAATCTCAAAAATGATTAAAGAAATGGAACTAAAGGGAAAGCTCAAAGGATCCAGGATTATTAGTCTACCAACAAGAAAACTTCTGTGACTTAGTAACTGTTCTCAAGACTTACTTGAAAGGTGTTCCTGACCAGATTTTTTTCACGCATCACCATAGAGACTGTAACTAAAGTAAATGAATTTAAAGTGCCTTTGAAATTTCAAATAAGCAAATGTAGGACCTTTTTAAGAAGCAAGAGTAGCTGAAAGCAGTTGTTATTACTAGTGTATTTCCTTACGAAGAGCTTTTTAAAGCATCTTTTAAAACTCATCTCTTTTAGATCGACTATATTTAATTTAGTTTTTTTTTTTTTTCCCCCGTGTGGGTTTTAGAATAAATTTGTAGTCCTTATTTTTCGCAAGGGTCATAGACCACTTTGAGAATCTTATGAAAGCTACAGATCATCTCTGGGAAAAAAAATACACATTCACTTCTCACATAGTTCCTGAAGCTCTTGAAGAACCCCTGAATAGGATGACATCTGAGATTCCTTGAGTTATAAGGTTTTGGTGGGTGCTCAGAGATGCTGTAAGAAAGGATTTCTCTGTGCTCTGAGTATCACACTAATATCTCCAATTATCTCTGACTTCTGGCATCAGCCTGGAATCCCAAAGCTGTCATTTTCCCTGCTCTACATCTCATCTGGACACCAGAAGTCCACAGATGAAACGGAGCATGCTGCTTGGGCAGAAAAGGCGTAGGCAAAAATAAACTCTTGTTAAAGCAAATATAGATCTTTACTGTTCTAGCAAACACCTTCACTAATTCTCTGATGTTCTAAGCCTTAAGGCCCACTCTCAGGAAAGCAGGGAGCCATGGCCACACCTACACTCCATATGCCCTTCATCAGGAATCAGCCAGAGCTGTCACACTGAACAAACACTTCAGCACCAGGAAGAAGCCATTAGACTTAGGAAATCAGCTTAGCCAAGCACATTAAAACCAACCTGGCTAAAGCAATATTTCTGTTAGGAGTTAGCTTGAGACCAATTTGCCTTAATGATTGAGCGTGGAATACCAAGTCTGAGAACAGGTGAAACCAGCAAGCTTTCTGTTCAAATTTTGTGGCACCCTTGGGGCTACCTAAGATTCCCACGGTTAGTATTCTCAAGCCCCCACTGCAGTCATAACCTGAAAAAATTAAATTTTTAACTGCTCCATCTTCAGAATATCTCCATCAAGGATTATTTCATAAGCTAGTTCATGCTTGAATGATATTTTACATGATCTTTAGGGAAGCATTATGATATCTAACCAAGGAGCCTAGATTTAGGAGCAGACTACAAAGTTTCAGTTCCTATTTTATTAGTAACTGTGTTACTTGAAACAGGTATAGATTCCTCTATACCTCAGTTGGTCCTTCACACAAAAAGTTAATTCCTCGCATGTAAAACAAAATAAGTAATCATTCACATTGCATAGATTTATTGTAAAGTTAATGAGATAATGCTTATAAAGTTCTTTAAAAACTGCCTGGCATATAGTAACTGATCGCTTTGCAGTGTTAGCTATTAATATTTTCACATGTAGTATCTCCTTTGATTCCCCCAACAGCCCTGTTTAGGAAATCAAGCAGAGGTAACCTCATACATACTGAAAATAGATTCATAGAGGTTAAGTGACTGGCCCAAGTCACACAGAACGTGTTAGAGTTGAATAATGCTGTGTTCTTTATCATTTTGGGTGATCAACCTTGCTAGGTTATAGACTCTCCTAAATTTTGTAAAATGTCTATACCATTTCCTTGTCAACAATTCACACACCAAGAAAACACACACACACACACACACACACTTCTAAAAACCACTCAAATTTTTGCGTTTGCCTCAGGGGTTCAAGGACAAAATAAAGTCCATCTGAAAATCTTCCAAGGATCCCAATTCCAGAACTTCCTATTCTAGGGAAATTACTCTTTTTTCTTTCTGATATCTCCTTCAAATTTCCAAGTTCCTTTCTGTCAACAATTCTCAGATGGAATAGCTCACCCACCTGAATTGCAATATATGGTTCCCATGACTCTCCAGTTTCTACCTTTGTGTTGGCAGTCAGATGCAAGGTACGAGAAATGAATTTACGAGAAGAGGTTTACCATTGGCCCCTGGCTATGGCTGGGTAAACCTCTTCTCATAAATTCATTTCTCGTACCTTGCATCTAGTACCTTGCATCTGGCTGCCAACATCTTTGTATCAAATTCATTCTATTTTTGAATCACTAATTCCCATTATCTGGCTCCCTATTACTTCCCATTTGCATTTTATTGTTTTAAATAAATAAGCATACAGATAATGATGCTCAGTTGCATTTTGATCCTACCACACTCTTAACTACACCAAAATTATATAAAACTGACCAAAATTAGTAAGAACTCAAGCAATTATCAATATTTGGAGACCTTTTGGTCCATCTTTTTTGATTATAAAATTCAAGACTATATTGTAAGTAAACTTAATTTTACACATATATTTTGAATTTTCAGTTTTTGGAGGGGGTCTCTCACAACTGCCATTTTGTTTTTCTAAAATATCTTTGGGGAAAGTCAACTAATATAAATTATGTTTATATAACTTTATTTCTTTTTGCTGTCTCTTCAGATTCTTATGTGAGTAGAGGGTAGAAAGAAAGAATGCATTCATCAGGAATTTGACAAGATAATATTACTTATCTTAGTTACTCATATTAATGACTCATCATCTTGGAAGACAGGCAGTTATGTGCATTTGCACAGCTGATGTCAGCTGAATTTTATGCAATCCCAGAACACAGAAATAGCAAAAGTCTAATTCTGGAGTAATTGGCACCCACCCATTGATGACCTATAGTAACAATTTTTAAAAACAAAAGCACAATTACACACTAAGACGGAGCATTATCTTTTCCTGGAAATCTAAACTTCCTAGGAAGGAAAAGCAGGTTGCCAAACTAAAAAATAAATATTTAAAAATATATGCTAACACAATACATTAACTATATAACCCTTTTAATTCTCAATTAAAACCATTTTCATTTTGATAACATTACCCTGGAATCTTAAAAACTAGACTAGACAATATCTCTTGATTTTTCTATTCCAAAAAATGTTATATTCCATGAGCTAAAATAACACCAACCTTTCTATGAATTTAGGAGCCATGGAGCAATGTTCACATGATGAATAAAAATAATTGCTTAAACTACTATAAAATAAACACACATCATTAACTTCATTACCACCCAAAACAAAAATAAACCTATTGAATGAAGCAAGTTGTTTTCAACTTTGAGATAGGCCAAATTACTCTTCTGCCTGGCTTCTTTTCTCCATGAATTATGCTGAAGAGAACAAAGAGATTTTTGCTGAAAGCCACAGAGAGCATGAAGCACATCTAGGAGCTTCCCAAATCACTTCTAGCAATTCTACAATATGTGCCAATTCCCCTGAGGGTTATCACGTGGCCAATCACTACATCAGCGGTTACTGAGCACCTACAAGTGTCAGACATAGTTCAAGGAATAGTGAATTGGTCTATAGCAACAGGGTGGTGGACTTTATGATCAACAAGTCCTGCAAGGAGTGAGAACCCTCTGTATCACTAACCCCGGCAGGAGCACAAAAGGACAAAAGAAGCTCTCATGAACAGGGAAGTCCATCTCCACTCATCTAACACAATGAGAATCTCTTTACCTCAACAGCGTTCCTACTCCAGACACCCTGGAGAAGGGGACAGGTTTAGGAAGTCCTACTTTGTCACCATCAATAAAGTACATGAACCCTGACAGTACTAAGGATGATAATAGTCATCACAGAAAGCATAATAAGCATAAAAAGATATATACTAACTGCCAAGGAGGTTATTGTCTAGCACCATAAAACACAGTAAGTGAGAAAAGTGCCATAAGCCAATGGTGTTTCTACCAACCGGAACCCCCAGATTAGGGATAACTCTGTCCTGCATCTCCAAACTCAATTACATGGATAATTTTCAAGATTTTTGTATAATATAAGTCAAAGCATCTAAAAAGTTAGTATCAGGACCTGAAATACTGGACACTGAGAACCTTAAAATGAAATCCAACATACCCTCTATAACCTTATGAATGAGAAAATGTGGTTTGTATACAGAGCAAAATTCTGTTTTCCAAAAAGGTTTTTTAAATGTTGAGTCTTTGGCCATTTGTGATTTTTAGAAGACATTACTATACTCATCTCATCATATATTTTTATTTGAAATTTATCATTTGTTATGTAAGTTTGTATATCTTACAGACACTAAGAGATTATGTATTAACAAATAACAAATGCAACTCAAATATATAAAGTAGACATTTATTATGCATAAAGACTATTTTATGAATCAATACTCATGGCTACAGTTTTAATGTTTAATATCTTCCTGACCTACTAGAATTAAACTACTTGAGGATCTGTCTATCTTACACATCGTTACGTTCATGCTTCCTTGGCATTCATTACACTTAAATTGAACATGTTTAATAAATTTTACTTTCAGAGAAAACAAGAGTTAAATGTTCTACATACAGTGAACTAGTTAGTATGTGGGAAACAAGATTAAATGAAAGTCTCTGGGATCCTTTAAACTGCTATTAGGTCTTCTATTTTAAGAACTTAATAAGGAAATATCAAAGAAGGTGGTTTTTTGGTTCCTTCCCACTGTCTGCCCATACACTTTTATCTCAGTTATATTTGCTCTCCCAGCACAAGCAGATCTATCAATAATAAAGTGTCTCTAGCTGCCATTTTGAGAAACAGCACTAATCAAGGATTAACTCTCTTATTCTTCCAGGTTTATGACTCCATGCTGACTCTCTTTCTTTTCCTGTCATGAACTGGTAGAATACACATTTGGTTAAGCCCTTTCCTTGCTTTTTGAGTAAGGTGCTTGTAAAGCTTTCTGCTTGACTTCATAGTAGTCTGATAAAAATTTCAAAAGAGGAACCAGACAAAAATATCAGATACCCTCTGTAAAAACATTAGCATTGTCTTAATAGAATTTCCCTTTATTATTCTGACAACATTGACTGGTGAGGTCATAACTGTTTTTTTAGGGACTAAGTCTCACTATGTTGCCCATGATAGTCTCAAACCTGCGGACTCAAGTGATTCCTAGCCTCAGCCTACCAAGCTACTGGGATTACAGGTGTGTGCCACCATGCCCACAATAACGTTTTTTTTAAATATGTACAATGTAACAACATGATTTTTGAAATTATGTAGTATGCATGCACATCTATGCTGATGCTGATGAATCAACAAATTAGAGTCTATCTTTACGTATAACACAATGGCAAATTCAATGATTCTCTTAGGTTCAGTCCAATCTTTACCACTTAGTAAACATGAGTATCTGACAGCTTAACACCCTACACCCCAATGGAGACATTACTAAATGACAACAATAGCACTACTGAAAACAGGTTGAATGGGATAAAATTAGTGTAATATATGCAAAGCCCTTTGAAAAGCAGTCAATGTGTGCTAAAAAACATTAACTCAATATAATCACTATATTCTTCAATCTGTTAAGATCTCCTATTTCCCCCACATGATACATGTAGAATTTGGCTTATAACAACAGAGTTACATATGCTATTTCAAATGATTTTAGAAGACGTGTATGAGTAACCCCTAAATTACGGAAACTCCTTTTAAGCCTTGGGTGTGCTCATTCAGTTCTCTGAGTCTAAGAGAGTCAATGCCATGCAAAATGTAACCTATTCTCTCTTTCTCTCATCTCTCCATGCCCCCCGTTTCTCAGCTGCTTTCCCCATGGCCCCCCCCCCATTGAATTAACAGTACTGGGGAAAGAAAGTGAATACTTGAGCACTAGGTTGCTCAAGGAGAGTGTCCCAATGTGGGTGTCCCAATGTGGGAAAAATTATGAGAAACAAAGAAAAAGAGACAGAAAGCCAAGAATTTTCTTTTCAACTCTTTCTATCCCACAATTTGGTTTCATATGGAATTGAAGCTCTTCCTATCATGCTTTTCTAAACCTGACCATTTAACACAGCTTCTTTGCTTGGTATCAAGTAGATTCAAAATAAATATCCCCCTGGACTGAAGGAGTAACATAGAATTACTTACTAATAAGGTGTCAAAATTTCATTTAGGGATTGCTTGAAGGTAAAGATGACAGAAACATCTTAATCCACATCTTTTTCTCTTTCCCTGCTACCTTTTTTCTTTTTCATGAAATGCCATAATTTCAAGTGAACCACCAGCCACTCCAACTTTCTTTTCTGGCAAAGTTAGTTTGGTACCTATGCACTGAAGGCTGTTTTGATTGCAAATCTGAGGAAGTCTTTTTGAATAAAGATGTTTCAGAAATCATTAAGTGTAATAGATATATCAATACAGGCAAGAATTTATATGAAAAGAACTATAACACTTAGAGCTAATTTAAAATGAGATGGAGCTGTAGATGCCTGGAAAAGCTTCCAAAAACCATGCAAGTGAATAATAAAGGGGAAAGCTTTGTTTTACGGGCCACTGGAAAGACAGCTGCCACCAGCAATTTCCCATCTGAGATCTTTGTTCAAGTCTCCTCTGAGTGTTTATAGCAACAAGAGCTGCTGTCACTTAGAGTAAATGCTGCATTTGCTGCTAATTTCAGAAGAAAAATACTGAAAGTGCATTTAAAAAACCCTCACTTTATCCATTTAGCAAATGCTTCATACATTCAATGGCAAAATAAGATGCAAGCTATTCTCCATTGTGAATAATGCAAAACATGAGATTAACCCTGTGGTTATTAGGTAAACTTGTTCCTAAAACAAAGCAGAAAAAAAAAGCCCTAATTCATAGCATTTGGTAGAAATATTCCACTAAAGCCAAAGGACCAACAAGTTGTCAGGTGAAGTTGCAAACCAGTATCAGTTGACCCCAGCATACAAGTTATTATCTACAAATTAACTAATTGCCTCCTACTCTTTAATTAGAGGTGAAAGAGATATTAACTGTGATTTAATTTAACTCCTCCCCCAACCAACTGCAATGTAATGGACATAATAACAAAGTCACCAAGCTCCTCATCTCTAGAACAGATTCTTGCAATGAGATGAATGTGCAAGTAGGGTAACAGGCAAGGGATATGCTAACAAAAAAGAGAATTTTATTCTATCATTTTGTTGCTGTCATCTCATTGCACATTCAGCTGCATGTTGAAATGAGCCAGCAGTGAAACAAGTTGCTAAGGAGTAGGTGCAGATTCTCTCTTGGTTTGCCACTGCCCCCTTCTTCCCATTGACTACATACACTGCCAAATCCAATGCTCTCACTCCACTGGTCTGTCATTGGGAGGAGGAGAGCAAATTTGAGGGATTGCTAAAATAATTTTATTCTATATGCTCACAATTCTCCCTAGATCTGAGATCATATAAGATTTACTAATAAGATGAGTAGAAGTTAATTAATATCATCCTTACAAGTCCACTTTATGTCTTAATATGTATTTCCTGCCATAACTAAGTAACATTCTGCTTTTGAATGCTACCAATACTTGCCACTACATGGTTTCCTGGGCAAAGATTAACTAATATTATCTCAATTGTGACAAGCTTTCTATTTGTGGCTGCAGACAGATGGACCCAGTTCTGTGCATGCCTCCACTGTAACCATTATGCTCTGAAATTATTTTAATTATGAAAAAACCATGAACAAGGCTCATCCAAGGGTCTAAATTTCCAACCTGCTTCACTTCTACCCTGTAAGTAAATTCTGGCATGTGTAAGCAGGTATGTCAAAAAGTCATATTACTTTCCATTCTTTTATTTCCCTAAGTTTGAGTAAATCTATAAAAATCTGTTTCAATTAACATTCTTTTCTTTAAACACATGGCAAGCCCCAAGGTCAATTCACAAATTTATTCAGAAAATGAAGTTGTTTTTTTAATGTTCCAGAGTACCAGTGATAGTACAGTATATCCTATTTCCAAGATAAAATTTACTGTCTTTAGTCTTCGCTTTGAAGATGATTCTAGTTCTAGTGAGAAATATTTAGAGAACAGAGGAGGTAGCAATCTTCCCTCTGTACTTAAGCTCCACATAAGCACACTAAGATAGCTTTTTGGTTTTCAATTTATTCAGCTTCTGTGGAAGTCCCTTGCTAGCTTTCTTCATGACACTTTAATAGGTTTTATAAAGATTTCATTTAGTTTGTAAGTTTACCTATGTTTTACTTTCCCCTCACATAATGTATTTTCAGTAAGGGCAGTGACTGTGCCAGTCAGTATTCTCAACTCCAGAAGTATCCACTGATATATCTCCTCTGAGGGTACCAGTGTCTGCTTAGTACGTCCATCTCTCCATCATTACTTGTCCTACATCAGAGCAAGACAAGTGGGGAAGAACCTAGACTCCAGTCTAGATATCACATACAGACAAGGGTATAGACCCCACTGAAGGATCTATTGGGGAATCTGATT
This sequence comes from Uropsilus gracilis, assembly GCA_004024945.1. Taxonomy (NCBI): domain Eukaryota; kingdom Metazoa; phylum Chordata; class Mammalia; order Eulipotyphla; family Talpidae; genus Uropsilus; species Uropsilus gracilis. The sequence goes on from PVHY01000919.1 coordinate 168,323, forward strand.
GTTCACTGAAGCTGCCACCATCAGAGAGCTTTATGGGTTGGGGGGCACAGAAACAGCTGGAGAAGAAAAGTGCTAAGAGTTGCTGGAAGGCAGGAAGCCTCAGAGAGGGCTGGGAAATAAGAAGTTCCCAAAATTCTGACTCAGACATAGAAACAGGGTAAGAATCTGGCTATCAAAACTATGAATAATGTGAGGGCTCAGGAATGGGAAAGAAACTAGTTAACTGATGGGCAAAGTCAAAGCCAGATTGGAAACCAGAGAAATGATGCTGATCTCAAAAGCATGTAGCCACAACTTTTTGAATGCCCTACACTAAAGGCCAAAGCAGAACCTATGCCTGGAGTAGGATGTGACTTGTACAGGGAAGTTAAGTGGTTCTGGCAGCAAAATGTGAAGTAGAAGTAAAATTGAAGTAGAATTACAACACAAGAAACCTTTCACTATCCCAAATGACAGCTCTATTGGAGGATAAGAACATATTGTACACATGGGTGCACACACACACACTCTTTTTGTAACACTATCTGATCTTTTTCACATCAGCCTGACACCAGTATTCTGGAAGAAACAGTTTTACTGTAATCAGACGCACTTTGCAGGAAAGATAGGGAGACCTTATTAAAACTCAGACAAAAGAAGGTATATGAATACAAGAGCTTCAGTCATCTGATTACCTGCCACAGTGTTCTTCTCAAAAGATGCTACTCTCTGACTTTTGTAATGTGAACAGTTTTGCCAAAATTGTGTTGACAATTTTATTTGTCATTGGATGCAGGCAACACAGCATGATGTTGAAGAAATGATCCCAAGAAAAGATTTCGAAAGGATGTAGTGACAACACAATGACTTCCATTGAATTTATATTTTGTTGTTTTTTTTTCCAAAGGAAAAAATAATAATAACATTTAGTAAATAAACTAAGAATACAGAGCCTGAGATCTAGTTTTTCACAATTCACCTTCATATTAATACAATAAAACCATACAAAACAAGGTTCCATGCTTAGGTCTATTCCTGGTTCCCTATACATGGAAACTCATGGTCTCAGGTAATCACAAAGGATGAAAAGCTGTAACAAGAACCCCTCTGATTAAGAGATTCCTCCTAGGCATTCCCATACCCAGGACAGAGTCTCTGATTTGGTCAAATACCAGTAGAGATGTTGAAAGAGAAAAATGTTGACCCGTGTAAATGTGCTGCTCATATCCTTTCCCTTCCAATGCCCTTCAGGAGAATAGGTATCTTTCTCTCAAATTCTCCTCTGAACTTTTCTGGGTCTCAGTGTCTCCATCTCTTGGGACATAACCACCATCCATACACATCTAAAATAAAGGCTATGGGGTGGGGGACAAGAAGAACGATGAAAAATGGCTAATGGAGTTTATGGAATGCTAAGTAAAATAGAAAAATGCAAGTAGCTATTGCATTTTTCCTAAAATTTTAATTTCTGGGTACTAGAAAAATCAGTGTTTTTGAAATCAGCGGTGCCCAAAAATTGCCACCAGAAACATATTGTTTCTATGTAATCACATTTGTCAAAGCAGTCACTATGTACAAGCACTGACCAGCTGCTAACTGCCCCAGAATGGAGCTCTGAAACCTGTGGAGATGTTTATGGCTTCAGGAGCTCATAAAGTAGAACTGTAAAAATATTCCTGCTGACTATGCAGCAGGGACCCTGGAAAATAATTAGCTCTAAGAGCCCTGTCAAGACATGTTATCTTTCCCAGTTAAAAAGCAAATGCTCCGGCAAATAAAATATAAAGTACCAGGAGTTAGAGATGCGAGGCAGCAGAACACTGTTTTTTTCCAGGGTTTTGATTTCACAATGCCTTGATTTGACAGAAATCTTTGATAAATATCTTGTTGTTTCAGAACAGTACGTGTATTGGAGGGTGCTGAGAGTATTTATTCTCCTTTCTCAGAGAATTTTTTTTTCTTCATTGAAGAGACAGACCTTTGCCTCTTAGCAGCTGAAGAGGTCTTAAGCATCAGTTATGGTCACTGCTCCATCAGTTTGTCTAGCTTCAAGCAATAATATCCATTTATATAAGAATTGTATGCTTCCCAAATGGATTTCCTACATACAATGTCAGAATGTCAGTTATGCTTCACAATAACTCTACAAGAGAGGTATCACCCCTCCCCCCCAGGTAAATATGAGATTTGTCCTGGACCAGCCACTCTTCAAAGTATTCATGTTACAGAGGATTAAAACATGAAAGTCCTTAAAAATGTGCATTACTAGAGAGAAAGGTGACAAATTCAGCTAAAGAGATGAGGTGCATTTGTGGGGTAACTGCTACAAAGAAAATAACTGGGCAGGGTAGATGGGGAGGTCTTTTTGGGAGTAGTAACAATTGAAGTGAGATTTAAATGATGTGAAGGAGGAAGTTCCACAGTAATATACTTCAAGAAGAAACAGTGAATGTTAAGGCTTAAGATTAAAATTATCTTAACCAAGAAATAGATCAGAGACCATTGTGACCAGGGTAAAGGATGAAGAAGAGAAGAAAAAGAAATATAGGATGAAAATGAGCAATTAAATCAAAAAGGATGAAAAGAATCAGACCAAGTGTGATCTCCCAGTCCCACCAAAGAGTTGGATTTAGTCTAGTTGCAGTGGGAAGCCTTTAGGACACTTTAACCAGGCTTGCCCATCACAGACCATCCTCCATTCTCTCCAGAGCACTTGCAGTGGTTTCTCTACATATAATCATGATGACTAACATTCGAATACTTCATAAGAACCAGGTCTATTTTGAGCTCTTTTTGTGTAATAGTTCCTTTAAACCCTGTAAGTTGAATTTTGTTCCTGTTTCCACTTTACAGATGAGGAAACTGAGATACAGGGAAGGTAAGAACTTATCAAAGGATATATTGCTAACATTTGATATAAACAGGATTTGACAATGGGTGACCTACTTATATTATTTAATCTCCGAAATCCTGTATTATTTTCATGTCGTTCACCTGGTTAAAGTGTCAATGAAGCTGGAAATATGATAAAGTAGGACTCATCTAGTAAGAGAATTCAAAGAATAAGAGCAGATTGAGACATTTTTGGAAGTGTGATTGGAGTTGCTCTGGAATGGGACATGTGGAGGAGACTGTTATTGGAGCTGAGAAGATCTAGCTTGAGATTTGGTGAGAGGAACAACTTAGCAAAGCTTAACAGTGGCAGCACTGACTAGGAATCACATGATCTTTGCCTGTCAGTACTACAACCAAAACATTAGCAAGAGTGGAGGTGGCATATTATCAGAAAAACATTCTGAAGTGTATGACCTATTTTGATCATGTTTCAATTCTATAATACAATTTAGATTCCTGTTAAAAAGCATCCTTTTATCATGAGAAAATGGAAGCATGTATTACAAAAGAAGAAAAGGCTAGCTGAAGCAAACAATGCATCATTGCTGGTAATAGAAAAAACAGAAATAAGATGCAATGGAAAAGCATTCAGCACAGTGAGAGATGCTCAAAGAGCGGTGGGTGCACCCACAAAATCTATAAAGCCATCCTCCCATTTGTGCAGAGTAGAAAACACACATTCTATGCTTAAAGAATTCAAGGACATCATACCAAAAAAAGAATAAAGACAGTGTGTTCAAACTTCTTTTTAATTTGAAACAGGAAGTGATCTTTTCCAGTAAGTTTAATTTTGGTACTAGTGATATTCTTTTACTAATCAGTAACAGTGTAATTATAATCAAAATAAGCTTATATTTCACTTTTGGAAAAAGAAAATTATTTTGTCCTTGGCTTTTAAAAAGAATTTAATGAGATATCCTGGTAATTAATTTTTAATTATCTTTATTTTCAGTTCCATCTTTAAATAGATAGTGGTCAAATAGGTACTCTTAAAATATTGCCAGAATATGTTTTAAAAGTAAATTTTTAGGAAAATAGAATGTTATAATTCCACTAATAAAAAATTTAAAATAATGAAAATTTAAAGCTCTGATATAAATTGTTTTCGCAGTTATCATAATTTGCTGAGGTGTGATTTCCTAGGACATCCCCCAAGGATGTCTTGCTTCTATTTGTGTTCAAGAAAATGTTCCAGAGATTGTGTTTTTTGGAATTATGCAATTTAAAAGTGGGTGAGTGTTGAGGGAGAGGAGGGGTTTCATGGAGGAGTGACCAGGTGAAGACAGAGAGAAACTCACTGCCAGGATTTCGAACTAGAAAACTTCCAAGTGTGCAGGAGACAGAAGGGCAGTGCTGGCCTAACTGAAGCTGATATTTCATCTGTTTCTAGAACTCTTCTCTAATGCTTTCATTTTCAACTTCATAGACTTTGGTGGCTATCTTATAACTGTGTCTCCAGATTGCAAGTTCTTTGAGGAGAAGATCTGTTTTATTGTTATCACCCAGAGAAATCCATTATGCTTAGTTTAAAAGAAAAATAAGCATTCTATAAATACTGACTCTCTTAATTAATGTCTAAATAAATTCCCATAAAGTATTAAAGAGTGTGCATGCCATCTATGATTATTGTTAGGAATTTCTTGTACTTATAAAATAAAAAATACCATAGTAATATCTGATGGGGGTAGCCTAAATTAAAAATAAAACAAAAAGTAAAGATTTTCAAGTAAAAATCAAATGAAAAATAAAGTTAAGGGCATTTTGTGGCCTGTATATGCCAACCTAAATATTTACAAAACTATTTTGATTCTAACTTGCTTTAAAGTTTTAAAATTAAAGAAAAAGTTGTTATCTCAATGCAGAAATATTGAGTCTACTATTCCAGAAAGGATAGGGTTAATGAAAACTCTATATTTGCATGCCCCAAGCACTACTTCAGTTGAGTATGGCCACACAGCTAAGTTCCCTCTAATGGGATGAAGCAGGGGAAGTAGTTTGTCACTTTCAGACATGACACATTAAAAACCTCCCAGAAAGATGCCTTCATTCACTTTCTTGCACTCCCTTCAGCTGGCAGGGATAGAGACACCCAGAGAGAGCACCACAGGTTCACCTTGGGTCCTTGAATAATTGTGTGAAGCAGAGCCTCCTTTGCTGACTTAGAATATTCACTTTGAGCTGTTATGTAAGGGGAAAATAAACTTCATTATGTTTGAACCATTATATCTTGAGTTAATTTGTAACAGCACATTACTTCATTATCCTAACTAAGTATTTACTATCCTGGTAACATTACTGAGTGCCTACTGTCTGCTAGGCAGTACGTTAGTGATATATTCTCATGCACTTTCTAAGACATTATTAAAACCATTATTTTCAATCTAGCATTTTTTGTATCCTAATGTGACAGGTGCTGTTAAGCATTTTTTTTGTCTATTATCTCATTTATCTTCACAATAGCCCTATGAAATTGTTATTACTATTTTTCTTATCTAACAAAAGAGGAAACTGAGACTGAGATAAATTAAGAAATGAATACAAGGTCACACAGTTAATAAACATTGAAGAGAAACCATACATAAGTCACAAAAAGTTCATGGGAATACCACTAGACAATACTGCCTTGTTTAGATATTATGTTTTCAATAGAGGGACATCTTCAATTGCAATTGATACATCAGGATCTGAGGCATTACCCTTGCACTAAAGACTGATTTATGTGCCTAGTATGAATTCAAATAGGTTTATTTCAACATGATTGAAAATGATGATTCTCTGTCTGTCTAGGACAAATCATCAAGTCCCAGTGGAAGATTTTCATAGTCATTTGTGTGATATAAAGTTCCATCAAACAACAGACCTGTTCTCCTAGGTACATACTGGATGCAGGAGGTGGTAGATAGAAAAGTCTACTGTAAGATCCTACCTTGAAGGAAAACAACATGCCATAGGTACTTATAGGAAGCAAGGAGAAAGGGCAACTTGCTTTGACTTAAGGATTTTCAGTGGTTAGTGATTATAGAAACTAAATAACCTGGAACATAAGTCAGGGATTGACATTTCCAAATTTGGCTTCTAGTGTGGAAGGGATTTTCATAAATAGTAATTTGCTCAGCAACTATTGCATTTTTTACACATTTTAGAGAATGATCTGAGCATAAATCCACTGACCAGAGAAGCTTGAATGAGGCACTAACTGTGATCGTCAATAGAATTTCTTGTATAATACTCTTAGGATGCAGATTATCAAGACTAGTTTTTGAATAAAAAGAAAATTCAAAAAAAAGAAAAGAAAAAGGTTTGCTTAATTTCGTAAAATTAATACCCTCATCAGTAGATGTCTATAAACAATTTCTTTAAATCATTCTTCAGTTACAACTGAGATCAAAATTTGTCTATTTTTAATTGACAACTGCTTGTTTTGCTATAATATGAATTTTATTACCAGCACCATACTAGAACTAACTTTCAAATAATATAGTGTCTTTGAAACACAAGTTCTCACCTCTGGATTTATGTTGGCTTGACTTTAGATTTTGCCATTTGCAACATCAGCTATTTACTCAAACATGCCTCTGGAATATGGCCTTCTCCTGCATCTCCTGATCCTGACAGAAACAGTGCTAGATGGTCGAATTTCCCAGGAAGAACTTCTTGGCCAATCACACATCATCTTTGAGCAACTGCATCAGTGAACTGTCCTGTTAGAGCCTTCTTCGCTTTTTCTTATACTTTTATGTCCTTGCACCCCTACATGAGCCCACCGCTAAACTCTATAAGATTCCATCCCCCTGAGGAGATAGACAAGAAAATCAGAATTACACTTTTTTTATTGATCCCCTGTTGGGTGTTCTCAGTCACAAGCTTGTCCCCAGCTACTACTTGTAGAAATGTTCAGTCATGAGGTCCCAGAACACTCACTGCATCACAGTTTTCAATGAGCTGTCTCACAACTACTCTCCACTTCCTTTCATATATGTCTAATGTTATTTCAAGGTGGTGAGTATGGGCAAAACCTAGTATGAATTTTTAGTTGGTGTGTCAGTTAAGTTTTCAGGGAAGCAGAGGCAGAGATGGAAACAAAATTAAAATGACAAGAGCTGTGTTGGGGGCAATGCCTGGGAAAGAGAAAGGAGAGCAGGAGGAAACAAAGAACACCTTAGTCAGCAACATGACACCTGTAAAGGGTGAGGGAGAGGAAAGGTGAGTGGGCAGGGAAAGTCTCATGTACAGTGCCTCGAAAGAGTCTCAGACCATATTACCCAAAGGCACACCATCACATGGACTGCTATGGAAGTATCTAGGGCTGGGCAGAAATAGTTAGGCACCATTACTATGCCAAGCCTGGTTGTTGGCCATGACCTCCAGGAAGAGCCTATTTGCAACCCAAACACAAAAGAAAAAACAGAAGCCTGAGTCTGGAGACTTGCCTGGTGCCTGCTCCTTAGCAGGTTCTATCTTACAGACAGGGACAGGGCATGTGCCTCCAACACAGTCTCATTGGAATTCCCTTTGGGATTTGAGTGCAAATGGTTCGTTTGGGCTGGAATTCTCCAGTTCATTTCTCCTGGAAGCTCCAGGAGAGGAGTGGGGAAATGAAACTGGGGAAAGTGTCTTATGTTGTTTTTTTATTACTGTTACCAAATTATCCCAAAATCAGCACTTCAGCAGCATGAATTTTATTTGGACTTTCTGTCGGTCAGAGTTCTGGCATACTGGGGCTGAGCTGGATCTCTGCTGAGCATCATTTAGCTCCAACACCAAGGTATTGGTGCATCTGGGCTCTTACCTAGAAGTTTTAGGTAAACTCTCCTTCCAGGCTCATTCAGGTTGTCGGCAGATTGCAGTTCCTGTCGCTGCACTCTCACAGCTTAGTTAACTGTCAGCTGGGGGCCACCTTTTCTCTGAGACCTTTTTTTTTATAACTTTTTTTTTAAATATAAACAATTTTATTTTGTTTTTTGGGTTACAACTTCTCTGTTATATATTTTTCCCCCTCCCTCCTCCCTCCGGTGCTCCCTCCATTCTCTCACACCCCACTCTTTGTTATTTATTAGCTGTGCTGAGTCCATTAATCTCTTTCCTATGTTAGTGTCTTTTCTCTGGGTGAGGGACTGCGTTGTTGGGTCTCTGAGACCTTTTTATTGTTCCTAAGCATTGGTCCTTATGCTCAGACACAGCAACATCTCATCAGTGTTCTCTCATACTATAAACCTGCAATCTCATCTGCCTTTAGTTGGAGAAAATTCTATGTTTAGGGTGTATTGATCAAATCAGGCCCACCCAGATAATCTAAAACAATCTCCCTATTTGATTTACATCTATAATGACTCTTTTCTTATGTAACAACAATTTCAAAAATGCCTAAACCAACCACATGCTTGAAGTCTGTTCCCACCTGGGAACTTCTCCACTGACAGCGGCTGTGAATTGGGTTCCCACCACCCAATGCCAGATGCCAGAACTATAAGACCCAGAAATAGTATCATTTGACAATTATTGGAATGGATGAGACAGACAGTATGAATGAGAAGGCATGGGACCCAATGAACACACTTGTCTGGAGAAAAAAAGACAGTCTCCTATAACTAGTAAGCTCCAAAATTAAGGAGCCTGGAGAACCATTCCACATACCTGCCTTGCAACAGGTTTCTGATGTGCTCGGTCTGGCTACCTACCTCAAAGTTACTCCTGGAGATCTGATCAGCTTGGTCTACCGTGTTGCAGGAATTCAGGTCCTCACCCAGTGAGAGACAAGAATGAAAAAAGACCAGGAAGCCAAGCATGGATCAATGACTTGCAGCAAGAGAGGAGTTGAAGTTACCATAGTGGGGTAGGGGGAAAGAGAGAGTGGGTTGTGGTATATGGATGAATTATTGTTGGGAGGACCATACCTAAGAGGAATAATAATTATATAATTATGACCAATGCTATATTAAAATAAGAGAAAAAATTTAAAAAACACAGTTCCAAAGCTATCAAGAATTATGGCAGGAATTTCTTATAGACTATCACACTGCCTGCTCATGATTGAGCAGGATATCACTGCAAAGCAACTGAATCTCAACTCTGTATCCAAGAGTCTCTGACCTTTTACTGATCTAGTACTTGTAGATGATGGGAGGGGGAACCACTTACCCTGTGCCTCAATGGCACTGCATTATATTTCACCCTTCCAGAGGCAGCTTTTTCTATTCTTCATAAAGGTATGTGACTTTTTTTAGTTTCAGATGACAACTTATAATCATAAGGATAGAGGTGGAGTTTCTATCATATTACCTGGATTTTACAAAGTGATATTTGGACCTTACTTATCCTACTCCTTCTTGTGGAAAATATTATAAATATATACTCTAGCAGCAAATGATGCAAACTTTCACTTTACTAATAAAGCACACAGATATAAGTCTAATAATCAGCATGTTATGCAATAGTTTGATGAGTAAATTCATTACATTCATCTAGTTAAAATTTCAATGATGACAGTAACACAATGCTATCCTCAACATATGGTCTATAGTTGTTTGCTAAGCTATGATTATCCATGCTTTCAAGCACATTCCAAAATAGCATGAGGAACATAGGGCATGAAATCAGATAAACCTGAGTTAGTCCCAAATTCACTACCTCTTTAAAGTAGGACCTTGCTCTCCTCATCTTACTAAATATAAGATGACTGAAAGGACTAAATGAGATCGTGTATATAAAGCAAATGGCCACAGTTTCTGAGATGTAACTAGAATTCCATTAATGAGTGAGATTACATCATGTAGTGTTAGCATAGGTGCTTCCAACAACTTAGGAATGTCTTTACCCTCTTTTGTCTGTCATGTTCCTCGGATTCTAACCAACTCAGATGAACTGGTCAGCAGCCAGTTCTCACCCTTCATCACCCTAACTGCACCCACCCCTGGTCAGGTGCTGTTCTGGTGTATACCCTTTGGTTGCAAGCCAATCCAGACTGCTGCTCTCTCTATCACAGAGAGGTCTTCAGAGGTCTTCAGATTATTTGTGGAGGTTCTAATTTATCTTCTCAGATATTAACGTGGACCAAGATCTTGTCATCAGGTTTAGAAATGTAAGCACATTTTAATATTATTTTACAGCCTAGTGGGGAAGGAAGTGCAGCTACAGTGTCATTATTATTCATCAAGAAATACATTTGGATCACCTTTTGGATTTTCTGTATCCCTGCTCTCAGTATTAAGGTGGCTAACTGAAAAATGACTCATATGTGCCGTTTCCTGAGTTCTTAAAATGTATTTGCTTTGATCACCTCATCTCATTTTAAGGCCCTTCTAGTTTCCCACATTCAGCTTTTATAACAAATTCTCAGAAATTTAAGTTCTCAAGAGGTAACTTAAAATGCCATTTCCTTTGTAGCAAGACAACTTAGCAAAGGTTGGTGTCAGATATTTTTGAGTGGTGAGTACTCCAGATGACCCCTCCCTGTGTGCTTTTGGAGATTTGAGAACCCTGGCAGTTAATTATCCTCTAAGGCATGTTATAATTTTTTTAAGCACAGATTTAGTGACAATTTTGATAACATGAAGAAATATCTGCAGCTTCAAAAGATCGAGAGATTTGGGAAGTACAATGCTAATATCATAAGTCCACGGGTGTGAAAGATATCCAAATCAATATAACATTTTAAATAAACAGTAAATATATATACTGAATTTTACTTATAGATTGGTAAGGCCTACAGATAATTGTTATAGGGTATAGTCAAATCATTAACTTCAGGTAGTTTACAATCTAATAGGAAAAAAAATAGGATCGTACTAGATTCCAATGCCTAAGTTCCAGATGGCATACCTGTAAGTATGCCTAATAAAATTAAAAGCTGAAACTTTAGTATTTCAATGAAGGGAGAATTTTCTTGAGTGTCCCTGACTTTATCTGACCTCTTTGGTGGAGAAAGATCCAAATAGGGGATTGTATGTGGTGTAGAACCTCTTTCTTCAAAAGAGGTTCAGGAAAATTTTGGGATTTTTTCAGGGAAAACCCTAAATTTCTTCATGATTCATGATAAATCTAAGATGGGGTGAAAGACAAAGAATGAAGTGAAAAATACTGTGGGCAACAAGAGGAAGTAACCCATAATCTGATTATCTGATCAACCAGTCAGACTTCATATCTATATAATCAGATAGACTCCCCCACAGGGTTATCTCTCAACCTAGGTCTCCATATCCATATGGTTACCCAACTATCTCCCTTCACACCTGAAAGCTCATCAGATACTTCAAAGTTCACATCTCCAAGGAGTTGCTTCTGCAAAATTCAGGTTTTCTGAATTCTAGTTTCCTACTTGAAGGTGTTGCCTCCTCTAAAGTGATTGATGTTACCCTCACTGAGGATGAAGCCACCAAAGATGAAGGGAGGAGAAGGCACCATTCCACTGTCATTACTACTACTTATAATGTTACTGCCTCTATAACTAATGATAATAAGAACTACCATCATTTATAGGAAAATACAAATAAAATATAAATATATATAATATAAACTATCAATAAAATATAAAGTATAAGTTATTTTATTTTATCCTCATTACAGCTCTGTAGGGATACATGATTTATAGATGTTAGGAGACATCTAAAGCCAAAAAATTTTAAAAAACTGGGCTTTTCACCTAAGTCTGTCTGATTCCATATTTAATGCTCCTAACATTATATAGGACTATCCCCTTGAAGTCCTACATAATGTTATATCTCCATGCTATAACTCAGAGACAATTACCTAAAGCATTCACCTTTCCAGGGATAGACACACATAGGCAGCTTGGGTTGAGTGCTGATTTATTACAGAGCAACAATAAGATAATAATTATGCTGTGTAGACAGTAATTGCTACCTAAACACCATGGTTTTCTTTATCCTGGATGATGGGGTGCCACCACCGATTAAGGTAACCAGTGATCTGTTGATGGGCTCAGACATTTTTTTAAAAATATACCTGAGCCAGGTGGGATTCAGACACTGGGGACGATGAGTCTCTTTTCAACCTCTCATTGCTCTTGTTTTTCTTGTAAAGAGGTATAATTATTCTCAAACTCAGCTTCTGACACCAAACATTGGTTTTCAATGACTCTCATCAAAGTCCTCTGATTACAGGTTTGTTACTGTCTCACTTCTCTCAACTACACTTGGCTTGCTGCCATACAACCTTCCATTTCCACCACCAGGCTTTAAACTATATCACTTTAGACTTACCGAACAATGAGAAACTTTCATTTTTATAAATTAAAGATAATCATCAGTTTCACACTGAGAACCAGCTTTGTATTTTCACAAGTAAAAATTTTCCCACTAACAATCCAAGTAACAGTTTATGTTTTGACCTAGTTCACAAATACTGAGGAACATGGGGCTGTGCACAATACCTGGTGCTAGGGATAGAAAAATAAGATTTACACCCAGGAGGTGTCTGGCTGGTGAGAGATCATTATACATCACACAGAATCAGCAAAACAGCTTGGTGATGAGTTAGAAGGTTAGAGGTGCTCTGCCAACACAGGGAGTGGTATTTACAGCAACTTGTAGGCTCAGGGCTTCTTACTGTATTTGACTGTAGAGATCTGTGGCACACAGTTGAAACAACAGCCACTCCTTTGCCACCAAGCCCTGCATACCCCAACAGTGGGAAAGATGACACCTATAATTGTAAATGTTCCTGCAATGAAAGATAGCCTTCACAGATGGTATGATTTTTATATTCCACACACCTACATGAAGATTATCCTCAATACCAGCTTCACAGCTGTCCCTACAAGTTAACAGTATGTTTTGGTAGAATAGATGACTCTCCGAGAGGCAATTCATAGGGTCTTTATTTCCACTAAAACTCTCCAGCCTGATTTCACAGCATAGAACTCTTGATTGTGTCTTATAATACCCTATTAGAAACCAAAAAAAAAAAAATTAAAGTAAGCCCTCCTGAGACTGCTAATACATAAAATATATAACAATGACCATTCTATGACAGGCATTGTGCTATCATTTTTGTGAAATTGTTCAATTAGTCCCCAAAGTGGTAGGAGGGGGCTTGATAGTTGAGGAAACAAAACAAAGCCACAGGAAGTTGGAGGAACTTCTCCAAGTCTCGCAGCCCAAGTCAAGTTGCAAATACAAGATTTTTAGCTTCCAAGGGGAAAAGTCCAACTGAATGGAAATGACTGATACCAGATAATTTCTGAAGGAAAATAGGAAGAGCTATGTTAAAAAGGGAATGCTGGAGAAAAGGCTGGAAAGCAGGATTCAACTGAAGTATACCTTTAGGAGGACTTGGCAAGAAAGCACCTTAATCCACATCCTATTATAGCACCTGACACTTCTTCCAATCCTAAAACACACACATACACACATATACACACACACAGTTTGAAGAGGCTTGAAATTCAACTTAATCTTCCACCTGAGAAATTCCAGTGCACATTAGGCTGAGACTAGGCAAAGACCCAATTCTCCCTCTTGCAGCAGGCACATTTGGGGCACTAAATTGCAGGAAGTGATTATCTTTATCATTTCCATCAAAGGAATTATCTTTAAACACTAGTCTTATTGTGAACAATTACTGAAGCAGCTGCCAAGCATAGACCTTCTGCCAAGTACTTGCCCACAAAGCAGGACAATGGGCTTGGGAACCTATGGGAATCATTCTATAGGCTAACTTAGATATTATACAAAGTCCCCATCACCTTGACCAGCAACTAATGAACTTTTCAAACAAAGCAAAAGCTTTTACATACTCTAGAGATTAAATCAGACAACTCTAGTTTACATTCTTCAACTAATTAGCTAGCTGTGACCTTTAAAAATTCATTCTTTCTAAAATTCTATTGTTTATGTAAGGGGAACAGAATTGATTGATTGCCAAGGTTTTTCCTACTTTAAATGTGTGGGTCTAGGAGATGTCATTTTAACTGACGTATCGGCATTAATAGAGTGCAGGCACTGGACTATGAGATGACAAGCCCAAAAACAATGCTCCAGGTCTTTAAAGAGTTGGTTTATCTTAAGAACTCTTAGTAATACTAATGTTATGAAATTATAATTTCATCTTAACATTTTATCAATTATTCCTTATATCTCCACAATCTTTACAGAAGACATATAGGGAATATGTACAATCATATCTAACATATGTTGAGAGTATCAGAATTAACCTCTAAGTGAAAAGTACCCAGAACATAATGAATCTGAACTAATATTTATGACTACGATATAGTAAGGACTTTCTATGCACCAGGGATTTTCAATCTATTATATTTTTATAGCATCCAAATATTCACAATAGTCCTTGGAAATATATATTTCTATCCTCATTATGGATGAGAAACATAAGACTTAGAAAATTAAGGAGCTTACAAAGATGACATCAAACAATAACTTGAATTCATTTCTTTCTTATTTCAAACTCCAGCTCATGAATTTTCCTCTCTGGTCACCCTTTATCCACCAAGTGAGTCATGTACTACATATCTAATACCACATTCTCTACTTTTCATTTCCGTTTTGCATCAGATTTTCTTCATATACATATCTAGTGACCATTTTTATAATGGTGGAGAAGCTGTCATTTTTAAATCTGTTCTATTTCATTTTTTTAATGTTTGCAAAACACCTCTCTTATATTCTCAGTGGTGATTGCCTCCCTGATTCCCCATAGGCATTTACGATTTATTTTTATGTTCCAAACCACTACCACCCATGTTTGTCTTTGCTTGTCCTCAGCTCAGCAAGACTCTCCTCTTCCTAGTTGTCCCTCTTGATATGTTTTCTATTTCTTGCTGTTCTAATAAGTTTCTGTCACAGACACTATCCTTTATTGCTATACCATACTAGTGCTACAAAGTTCATGTTCATTTCAGCCTTTACTACTTCAGGCTTAGAAAAGTGGCATCATTTTCTTTCCACATGTCAACCTCAACTCTGTCTTTCTTGTCAATGCTACCTGCCCTCCCTCCTGGCTTGGGAAAAAAAAAAAAAAAAACAGGCTGTTGACATGCTTATCAGTAAATTTTAACCTAAGACTTATAAAGAAGTTTCAAGTGTTCTAGAAATATCCCACTCCTGGAAAAAACGCCATGTGTTTGAAAATAGGGTAAACAACTTAATCAGGCTTTTTTATGCCACTAGCTATAGATATAACCACTAGGGTCTTGATCATATAACCACAGAAGGAGTGTCTGCAGAGGGCACACACTGGTAATTGGGGACACCTGGCCCCAAAGAGCATGGATGTGGGTATGTGTGAGTGGAATGTGAACCTAGAAGCTGGAATGAAAGCAGGGCACCAGCACTAGAGGCATTACTACCACTATCTGGATGAAGAGAAGGTGGCCACATTAGTGGCAAAAGGGAGAAAAAGCCAGAGAGAGAGTCCAGAGAATATATAAAGATTTGTGGGGGACTAGAAGGTTGGTCCCCCAGACCCCCTGCCCAGTCTTGCCACCTACCTGCCTAGCCAACCTGCCTGCCTGCCAGCCAATTGCCCAGACCCCTTGCCTGGTATGCCTTTGTACCTGGATCTCTGAGACAGCATTAAAGCCTGTAAAATCCTCCGAGGGCTCTAGGACTCTCATTATCCACCTGCCTGAGTCGATAATAAATCAGCCCTGTATGAGTTTGCTATACAGTGGATATATGTACTTTTCTAATGAAAACATTTATTGTTGTCATGAGGTCATAGAAGAATCCCTATTCCAAAAAATTTTAAAAAATCAAAAACAAACAAGCATAAAGGCACCCTGAAATCTCAGATGTAAGTAGAACTAGAGAATGTTGAACTTGGCAGAGATTTTAAAGAATATTTAGATTAGTGTTCCAATTAAGGGCAGTGTATTTGTTCATAAAATTTAAGCATTGCATTTGCTATGTCTGAAA
Source organism: Uropsilus gracilis (assembly GCA_004024945.1). NCBI lineage: Eukaryota > Metazoa > Chordata > Mammalia > Eulipotyphla > Talpidae > Uropsilus > Uropsilus gracilis. The sequence continues at coordinate 184,087 of PVHY01000919.1, forward strand.
AACACAGATAAAAGTTGCCTAAACTGGAAGGGTACTTTCACTTTGTGGACCCAGAGAAGAGAATGTATCAACTGGAGGGTGTATAGAGGGAAATTGGAACCTTTGGTTTTTAGGAGAAAAAATATATATATATTCATTATTTTAGAAAGAATGAATTTATATATATATTTTATATATATAAATTATATATATATATTTATACATATACATATACATATACATATACATATACATATACATATACATATACATATACATATACATATACATATACATATACATATACATATACATATACATATACATATACATATATATATATATATATATAAAGGAACACGAACTTTAGACACAAACTTTTGGGAAGGAGAGAGGAGGCAAGTTCTGAGAACTCAGAGGTTTTGGTGCCTGGAGGAAAAAGATGCAGAAACAGAGTCTTCTGGGGTTCTACCAGCATGGGCTTCAAAGGATCAGGAGCCATGTGAGGGTGGAGGAGAGACACTGATGAAATGCTGAGCCACCGTGCAACCTGGAAAAACCTGAGCTGAAACTTGTGTTGGGAGTGAAAGAGGACCAAAGGACAAGGATGTAACTTGGCATTTCGGACTGAGGTAAACCCCACACAGCTCCCTGAGGAGCAGAAGTGGGGTTCCTTTCTGTTTGGTATACTTGTGTGGGTGTGGACTATTAGACTCTGCTTTGTTTGTTTTGTTTTTCCCCTTACTGCTAATAAACCTGTGTGTTTACCCTTATTACTGTTTGATCTCTGAGCAACTGCTTGCGTGCAAGTGGGAGAACCCACATTGACAAAAATTAAAAAGGGGGTAGTCCCCTACCCTGGTAACAACAGTAATGGGAATACTTAGCTATTTCAAATATTTCAAGGACAATGGGAATTACATTTTTATCTACAATAAGACTGGAGTGCAATGGGCATTTCCATTTTGTTTTGTGCTGAGTACTTGTGTTCTGATACTAACATGCACACAGATTGTCTGTGGGGTGAGGGGGTCCTGCCTGCCTCCTGTTCTGGATAGCAGTCACACTTATTTAGATGAACACAAATAGGAAAATACCATATTGCTTAATAAATGCAAAGGATTTTTATTTCTTTCCCTAAAACTAGAGGTCCTCAACCCAGGGTGATTCTACCTCTTGGGGGATATCTGACTTCACCAGGAAACATTTTGAGATGTCACAACTGGGAATGCAATTTGCGTTCATTTGATAGAGGCCAGCAATTCTGCCAAACATCCTACAACATCCTATAGCAAAGAATTCTCTGACGGAAAATATCAGTCGTGATTCATGAGGTAAATGACTGTCAGTGTTTTTGACCTTTCATTAGTCTCTACAGTCAGCACCTGTGGTATTGCAGACACCCTGGGGTTCTATAACCTTGGCCCACTGTGTGCACACATGAGTGAGTGGGCACATCTGGGCGGAGGAGGCAGAGTTGAAAGGTTGGTGTCACCCTAGTGGAGGAAAGAGCACAAAAGCATGAGAGAGGAGTGAGGTGG
>PVHY01000920.1:0-185612 GCA_004024945.1 Uropsilus gracilis
AATGTTTACCGCAGCACTATTTATAATTGCAAGGACATGGAAGCAACCCAAGTGTCCCAAAACAGATGACTGGTTGAAAAAAATGTGGTATTTATACACAATGGAATACTACTCATCAATTAAGAATGACAAATTAGACTACTTCTTGACAACATGGATGTACTTAGAAGAAATCATACTAGCAGAAACAAGTCAAAAAGAGAAAGACAGAAGCCAAATGGTCTCACTAATATATGGGACATATTGAAGAAAAATAAATAAATAAATAAATAAATAAATAAATAAATAAATAAATAAATAAATAAAAAAAAGTCATGAGGAAAAGACAAAACAGGCTGAGCACCAAACTGAAGCACACAACAATGGATAGAAGGGAAAGGGGTAGGGGGGAAGGGGGGGCAAATCCCTGGGATTGCAAAGATGTGAAATTTATATATAAATAAAAAAATAATTATATAAAAAAATAAATAAATAAATAAATAAAATGTGTCTGTTTGGTATATTGCTGATTTTGTGCTAAAGACACTCGAAGTACGGCAGGTAAAAAAAACAACACTGATCTCCCTCCCCCTTTCTTCCTGAAAACAGGAGAGAAATCTCTCTTGTGAAATATGTCCCTTTCTATACCAGGAGGAAAAACTAGTTTTGGGGTACCCGCTAATCTCCAGCCTCCTTGTGACGGTCATTGTTTCTCTTCATTGTCTTACATTCATCATGAGAAAGAACAGGGGATGGTCAGATGATTCTTTTATTTTTGCTGTTTTTCTAGTGCCTTTAGCTAAAAATAGTCAATTTGCCACCTGGGCCTATCTGGGCTGGCATCTTCTGGAACCCATTAGTCCCATCAGATAGTTATTCTCCCACAAGCAAAATTAGTACCCACGGCACGCTGTATGATTTTACTCTTTATCATGTCTGCCCTTTCTCTACTGAATTTTGAATTATTCATTCCTTGAACATATTTGAGTATTTCTTTGAATTTCTTAAGTAATCATTCTAACTTTCTTATTATATTTATGTTCTTTTATAATGATTTTTATCATGAAAAAGCACATCATCCCATTTCTATGGAGTTAATAATTTCCTATCATATACTGAATATTTTTTATGAAACTTTTTAAAGACATGATTTCTGTTATTTACCTCAATGTCTGGCTTTTTTGTGGTAGGTAACAAGTGACATATCAAAAAAAAAGTTTACACAGTTTTTTAGGCATTGCTTTAAGACACAGGGACCTCACATTCTCTTGTTAAATGTCAGGGAAATATTTGGGGCAGAATTTATAAACAAACTTGTGAATGTGTAGTTTTAAAATATATTTTATTCTTAAAATGGTATTATTTTTATTGAGCTAACATTACACCATTGTATATACATTGGATATGGGGTAAAACCTCCTCAGATATATGTTATAACATCATGCCACCACCAAAGCAAGTATAATTCTTCACAATCGTCCACACCCCCATTTCTTCCCACACTCATCCTCTCCCTCTGGTAGCCTAAATGCTACAGTTGGATTTTGTGGATTTGTTTTGGTTTAGTTCTGTCTATTCCTTTGTTTTGTTCCTATATATTACAGGTATGAGTGAAATTGCCTAGAATTTGTCTTTCTTCCTCTATTTGTTTCTCTTAGCATTATCGAATTTGTCTTATTGTTTCCATATATATCTGAGTTACATTCCATTAAGTGTATGTATATGTATGTCTGAGTGTCTATGTATCATCTCTCTTATGTTCTCCCCCCTCTCTCTCTCTCTTTCTCTCTCTCGCTCTCTTCCTATTCCATTCATCCATTAGAAGAAACAGGTTGTTCTCATAACTTGGCTATGGTAAATAGTGCTGAAATGAACAGAGCAATGCATATTCCCCTTTAAGTTAATGTCTTTGCATTTTGGGTGTGGAATTACTACTGTTTCCTAATATCTATTGGTGATATTTTCACTGGAAAATTTCCTTTAAAAATGCATCTTTCCTCAGATCTATTATGATTTCTACTCAAAGGAGTGATTTCTAAATTTTTCATGAGATATTAGGAGGTATGAGAATGCATTTTAAGACCCAGGATATCAATTTCTTAATGATTCTTTGTGTCTCCTTTTTTCTTGATAAACAGTTTTGATTGGTGAAATTCTAAATATTTAACTTGTCTTCTCAAAGGGTATTAAATCCACACTCGATCTAATCTTTAGCCTCAGATTTGGTTTCATGTTGAGGACTTATGCAGTACCAGAGATTAGAAATGAGAGAAAACATTTATTTTTGATTTTCTAAATCTTCTACATTTTTTTCTAAATTTTGTTAGCAACTGAACGGATCCTTTTTGCTTCACCCACCCATATTTTAAAATATGTAGCTATAAAAATTTGTGTCATTTTTATTGTTCTCATTGAAAATTGTCTGTTATTTACAAGGACATTAAATACATAGGTAGTTAGTGATTGGATTTTGCTAATTGTTCTTCAGCTGCATAATGTGAATCTCTTTTCCTCCAACTTCCAAGAGCAGTTACTTCTCCTAATCTCTCAACTTCTTTTGTAAATTCCTCCCTTACCCCTTCCAGTTCCACCTGTCACACTTCCTCAAAGCAAAGAACAGGTTTTATTCAAAATGCCCTGCTTCTATATTTCTTAATCATGTACAATGTTGTAAACCAATGTTACTTTAATTTTTTAAAAAAGTAATAATAAAGCACCTGTCTTCTAGAGGCTAGATGTTCTAATCATTTATTTTCACATGACAACAGAACTTAATGCTTGAACAATAATGGAAAATTATCATACCCATAACTCAGTGTCAACATTCGTTAACCTGGTTTCATCTCAGCTTACTTGTAGAGCTACACTTCACAGATTAATCCACTGGACTGGATTTTCTAGCGTACCCAAGAATCTGCTTCAATTCCAGAATCTTAGATTCCACTAAATTAAATACTCTGCAGCAAAATCACGCCACAAAATAAGTTCCATAATTTATGTTATAAATGAGGGAAAAGAGGAAAGAAGTCGTTTTACATATATTTTGCTAAATGAGGTAGTCTAAAACAGTTTGAAGTTAGAAAAAATGACTGAGAAAAAATGAAAGGTGTTGTAAAATGTGGATGCATAAAAATATAACCATGTTTATGAAAGTATATATTATGAAAATATTCAGAGATAAGTTATTTATAACTTTCTACTTATAGGAAAAATTGAATCTTGATAGCATTTATGGTAGTTTTGGTAGTTTCTTTTCCCAAAATGGTGATGTTGGGTGAAGTGAGAGTTACCATTTAATGCATTAATGCTGAAGAATTAGAGTTTATATATTCAGTCACTAAATGATGCATCTATAATGTATTTTCACATTTCTGCTTATTTTCTCTGAGAAAGTGAATAGCCAAATAGATATTTCCTTGCAAATGGCATATACTTGTAGGGGAAGCTTCTTTGCAAATACGTACTTCCTACTAGTTCCTTTTCCCCCAGTTCTGTCAGAGAGAAAAGATTATGATGGACAATTCCTGGGTGCCTGTATCAGGCACAGGGCTGGGGATCCACAATGATTTCTCATTTAAAATAAGTAAATTATTTGTTTTGTGCAACTTTAAAGGAAAATTTCCAAAGAGAAAATAATCTGATATAGATCTAACACAAAAAACACACCAAAGGTGATATTCTTTAAGCTTCTATTACCGTATGTTTTCCATTTGAAGGTACTATTACCGTATGTTGTCCATTTGAAGGTACCAACACAAGCAGTGGACAATCATATAGGTCAGATCAGAATGATGTACTATGCTGTAAGTTCAATAGCAGTTTTACTACCACTACTGATGCAGGTTTAAGCCTAAATCTTATTCAAGACTCTCTATTGGAGGCCAAAATCATTGTAAATGGGAAGAAATTAAAAAAAAAAAAACTGATAGAATTTACAGTTGCAAGTTTTCTTAAGTAAATGCTCTAAGAACAGGGAGTTGCAAAGAAATCTATCTAAAGATTAGCTAGGGGGAGGGAAATGTTAATGTTATCTCTGTCAGTAGTATTGTAAAGACACTCTGTATCTGCTTTTCTGAGAGACTTATTTTGGTAACGCAGCAGTTACAGAAAGCTTCAGGTGATGGGCAAGTCATCTTTAACTCAAATTTCATGTCTATATGGAAGAAGACATATGTTAGGAATGTTTTACCAATATTGAAAACTCATGATTAAAACTGAACTTTATTTTAGCTGCCAATTCATTCTCTAGATGTCTTTAGCTAAAGGAATGTTAATCTAGCTGAAATTTTAAATCTTTGGAGTCAAAAGCTCAGTCTTTGGAGTCAAAAAGCTCACTTCTTTTCTTAGTTCCTTTACTTTTAGTTATTTTCTAGTGTCTAAAATTGTAAGTCAGAATGTTTTACTCATAAATTCCCTCCTTTATATTTTGATGGAATTATCTTTATTCAGACACAACTTTCTTCCATAGATTCAAAAAAAAAAAAAAAAAAAAAAAAACAAGACTCTCATTCTTGATCCTTGTATCTATTCCTCTATTTTACTAACATACCAATTAAATTTGCTGAAAATATATACTTTTATGACCTTTTTATATAGACATCGGTGGCTCCTTTTGTTAGTTACTTACTAATTAATGTATGCTATACTTCCTTACAAAAAGGAGCTGTCATTAAATGTTCCTTCCTCCATTGCTCCTTCACCCCCCCCTTCTTCTTTCCTTCAGACTTGTTCATTCATTCTTTTTTTTGTGTGTGTGTGCCTGTCTCTTATAGGTTACTCTAGAATATATTTAAGAGAAACGTTGTAGGTCCTGTTATGATTCAGCAGAGAAGCCAGACAAAGAGTTAAAACAGTTTGATAAATGCTGAGATAGTGAAAGCACAGGTGTGATAATAGTAATTCTCTTAATTAGATATGGAATTTAAGGCAAACCTTCCTAAGAAACTATTTAAAATGATTCTGAAGAATGATTAATGTTTCCTCACACAAATAGGAAAAGGAATGAAGAAGAGAACGCTCCCATTAGAAAAATGTATGGATTGTAAGTGGTATGTCTTAATAAAAAGACGAAATGATCTCCACCAGACAGGAGAGAATTGTGGGCATAAGGCTTAATGGCATATAAGGCCAAATAACAGAGTACTTATTAAGTCATAAGTAGCATTTGGGGGGCTTAATGCTGACTTGAATGATAAATAATGAAATATTTTAACTAATTGAATTTCTATATTCTTACATCTGTATCTCTGAAAGAGAGCGATAATGATGACATTTGGTAGGAATCATACACAAGGCAGAAAATTAGCAGATGTCACAAAAAATGTTGGTAACCTAGATTTGGATGGAAATCATGAGACTCCAGTGAAGCAGACCATTGTGCTACCAGTTTGATTGCCTGGAAAGAGTGAGTCTCTATAGTACCATTTACTCAGAAGACAATTGTGGGAGAAGAACTAGATAATGATGATGATTCAGTTTTATCCATGTTGGTTTTGAGGGTTATATTAGAAATTCTAAAATTTAAATTAAGTATCTATGTTTCAGGAGAGAGCTCTTAACTGGAAAGAAAAAAATAAGACAAAATACACATATAAGCATTAAGGAAGCTATGTAGAGAGTTTAAGTGGGTCCACAATAATGCCAAAATATATCAACATTTGAAAGTTATAAAAAAGGAACTTATTGCTGTTATAAAAGTTTCTTATGGCATAACTGGAATCATTTACATAAACATATTTATAAAATAATCATCAACTTTTACACTGAACATATGCATTTTGCTACATGTAAATTTTATCTTCATGAAAATATTCTGAAATTTATTGAAATACTTTTAAGGGACATTTCCTGTATCACACAGTTTTAACATATTCAAGGAGCAATGTTATTTTTTTCCCCTAAATTTGTAATGGCAGTATGCTGTATTGTCTGTCTTGAAAATCCTGATTTTTTTTATCTTTTTCATTTATCATTATATTTTTATTTTTTTAAGTGACAGTAGGAAGTTTTTAATTAGTCAACTAGGGGAAAAATGTACTCTTTCTTTTGGGTGACTGAAAAAGAACCATTTCTGAAAGAATGAAAAAAAAAAATCCATTCTAAAAAATAGACTGCTATCTTTATTCTGAAATTTATCCTAAATATGACAAAATATAGTTCAAATTACACTATTAATCTTTACATTTAACTCAGCAAGACCAAGTTGGTATAGTTAAGATATTAAACAAATATTAGATTATTTTAATAAAAAGTAATTTGAATTGATATTACAGGCAAATTTAAATATGAAATCAATGCTTTCAAATGACTTCTTTCATTGTTGATTTCTTAATCTTTACTTATAAATATCACTCTGAATTTCATAAGAATAGTCATTGTTTAATTGATCATAGTAACCAAGACATGGATCTTTTCAAAAAGTGAATGTAAGTCACTTTCACATAAATTTCCTCTCAGTTTTCAATGCATCTGTTCCTTTTTTTAGTGACAATAATTATTCTTTTAAGAATAATTTCTGTATCCATTTGTACTAACTTGCTTCTTCTCAAAGTGTGTACTTTATATTGAGTATATCATTTATTTACTTAAAAGGATTCATCTAGTTCTTGATGGGGAAAAAAAGTAGAAAACTTGCGAAGTTGTATCTAGTAATTTAAATCATTTTGTTTTCCATAATCTCTCTCTATGCCATGGCATTAACAGAGATCTATAAAAACTAAGAAATCCTATTGAACATCTGGGGTTTTAAAAGCTGGTATCCTTTTCATCGGAATGAAATGCCTTTCCCAAATCATTAAATGGACTTTAATTAGAGCTTTTATTCTAGCTCTTTGTGTAAAAAGGAGGCAATTGATTTCTTTCTACACAACTCAAATTAACACTTTCCTGGGTTCATACTGAATTTAAGTTTATGTGACTAAGGAACACTTTAAGGATTTCCCCATTGTAAAGAGAAAAATGGCAAACAAAGAATTGTAAATAAGTGTTCCAAAAACTATTTGCTAGGTGTGTCACAGAACATTATGAGCAGATAAGAATTTAAGTTCAGACATATTTGCATGAATAATTTCATCTCTATGGTTTATGGAGGTCAACTGAATTATTCTGATATCTGTGCATTAAACTCAATGATTTTTGAAGTGTCCTGTCAGTAGTGTTTATACAGCCTGACCACAGACTCATTTGGTACCAAGTTAAAGACTAACTCTTATTTTACTTCATTTACCTGCTAGTAAGATCACTCTAAGATTATCTTAAGAGGCAGAGACTTTCTGAAATCCCTGGTTTGCCCAAAACGTAGATCCAAATCTTTGGATCTGTTTTTTTCTTGTAGTATTCCCTACTAAAGTTGCCATCTCCAGAAATTTTCTGGGTATTAAAGCTTGAGCCACTTCAAGTAGCAGAATTTAAGACTTTGCTCTTTTTAGGCTCTCTGATCTGCTCCTTCATTAAGATAACAATGAAGAGCATATCGATGAGGCTTTACTTTGAAAAACATTGATGGAAATGTATCAACCACAATCTAGAAATTGGACACAATGCCAGGATTATCTAGCATAGCTGTATCTAGAAGTTTTTTAAATCAAGATTCAAAAGTTGAAACTCTTCCTTTGTACTTTGTGTCTTCAAGTTATTGACTGCATTCCTGGTTTCTTCCATAGATAAAATAATTCTTAATAGAATTATACCCTAGTTCCTGATAGCAACTCATGACCTGTAGCCAGTAAGAGAGTGAATCTGTTGACACTGTATTTGCAAGGAACCAAGCTTGACCAATAACTTGAATGAAGTGAGAAGACTCTGGGTCTCTAGTTAGACAGTAACCCCAATTGATAGAGATTTCATATGAATAGGTCTTGGGCAGAGGTCCCAGGGAACCCATCTTTGGAAGCCTGACCCATGGAAATACTGTAATGAATTTTCATTTTGTTTATATTCTATGTCTATGGTAATTCCTTACACAGCAACAGAAAACTAACAGACACTAAGAAAAGTTGTTCCTAATCAAGTAATATTGGTGAATGTCAAAGTGTAATGTACTGTATAATTTCTTTGGAGAACCTGAATGGATTAACAACAAAAAAAAAGTTGATAGCATTGTCAAATAAATGAAGTATGTATCAGCACCAATTAGGCTTAACCTTGTTTAAAAAACCTTTTTTTCTGGAACAAATTCTGCTGACTGACATAATAATATGATGTTTAGTAGTCAGCACAGTCCATTTTTGTCGAGAGATCACTAAGCATAATGAAATTGCAGCATCAGTGCTTTCTAATAGGTGCATGCTCACAGAACAGGTGGGCAAGTCATCCATTCTAAATCTAATTTGTGCTTTCAATAAGAAAATGGAAATTTTTGCATTAATTTTAACATTATTCTGAAGATTCAGGGCTCATCAGGCCAAACAGATGACTAAGCAACCTCATTTATCTTAATTAAAGCTCATCTTAATCAAGATACTGTCTGTCAGACAGAATGCTTCTTGAAAGACAGTTCTTGGTCTCATCATCATAACATCAGTCACATTGGAGACATTGTCAGGGATACATACTTGAATATACACCAAATAATTGTTAAATGAATAGTGTTATATAATGAACCCACACTTCTTGAATAATACATTATCATCATTTCATTCACATATGTGAAGCTTGGTGGTAGTTTTGTTTTTTGTTTTTTTTTTCCCAGAAGTAGCAAGTGATTATATATGAAAACATCATATTTATTTAATGTGTGTGAAACTTTAATATAGTCATAATATTTTTCTATTTTAAAAGAAACTATGACTTAGAAAAAACCAACATCGATGTAGTATGTTTGCTACCACATAAACTACTAAAATATAGTCATTCACTCCTTGAGTTATTATCCGACTTTTTACTTTTGCCCTAGTAATAGGAATAAATGATGTATGGTCTGTCTTGCAACTCTTTAATTTCCTTCCACTTGCACATATATCTTTAAAAAAAAGATGTTTTCACATCTGTGATATAAGTTGAGGCTTGGAAAAGAATTCTACGTTTGAACTTGTCCTCCCATTTCTGAATGATGATGAAAACTACCTGGTTCCAAGAAGGGTAATGAGAGACACCGGGAACACAGCTATTACACCTCAACTAACTCAGAGTTCAGATCAGCAGAGGCATTCACACACCACTCAGTCTTCTACATTAGCAAACTGTCAGCCATCTTGCAGATTTGTGAGCTAGCATGGTCAAATTTTGCTATGCCATTGAGATTCTTTGGTTGTCTACTATGTTGTATCATTATAATAGGTAATTAACACATTTTTAAAATTCCATTTAATGTATTGCACAATAAAAGGAATTAATACATTACACAAAGAAAGGAATAAGGATCATATTGATTCTAAGTAATAGAAATCAAGGTTGTTTTAGGTCAGCAAAGATATTAATAATAACCAGTCTAGTAGGGCTTTACTATCAACAATCAAACATATATATTTATAGAGAGAGATAGACAGACCAAAAGAAAGATAAAATAGATGACAGATAGACACGTAGAAAGATAGGAATGAATGCTATACTATGAACTATGCTGTGCTTAGTCAGATATAAAGTCCTGCCAGAGGGAATTATGCTTAGTGAAATAAATCAGACAGAATAAAACACCTTTGGGTAAACTGGACAGACACAAGCAAGGAAAAATAAATGAAAATAGAGCACACTCGCACACAATATACAAACAGTATCTCAAACTGGATTAAAAACTTGGATATAGGGCTGGAAACAATCCAATACATAAATGAAAACATAGGCATTAAAAATATTCCATTGCAGCTACTTTCAGTTATATCTTCAGTGTCTTGAGTTTAGTAACAAGAGTAACAACAGCAAAAATAAACAAACATCAAACTAAAAAGTTTCTGTAGAAACTATCATTAAGACAAACAAACAAAACACACACACATTATTGAATGGGAAAATTTTTTTCCACACCACATATCTGACAAGGAGCTAAGTATCCAAAATATCCAAAATATACATACAATTGAACAAAAAGAAAATAAAGAATTCAATCAAAGTATGAGCAGGAAAGCTAAATAGGCATTTCACCAAAGAAGATATGCAGATGCCAAAGGACACATGAAAAAGTTCTCATTACCACTATCATCAGGGAAATGAAATCAAAATCGCAGTGAGATACCATCTCACACCTGTGAGAACTCACCTCAAAAAACTAAAAATGACAAATATTGGTGAAAAGGTATTCTCATACATTTCAGTGGAAATGCTTATGATTCAGTCCCTATGGAAAAAAGTGTGGCTGTTTCTCAAATTATTAAAGATAGATATACCATATAATCATCAATCCCACACCTACTTACCTACCCAAGAAATGAAAAAACATGAATTTGAAGACATAAATAAACTCTTAAATTATAGAAACAACTAAGTGCACAACAGTCAATGAATGAATTAAGATTTGGCATATAAATAAATTGTATTGCATAATAATATTTATATTATATATAAGAATGTATGTCATATTCTTATATATTATATATAATGTATAATATTCTTATATATAATACATTCTTATATATAATAAAATATGTATTATTCTTATATATTATATACATGAATACTACTCAGCTATTAAAAATCTTGCTATATGTAGTGGTTAAATTCCTCTGTGCCTTTACTAAAAATCACTGAATGTTGATCCTTGAACACTTACAGGGGATAAATTCTATTGCATATTTTAGTCAAGTTTACCTTGATATCTGAAAAAGCAAAATATATGTATATATAATAATGCATATTTTAGAAAAATGAAATTAAGTTTATGAGTAGACACCAATTTTTAAAAGATGTCTGTTACAGAAAGAAAAAATTTATTGCCAGTTGTAGTGTATAATTTATTTTGATTTATAATTTGAATAAAATTCTCTTTTGCAGAGTTCTACCTCATAATGCAATTGTAAAATAGTCAATGCACTCACAATGTGGGCAGTAACTCTGACTTAGATGTTTGCAAATCAGTTCCCTTCTCTCAAATTCCACTTTGATTTTCTTAGTAGTTAGATCTCTTGGTGAAAATGGAGAATTGAAATGACAGGCACCAGCATGAGCAAAGATTATAGATGGGTTCATCTGATCACACAATGGAGTCTCAAAAAAAAAAAAATCTGTATTAGTCTGACAGAATGTTGTTTCCAATGTCTCTCAATCAGAAGCATCAAAAAAAAAAAGGCACAAATATTTGAAAAATAAACTGAAGGGCAAGATTAAGGAAATCAAATCCAGATCCACAAATAATCAAAGAATAACAATCTTGTTAAGAATTTTAACAAGCAGAAACAGAAAGACCCTAGTCACTCCTATGAAAAGTTTCAAATCATAATCCCATGTAAAAAGTCAGCCTATAAATCATCTGATATAATACCTCTTGGACACAGAAGCATACCTGTAACTATGAGGACACATGCAAACAAATCAAGATAGTAAATTATGTTACTCGTTTCTTCTTGAAACCCTTTAAAGACATTATAGGGTCACTAATCCACTCCATCCCAATTATGGGAGGGTCACTGAAAGCAGTAGTACAGGGATTCAGATATTGTCATTAATCTGTAGGCTTTCCCTGCTTCTTCTCATTCTACAGGGTCATCACAAACATACTTATTACAAGTTCCAAAACATGCAGATATATTTGCTTGGCCATCATTCTCTTTCCTGGACCAGTTCTTGGACAAGAAACCTTTCCTATCCTTCTTTGGTTCCCAAATATTTTTTTTTCTTAATTCATTTTTTTTAATATATTGTGGGTACAATTTTTTTTTACATTGTTATCTACCCCAGGGTTCTCCCAGCACCTTATCACCCATGAACCATCATCTTAGTCTTTTGTGCCCCTCCCACTCCCGATTTCTCCTCCATCCCCCTCTCATGCTCTGTGCTTTCATTCTGCTGAAAGTCAGTTTTAATTTTTTCTTGTCTATTTGTTTGTTTTCTCTTTATCCCTCATGTAAGTGAGACCATCCAAAGTTTCTTTTTTTTCTTCCTGGCTTATTTCTTCTAGCTTCATCCATGTTGCTGTAAATGACATGTTTGTTTGTTTGTTTGATTGATTAACGAATAATACTCCATTGTGTAATATACAACAGCTTTCTACACCATTTTTCTGTTTGGGGGCATTTGGGTTGTCTCCATATCTTGGCTGTTGTAAATAAAGCTGCAATAAACATCCGGGTACAGGTGTCCTTATGAATTAGAGTTTTTGTGACCTTTAGGTAGATTCCTAGAAGTGGGATTGTTGGATCAAATGGGAGTTCCATTTTCAGTAGATTAAGGGTCCTCCACACAGCTTTCCATAGGGGCTGGACCAGTTTGCACAATCACCAGCAGTGTGAAAATGTTCTTGTCTCTCCACATCCATGCTTGTATCCCGTTTTTGTTTATTTTTTTGTTTGTTTCTTCCTCTCTCTCCCTCCCTCCTCTCATCCCTCCCTCCCTCCCTCCCTCCCTCTCTCTCTCTCTCTCTCTCTCTCTCTCTCTCTCTCTCTCAACAGGCCATTCTTACTGGTGTGAGAAGCTGTCTCATTGTGGTTTTAATTTGCATTTCCCTGATTATTAGTGTTGTTGAGCATTTTTCATATGCTTATTGGCCATTTGTATGTCTTTTTTCAAGAAGTGTGTCCCCAAATCTTTAAAATAAGAAACCGTGTACTGTTGCAAATATGCCCAAAGAATATACAGGTTCAATCATACCTAAGAGCTCAAACAACCTTAGCTGTATGAACACATAATCCTTTGATTGAGCCAAGGATACCAGTTCAGAATCCTTCTTACCACAAAGAAGTATTCTACCAAAAGCTTTGTATGATTTCAGTCATTTTAAGCATACTGACTTAACTTTATTGCCTTGATTGTAGTTTATCATGGTAAATGTTCCTGCAGACTTGAAAGGTGTATATTCTGCATTTTGGTGTAGTATTAAATGTGTACCACATCAAGTTCAGAATTTTCAACTTCTATATCAGGAACCAAGATAGCACAGTTTGAAGATTAAATTTGCCCATTTTGTTTAAACAAAGTTTAATTAGATCATAACTATAACCATTAATTTATGTAGTTCTGTGATTGTTTTTTGCAATATGAGGGAAGATGTGAGTTGTTGCTACAGTGCAGCATATGCTCACAAAACCTGAAGTAGTTATTTCATGACTTTGTACTGAAAAAATATTTAATTGGTACCTATTCTGTCTAGTCACTGTTCTCTACTCTCACTCATTTCTTCCTATTCATTCTATTTATTATTACATTATATTGATATTTTGAAGCTCTATTGATTTTTTTTCTCTTTTTAAAATACAGTTTATTTGTAACACATACTTTTTGACACCTCCCAACTTATTGAGTCAGTTTTATGAACCATAATTTATAAACACTAAAATCCATCTCCTTAAAATGTACATTTCAGTGAGTTTAGATATCTATGCTTTACCTCAAGTAGGATATCAAATAGTTCTATTAGCCCAACAAGTTCTGTGCTAATATTCATACTCTTCTGTAATCAGTCACCTCCTCCAGCAACTACTGATCTTGTTTCCGTCTCAGTAATCTTGCCTTTTCCAGAAACTGTATAAATGGAATCAAACAGAATGTAGTCTTTGGTGCTAAACTTTTTTTTTTTTTAATTTTTGCATTTCATACAATGTATGGTTGTTGATCCCCTTGGGAATGCCCTCTAACTATCCCCTCTCTTTTATGAAGTGAACAAATGCTACTTCAGTGAACAAATGCTACTTCATTATAAAACAAATTCATTTTTCCTAATATCCCTCTTTAAGTTCACTCTTAAATGTATTGTATCTAGTATTCATATAACCTTATTATCTATTTTTATTACTACTAGAATATAAAACATAGTATATATAATTTTTAATCTAGTTGTATCAAGATATTAAGAAAGTTTTCTTTTTTCAGTAAATAATTATGTTGTGAGTTTACACAATCCAATAATAGTTACCTTTAAGATGGTGTGTTTGTTTGATTTTTATTTCGGTGATTATTAATCTAGTTGACTATAGAATATCAACAACTACTTTTGATGGATCCTGCCCACTTTTTTTTCTACCATCTTTGGATTATTATAGTCATGATTACTATGTACATATATACATGTTTATATCCTATGTGTATAAGTTATGCATCTCTTGATATGATTACCAGGATTTATAGTATTTATGTGTCAAATAATGTTATGTCAGATTATATGTTTAAAATCCTTGCTGAATGTTTTTTTCTCTACTTGCACTTGAGATATTTTGTCATATATATATATATAAGCACAACAGTATATAGTTATTTGATTTAAACAGCTTTTTAACTATGAAAACTATTTTTTCTATTTTTGTATTTACCCATATATATGTAGTACTCTTCATTTCTTTGTATAATAACAGATTTCTGTCTGCTATCAATCATTTGAGGAACATCCTTTAATAGACCTTGTAGTATAAAACTTCTTGTGATTGAGTATTTTAATATTTGTAGATATAGAAAGTCTTCATTTTTCTAAAGGTACTTTAATGGACATAGGATTGTGATACATAGCCCTCCTCTCCCCGCTCCCAGTTTGAGATCAATAATGTTGATGCAGTATTTAGTCAACTGGATTTTTAGGATTTTCTCTTTTATATTATCCCTCTATACAATGGGTCTTTTTTCTCTGGCTCCTTGTGAAATATTTTATTCATCATAGGTTTTAAGCTGTTTGATTATGATGTGATTTGTTCTTCCTGTGTTGTGCACATGGAATTATCTGGGTTTCTTAGATCCTGAAGAATTTATTGTTTTCATCATTTTTTTTACTCAGTCATCATTTACTCATTTTTTTCTATCTTCTTATTAGCAACTCCTTCTGGATATACAATATACAATATTCATTATTTGATGGAGTTTTGTCCTTTTTTTCATCTTTTTTCCTATATTTTTAAAATATGGATGCTTTTAATGTTATGTCTTTTGATAGATTAATCTTTTCTCTTGCAATATCTAATCTATCATCTTCAATACTGCCTATTTTATCTATACAAGTGCCAGTAGGGTCTTTTTAAAATATTATATTTTCAAAAATGCCCAAGCTTTCCTCTATCTTCTTGAATATATTCAACCTATGAATAAACATCCCCACATTATCATTTACTGATTCTATCATCTATGCCATTTCTGAAGTTTTATCAATAATTGGGCTTTGTGTTCATCAAGGATATCATAGCAAATCTGAAACTCACACAGCCTTCCTTTAGTCTTTTAATATCATGATCCATTACTGAGACATATCTTTCTGACTACTATACTGTGTCCTGAAAAGTCTGTGTAGGAGGTAAAAGGGTACAATCGTGCAAATCATTTCATTTGTTCTCTTGTTAAAGACTTACTGTCATGTCCTGTTTATTGTTTAGTGCCTAAAACACTTGTTTTCTATATTTTCTCCAGTGGTTTAATTGTTAAAAGTGAAAGGATATGTCATGATACTGATCCATCGTGGCTGTATGACAATGTATGGCAATAAAAGCATATTTTTAAAATTCAACTGAGGCAATTTTTAATTTGTTCATCTTTTCTAGCTGATATAAACGTAGTATAAAGAATCATTTAAGAGCTTTAATTTTTTTTCTAGCAATCACACTATTTTCCATGGTTGGAACATGATATGTTCTTTCAAAAACTAAAATTTCTGTGCAGAATCAAAGTTTCTGTCATTCATGAAGTATATTTTTCTGCAACTATAATAAATTGACTAAGAAATGCCATAAACTTCTTATACAATTAGAGTCTTATAATGGCATTGTGGTGTTTCCTTAATCAAATTTTATTCAAAGAAAATATGAAAAGGAATAAAGATTACAATGAAACATTACATTCAACATATTTAAAGTAAATGCTTCCTGCATCACTATTCTGAAAATGAATATTCATATGATTGTTTGCATCTCAGCAATCCCTTAAGTGACATAATTTCTAATAGAGATCAAATTTGAAAACTGGAGGCAAGTCCACAGAAGTTTTAATAGGTTAACTAAGTTAAACATCCTGACTCTTTGAGGATGGCTAAGAATATATAGTAAATCTAGACCTAATCATTACTTGACATTACATAAATATAAAAAATGAATGTCTAAAACCAGATGAAGATGACAAGGAACTGTAAAGTGTGATCTTCCTAATCTACCACCATTCCCAATAATAATTCCTTCAGTTCTGTACCAAAAAAAGATCTGTTACCACATCCACTGATTACACATCCACTACTTTAGTATATACATAAAAAACAGGGAACACATGGCATTTTTGTGAGTTTTAAATTTTATTATGATATACACACAAATATAGATACTCAAACATTTGTAGAATTGAATTTTAAAAGTGCTATGGAAAAGTACATTTCTAATAGCTCTAGACCACAGCAAATTCAATATTCACTAAGAAATGGAGATAGAAGTCTCCCCATTCAATTTATCTGGGAGTCTAGACCTTGATAACATGTTGTAGTGAAAAAACATAGCATTGTTAGAGATAACTTTTGAAATAATGACATTTTATATCACTTAAAGGCTTCATTATTAAGCCCTTTTAAATAAGGAAGCTTACAGCAGTTTTGACTATCTTTTGGGAAAAGGTCAGCATAAAAACATTTTTATGTATCACAATTAATTAATTTTATGACATATAACCATGTGATTAAATATGTGTAGTCATCAATTATATGAAATTTCAAAGCATGTCTCTCCGGTGACAATTTAGATTAGTTATATTAGTATATATTTATTCCATATGGCACAACACTGTAGTGTTGTGTTTCATCTACATTACCAAACCTATGCATTTTCCTGTCCTCACTGTGTATATCAAGATCTTTTGTATATGATCGGCAGGAAGTTAATATGTTCATGAATATTATGTAATAACAGCAAGAGAAAATGAGGTGGTAACAGTATAGAATCTATCAAATTATATAATATGGGTAAAATCACTTGATATTTGAAACACGTATAATATGGGAAGCAAATAAATTTTCTGCTCCTGTCATTAGCTAAACATTTGAAAAACCAGTTAGCTACTCCCATAACAAAGTTTGACAGAATCTACTAAAACTCTATTATTATTTTTGTCATCTGTTTAAGGAGACAACAGATGACAAAAAAGCCCTTTGTTTCAAATTCTAACAGACTAGCTTATCACAGTTGTTAACAAAGTAAATCAGATTCTATCCTACTTGATATTCTAATAGGCTTCAAAATAGTGAAGCAAGTATCTTGATATTTTAAGAAATAAAGTACCAACCACCATAATATATATTTTCTCAGAAAGAAATTGTACCAGAGGAACAAAATATCTTAGGTAAGGATATTTCTTTAATATTTCATCTCCAAGTTATCGACATATGATAGAATAGTGTGCTGAATGCCAGAAATGGTCGTTGGAAACTTTAGTGGAAAGACCAATGATCTTGAATCATCTCAATAAAGTGAAAGCGAAGCATATTTTAATTCACTAATGGCTACTTTATCCTCAAACTCAATACATTCATTTAATACTTACTGAGTTTTGAGTACAAATAATCAGGAATTGCATTATTTTTAAACATCTCAGGAAAGTAAATTATACAAATATTCATTGAATGACTTATCTCTGGATTTCTAAATTAAAGAATTAGGTACTCTAACTTTTAAAAATTAACTAATGCTTTTGAGATTGTGATATGCTGAATTTAAATAAACCAACTTTGAGGTATGTTTGTCAATAAATATATTGAATTTATTTCAGTTCAAACTCATAAAGGTACATCAAATATAATGAAAATAGTGAGCTATTATAAGGGCATCAAGGTTAATTGAAGAAACTCTAGATTGAATAAGGCAAATCTGGAAATTGAAAAGTACATGCTTCAAGTAAGAAAAGGAAAATTCTTTCCACTGATCAAAATGTATTTATTTCTATATTCAAATGAGTTTTCTACTTCTATGCTGGAAAATACATTAAAAGATACAATACTGTGGAGAAATAACATTTTAAAAATTATTGAAAACTATGAGTAATTTTATTTTATATAATATAAACAATAGATTTGGTTCTTAAATTTGAAGCAATTTTATTACTAAAATAGCTATAAGAGGATGAATAAAGAGACAGAGACACACTGAGTAGTAATTAGGAAACTTTCCGGTGTTTGGAACTATGACTGCAGTAAATTTCCTTGAAAGTCCACAAAAGGGAGGACTGGTGTCTTGGAAAGACAGGAGTTTGGTAATGTATCCCCAAATTCTCCATCTGCGTATTAGTTTTCTTCTTGCCCTCTCACTTATTCAAATTTCTTTATTATGTATTTCATTCTTAGGGCAATATGTATCCATACCGACTTTTGACAATAATACAAATGATTACAGAAAATATTTAATCTTTGAGGATGGGGAGCTCACAAAATTTTAAACACAGACATTTCCCAAAAACATAAATATGCTATGTGTGACTATTGTGTTATTTGCTTATAGGGAAATTTGTTCAAGTTTACAAAATAATGCATGCATGATAGTATAATAATGTAGAATTAATATAATATTAACATCATTAACATATGTTAGAATGTTAGTGAATAACACCTTCATTATTTGAATATAGTTGAGATCACAAATTCCCATAATTGTAAGAAATAAATATACCATATTAAGATACATATATATCATATATGTACACATTTAATCAGTTAACTAGGAAAACAAAAATTCCAAATATTTTGAGGAATAAGAGGTCTGAAACAGGAAAACAGAAGTTTTAATGGCTTGGAATGTGGAGGAAATCAGATCAAACCATATTGAACTTCAGAAAAGGCAAAAGTGGTCTCTATGATCTCAGACATCCAATTCGGAATTTTCTAGGAAAATGTTCTCAATTTTTAGGAGCCAACATTGATGACATGAGCTACCATGAGTACAAATGTGAGTGATTTTCCAGGACAATCCACAAATTGCAGCTAAATTCCAGTACCTGCTGTCTAGGATGATTTCCACATGACTTCCCTAAGCTGCCACAAGAATAATGACTACTTTCTCTTTTCCATCTTCTCTGTATGTACTTGTCTATTAGTTGGTGGAATTTGACAAGAGCTCTCCTGGTAGGGGATCTGGGGAGATGAAGATTGCAGGCCTTAGACATCTATGATGGTAAGCTTTGAAAAACAGATGGTGCTGAGTATGAACAAACATCAGAACTCTCCTGTGTTTTGTTTAAAGGGGATTTTATGGTTGTTTTGAACAATTATGAAGTTTAATTTGTAGAATTAAAAGGAAAGATAAAACTAAATTACTATAAAGTTAGAAGGGAAACAATCTGATATACTCCTTTTTAATTGATAAATGTTTTAGCAAACTCAAAAATTATATTTTGTTTCCCTATGTAAGCTTAAATATTTATGGAGCAGAATTTTTGAAGGTAATTTAGACTAAATATATTTACTCTTCATTGATTCCAACAGTTCTGTGCTATTTATTGAAATAGTTCTTACTAATATCAACAAAGGCTAATTGCTAATGGGAATGCCCTTTTTTTTTTTTTTCTTTGAGACTAGGTCTCACTATTTTTGCCCGTGGAACCACAGGCTCTTGTTGCCCGGGGTACCACAGACTCAAGCAATTCCCAGCCTCAGCTTCCCAGGTAGCTGGGATTACAGGT
The DNA here is from genome assembly GCA_004024945.1 of Uropsilus gracilis. NCBI lineage: Eukaryota > Metazoa > Chordata > Mammalia > Eulipotyphla > Talpidae > Uropsilus > Uropsilus gracilis. Next base: position 19,681 of record PVHY01000920.1, read on the forward strand.
GCATGCCACCAAACCCAGCTATTTTTTTGGAACTAGGTCTCTCTACGGGCCCCAGGCGGGACTCGAACTGTGATCCCTAGCCCTGGCTGCTTCATAGCCTGAAGCTTACAGGCATGAGCCACCATGCCTGGCCTGAATGCACTTTTTAAATTATTATTGCATTTTACTTTATTTTGCATGCTCTGAGGTGTCCATTCACTTGATATTTATTATAAACTTGTTCTTATTTGAATTCTAAGCTAATTATTCATTCCTTTGGCCTTATACTTTCTTCTATTCTTTTACCTTTAAAAATTCTCTTGTATTATCAGTTCACTCCATGGCTTCAGTGGCAGGCCAATAAGTCATAAAATTTTACATATAATTATAAACTAGGGTCTGACTTCCATCTCACAAACCTAGAAATATACTGAATAGCTTCATTTAAATATCTCACATACACTGATCATTACACAAGCAGAAAAATTAAAAGAAAAATACAGGTAATAAAATCAACTTTTTTTTTTTAATTGTGAAGACTTTACATCCTTTGCAATCATTAACACCAAATGGATTACATAATTCATTGTAAAGAAAAAAGAGAACTACAAAATTCTTAGAAGATAAAAGAAAATCTAGATTATTATATGTTTATCTATGATTTTTTTTAGTACAACACCAAAGGTAATCCACGAGGGAAAGAAATTGATAGCTAGAAAGTCAGACACCACATATCAAAGTTAAACCCTCAAAATTTGACTGAAGTATCGAGACCAGCAGAGGGGGGTGAGTGTAGAGAGGAAAGAGGGAAGGGGGCACAATTGCTATATGGGGGTTCTAGGGAGTAAGTTGTAGGTGGGGATGGTGTGGTAATATAATTCTGAAGGGTGTGATCTTATACTTATAAATCATGTACAGCTTTGCAAATCAATGTTACAAAAATATACTTATTCAAACTATACTACAAAGTCATAGTAATTAAAACTGCATTGTAACTGGAACAAAAACAGACAATCAGACCAATGGAACAGAATCGAATACTCAGAAAAAAAGCCATATATATATATATATATATATATATATATATATATATATATATATATATATATATATATATATATATATATATATATATATATATATATATATATATATATATATATATATATATAGTCAACTAATTTTTGACAAAGGGGCAAAAAACACACATTGAAATAAGGATAGCCTCTTCATGGATCTGGGAAAACATGACATGCAAAAAAATAAATGAACCAAGAAAACTCCCTCATATCAGGTACAAAAACCAATTCACATAAAACACTTGAATGGAAGACCTGAAACCACAAAATATGTAGGGGAAAATTTGGACAAAACACTCCAAGACTTAAACTTTAGAAGCCCCTTTTAGGTCACATTTACATATGGCTGAAAACTAATAATAATAAGGACTACATCAACCTAAAAATTTTCTGTACAGAAAAAGACAATGACCAAAACAAAAGAAACCCAATCAAATGGAAGAAAATTCTTGTCATCCACACAAGTGATAAGGTCCTGATAACAAAGATCCACAAAGAACTCATACAACTTAACAAAAACAAACTAGAAGTCCAGTCAAAAAATCGGGAAAACGCAAAAGACACTTTTCCAAAGAGGAAGTACAAATGGCCAAAGGGAATATGCAAAAATGCTCAACACCACTAATCAGGAAAATGCAAATCAGAACCATGATAAGATACCATTTTATGCCAGTAAGAATGACACATATCAAAAAAATTAAGAAACAAGTGCTGGTGTGAATGTGGTAGGATTGCAAACTGGTCCAACCACTATGGAAAGCTATGGGGAAGACCCTTAAATTACTAAAAATGGAATTACCATTTGAGCCAGCAATTCCTCTTGTGAATCTCCCACAGGACATAAAAACATTAACTCAAAATGATACCTCTACTCAGTTGTTTATTGAAGCACTGTTTACTATAGTCAAGATAAGGAAACAACCCAAATGTCCCAAAAGTGACAAATGGTTGAAAAAGATGTTGTATATATACACAATGGAATATTATTCTGCAATCAAAACTGACAAGTATTATGTATTTGTGATAACATAGATCAATCTAGAGGAAATAATATTACAGAAATAAGTCAGAAAGAAAAAAACAAACTCATGATCTCTCCTATAAATAGGATTTAGAAGTGGCAGGAAAATGACCAGGAAAATCCCAGGGTAATCTGACAGCAGATGGTGGTAGGCTATTGGGGAAGGGAGGTAGATACTGGGAAGGGAGAAGCACCAGAAACTGGAGATGAAAGCTGGTGGGTAATGAGGTAAAGGGAGAACTACAGGGAAGGCAAAAAGCAATGATGTAATGTAAATCAATTATCTATCTATTTATCTATCTATCTATCTATCTATCTATAATCTATCCTTATACACATACATATGTAAACAACAAAATGTTTAATTAAAAATGCTACAGAAACATAAAAAAACTAGCTGCAAAAGAATTGATAGCTGAACCTTTTTAATTAAATTTTTCTGTCTAAGAATAACAATATATAGAGAATGAAAATACAAGTTACAGATAGGGAGAAAATATTTGAAAAAGATACAACTGATAATGGGTTGTTATGAAAAATATACAAAGAATTCCAAAAATTCAATACCAAAAGTTAAACAAATGTCCTGTATCACAGAGATGTACAGATGATTAATTGGCACATGAACAGGTATGCATCATATGGCATTAGGGAAAAGAAAATTAAAAAGAAAAAAAAAAAAAAAACAAGAACATGAGATGATTACACAATCAAAAAGTCCAACTTCATAAAAAATATACCAAAAGATGATGAGACTATCAAAAAGAGGAAATCCTCATTAATTGGTGTTGGAATGGAAAGCATTTGAAGGACAGCAGGGTACTTTTTTATAAAACCTAAACACATTTTATCTAAGATACATTAATAACACCCTGGAAACTACTTAAAAGAGATAGAATGTATATCCACACAAAAACCTACATAGAATGTTTGCAGCAAGTCCATTCATGAATTCCAATATTAGGAAGTTATCAAGATGATCTTTTAGCATGTGAATGGATAAACAAACTAAGTATATTCAGCCAGTAGACTATCATTCAGTTCTCTAAATAAATGAGTTGTTCACACATAAAATGATGTGGAAGAACCTTAAAACTTATTATTAAGTGAACAAAACCAGTTCAAAAAGTCTAGAAACCAAAAAGGATTCTGGCTACATGTCACCGAGTAAAAGTCAAAACTATGGAGCAGTAAATAGATCACTGGATACCAGGGGGTAGGAGGAATCAGGGATGAGAAGACGGAACACAGGACATTTTAGGGTAGTGAAAATACATGGATATGGCATTATAAATATCTATTAACCCACAGAATGCATACATCTAAAGACAAAGATCCCTCTAAACTGTGGATTTTGTAGAACTGCGGTATCAATCCTATGAATGGTATCAAAGAGGTATCAAGCCAATGAAAATGTCCATCAGTAGTGACAACATACCACTCTGGTTGGGAATGTTGAGAACAGAGGATGTGTATGTGCACAGGAAACATCTATACCTTCCCCTCAGTTTTGTTGGAAGCCTAAAACTGCTCTTAAAGTCTAAATTTCAACTTTTTTTTTAAACTAGACTTTAAAGTTTAAAAAATTAATGACATTATCTATTATATAAAATAATTTAATATATAAACATTTAATTTTCAAAATAAAATAATGTAAGATACTTTTCAAACTAAATTTAACAAAAATTAATGTCTAGTTCAAAAAAATTAAAATACCTTTCTACAGTCCTAATTTTGGATTAAAAAGCACCATTTATTCAAAGGACTGAAATACTAACTTTAATACCTTGGTCAAAAGCAATGCTCCAATCTCACAAAAGGATAAAATTATGATATTTGTGAATTATTAAACTTGTTGATTGCTCTCTAGTGACTCACTTCTTAGTGTTGACTGAATTAAAGCACAGAACTAGAGTACTAGAGAATTATTTACTTTTCAAACATAAGTGTTGCCATTTTTTGGATCCATTAGCTATCATAATGTTGGAATCATGTTTTAGAATGCAAAGTAGTTTAAGCTATGCCTCTGGTTAAAATTATTCTTTATGTGTAGCAGCCTAAAGATAAAGATGTAATTCTTTAAAATAGAATAAAGGTCTGTCATTGTCATATACTAGCAAATAGTCACGTTATCATTGTCCTCTCTCTCATTCTCTCTCCCTGTCACTGTCTCTGTCTCTTTCTGCATAATTTGTCTTGAAAAAATTCAGATCTTTTTTTGTTCAACTCTAAAAAAGTAAATTTTTACAATCACTCTGAAATCCTTAAAATCATTTGTATCTTTCCACCATATCCACAGTTTACATATTGTGAGTGATTGTAGAATATACATGTCATATTAAGAGATGTTGTTTTCTCATCTGTCTGCACAACGAAACTGGGTCTTTGAAGAAAGGAACAATGCATTGCTTGATCTTGCCATGGCCTAGCACACAGAACAGAATCAGCTAGTGGGGGAGAAATAAAATCACTTTCTAAAGAAAACTCAAAAGGAATGTTCAAAAAGAACTTGAGGTAGTGAAATAAGTGGCAGCAAAGATTTTCAAAATGTCATTGACAGAATGATATGAGGAAGAACAATCTAGGTGACCATGACAGAATGAAAACAGAGTTTAAAAAGACAGCTTTTAGCTCACTTTCTCACCATACCCAGAGTGAATTTAATGCCTCATTATATTTTCCATTTTTAGATCCCAGTAGGATCTGGTACAAACTTTAACATCAATGGTATCACTCTGTATTTTGAGTACCTGGTGGGTTACCTACTTTATTTTATATGGAAACCCAATTATTGTGAGTGTATGTGTTTGTGTGTGTGTGTGTGTGTGTGTGTGTGTGTGTGTGTGTGTGCAGGGATGTGTGTGACTGTTTTTTTTCCTTTATATAACATCACAGCTCTTAATAACTGTGTATGTGTGAGAAGGTATCGATAATGACTGCAATAAACACAAGTCACTCTCTGCAACAGAGTAGACGACTTACTTGAGAAGTGCCTTTCCGTAAATCAATATGATGAAAGGCAAGGAGATTCAGGACTTTGGGAAGAATGAGAAAAATTGAATCTAAATATGGGATGTTGGTGGGAAATTCTAGCAATAGAAGACAGTAAGGAAGGTAGGTAAGTAGATATACAGATAGAGATATGAATGCAAATATATTAAATAGAAGTTTGTTAAAATCAGATTTCTTAAAACATAATTTATAGGTAGCAAATGTTACTCTTTATGAAGTGTAGTTTTTATCAGTATATGTACACAACAGTAAGTAATATCATTGCCACCATAATGGAGATATAAACCCCACAGATTTCCACACGTTATTTTGTAGACAATTCCTTCTAAGTCATTGGAAGATTTAATTGAAAAAAAGTTTTAAATTGACAGTTTTTATAATAATTGAAAAATTCTTATTTTGAGAATAGTAGATATAAAAGTGTGGCTGGTCAATTTAATGGCAGATAATCTGTTCTAATTCTGTTTGTAATGGGTATCACACACATCTATATGCTAAAATACATTGATCTATATCCCAGTAAAAGAATGTTTTATATCAAATTGCAAAATAAATTTAAAGGAAAATAATTAAGTGTGAAAAATTAAAAAATCAAAATTAAATAATTTAATATCTACCAGCATCAACAGAAGTGATGGACTCTGAAGGCAATCAGTAAAATCATGGCACTCCTCTGATACATGCTTCTCTAAATGAAAACACACATGACTGAGTAATGACACAAGGTTGTCTGCACAAATTAACTTGACTTTATCAAACACTTGGGAATGTGTATATGTACACCAAATACACAGGTATCCTTGCACTTTAAACCAGAATGAATATCCCTTTAAACTTGCCCATATATATTTGGAGCATGGATTTCCTACACAGATATTAAAAAATAGAGAAAATAATATTGCAAGCAAGCTAGTGGCTAGAATCACTAGCAAAAAACAACAATATTATATTCCTTGCCTTCCTGATTCCACTTGATACATCAACAATTTGTATTAAAGCAATGTGTATCCATAATACATTTCATAGTTTGTGACTTATGAGTATTCCTTATCAGTATGTTCTAATATAGTTTTCTGGGATAAAAACACATAATTCTGTCATAAAGCACACTATAAAAGTCATTGAATCATAGCATTAAAATAAATTTATGTAATAAAGTATAAAGATATTTCATATAATAAAGAGAAATACATGAGATGGGAACATCAGAACTGATATGCCTTCAGTTATGATAGTTTTACCATCTTCATAAAGTTTTGCCAAAAATTATCTCATTTGAGTCTAACAAAATGGACTTTGCAGATGCAATTAATTTATGTGCACTGATGGGCAGAACACAGTCACAACTTCCTTGTGAATGGGAGGCAGAAGGGTCACGTCAGAGAAGGAGATGTGATGATAGCAGCCAAGGCTGAGGAATGGGAACGGCAACTTCTAGAAGCTGAGAGTAAACAAAATTACTTGTTCCCTAGAACTTACAGAAGGAATACATATGGTTGACACCTTGATTTTAGGACTTTTGACCTACATAAGATTAAAACGATATACGTGAATTGTGGGCATTTGATAAAGCAGCATTGGAAAACTAATGCAGGTAAGAAAATCAAGCTTCACAATTTAGTGTTAGACAAAACCTTAAATGCATTATTGAATCAATTTCTAACCAAGAGAATTGTATTTTCTTTTACAGGTCATCCTATTCTGCACATAGAATTCTTATAAGACAATATAACACAAAGAAAGCTTCAAGGAATATAAATAAAATATATATTAAAAAATCTCATCAAACTGATTTTTTACAGCAATGTCCCAAAATATCATTCTGCCACAAACTAAACCTGCTTCCACTGGTTATTTTTATCTATTGTGTTGCATATGAAAGTTGAAGTCTCAAATTATTAAAGTGAGGATCTACATTACAATTTTTGATCTAACCTGATATACATAAACCATAACCACTATAATCCATAACCACTATAATCCATAACCACTGTGATAGTAACAACTTCTATTTCTTTGCATCCCCCTCGCTACCACTCCAACACCATCCATGTTTAACCTTCTTGACATTTCAACTATTGTTTAAATGGAGGATTTATTTCATTTTTTGTGCAATAAAGTTAAATTTTTAACTAAAAATATTCAAACTACATACTTCTGCAATCTAAATCTTACACAATCTCTTCTCCTGCTACACCATTCTATATTTGTTTCACATAATACATACTTTCAGTGGTATATTGAGAAAATTAGACCGTGGTTTTACAATCATTGTTCTGGTTGACAAATCTCAGCCCATCCTTGAAACCTGTGCAAGATTCCTTAATTCTTTGTGTGAACTTCCAGATCACTATTAGAGTTTCTTCCTTCACAAACATCATGGTTGTTTGTTGATGAAAACAAGACAAATACTTCAACATTCATATGGTCATATAGACTAATTTCACTAGGTAAACTACTTTTCATTTCATTTTTTCTTTGGAAGCAAACCACCTTGCTCATTAACTACATTTTTTCAAAGAAATTGGTTGTTTTGCACAGCAACATTTACTTTTCACTTTAGTTGAAATTGGCAAAACTGCCACAGGGAAGAATTGATATTTTTCATCAATTTCTAGAAAGTGCAATAGTACCAAATGTCATCAGATTGAGTTATATCGGGAATTATATTGAGCTGTTCATGTACATGCTTGCAAAATTTAATGTCAATCTTAGTGGCATAACAAGTTGGACAATCTAGTGTCTAGAGCAAAAGACTGGTTCCAAGGTTAGCAAGACTATATTTGGTTCAAACAATCAAATACTTTTGGACACTTTTATGATCCTCATGCTGGTATGAGAATGTGGAGCTCAAAAAGAGGTAGAAGATATATATTTCTTATGCACAAACTATTCAATTCAGACAAGGGGACAAAAGAATCAATGTATCTTAGATACTGAGGAAATCTGAAGACTTGTAATAGTTTATAGCTAGGGAAGATACACTTCTTCCTTCAAAATGATAGATACATAATGAATAATAAAATCCTAAATTAGGTGACAATTATTTTTAAGGAGAGTTAGGAGTTTTATAGTTTGCTAGCTGAATAGTACAGAAACTAGGAACAAAGGATTTAGGAAAGTTTAAGATTCAAGTGATTTGGAAACACCTGTGAAAATCTATTTCCAATAAGAAACATTAGAGTAGATAAAAAAGGGTTAACATATATGAATACATTGAGAGGGGGCATGGAAAAATGATATCAACATAAACAAAAAGACACAGAATTAGATTGGATTAGAAAACATGAATTAATAGAAGTAGAAAGGGGTCAAAATTTCTTCTTCTGCTAGTTTTTGTCAGGTTACAGGTCAATCATATAATGACCAATCATGCCATACCATCCAGTGCTGTCATTAGAGACATCAGTAAGTAGGCAGCCAGAGTGATGGACTTTTAGATAGTGCTTCCAGAATTTTGGTTTGGTTATTTAAATCGCTCTTACACCATGTATGTAGTTTTATGTTATACATTTTCACTATAAAATGGACAGGAACTCTTAGGGATAATTGAAATGAAAGAATACATGTAAAACCCTCAATATTACTTAAAATGAAAGAATACTTGCAAAAGTCCTTAGCACAGCTCCTGCCACATATTAAAACATCATTGACTCCCTTTCCTGTCACGCAAGGGAAAACAAAGATAGAAACGATGGCAGTTACAAAGGGAATAAAGCTACTGATTGATTATTGGTATTTACAAAAACAGAATGCCATTTCGTAAATCATTTTGTGAGCACAGCAGGCAAAATAAAACTATCTGTGCAAAAAGGATGATCTAGGAAAAATGTATGGCTTATACATAGGGTTTAATTCATACTTAAATTAAAAAAATATAAAGATTTATTTTCCAAAATTAGTTTCCTAATCTTTTATTTGCATTGATATTTACAAAAGCTTATGAATGCATAGAAATTTGTTGTCTAGTCTTGAAATCATTCATATAGATGAATACACATACATACACACACATATATACACATATATGTAATGAGTCATAGGTGTCTTTCCTCAAAAAAAAAAGATTTTTCAGTAGAAATCTACAAGTCCCACACATCAGGGCAAGTGCTACATAGTAAGTGCCTTCTTATTTGTAATTGGGGCACTACACAGGAAAATCACAGCACCTAATTTGCTTTGGCAGCAGCATGACAGCAGGATACCACTTAGTATTCTCTGGACAAAAGAAAGGATGATGAAGCACAGCTGTTTTTAAAGGCAGCCTAAGCTGGAAGTTGAACAGGATCACGCTTCAACATGTCAAAGCACGACTTAAACACATTGTGAAGCAGTGTTAAGCATAAAGGGTAAGGAAAAACCCACCGAAGGCAAAAGAAACTCGTGGAAAATAGCCTTTGAAGGTTTTGATTTAAAAGGTTATAAGAGAAAGATTTTAGATGCTTAGAACTTGTTTTTCATATAGGAACACATTGGTTTGCATTAACAAAAGAACCACAAGACCCATGTTTTGTAAAGCTCCCTAATATCTGGTCCAGAGATACTGGAGATTAGACTATGAAAATGAATTAAAGTTCCTATCATGAAAGATCACTTTTTAAGTATTTTTAAAAAACATTCATTAGATCAAAGCACCTCTACCAATAACCACAAATTATTTGCAACTTAATTTTTAACAAGGTTGACTGGTGGACCAACTGCTTGGAGTATTGTGCTAAAGATTTTAAACAGTTTCAAGATCAAGATTGATATAGAGTAAAACTGTGTCTGAGTTGAGATCATGTGAGAGGATGTTGGCACACGTATTGTGTATTTGATGGATCTCAACTAAATGATGGTACATACTAATTGCTCCGACCCAAGAATTAACAAAACAAAATATAGTGGTAGATTTTATTTATTAAATCAAATGATAATGATTCAGGCAAATACATTTATTGTAATATAACCACAATGGAAGAAAACTAAAAATCACTAGTGGCAACCAAACTTGAAAATTCAAAATTTCATGGAAATTAAGCAACTAGCTCTTGAAAAACCTTTGAGTCAAAGAGACAATAAAAAAAATATGAAAATAAATATCTTGGGGCAAATGAAAAATCAAAACATATCAAATTTGGAATAAAGAAAAAGCAGGACTAACATTCTACATTAAGAATATAACAGTTAACACAAGAACTGGAAAAAGCATACTCAAAATTAGCAAAAGAATAAATATAATAATGATTAACAAAAAAAATGGAAAACCATTGGGAAAAATCAACAAAATTAAGAGTTGGCATTTGTGAAAAAGAAAGGAAATTGACAAATCCATAGCAAAACTGACTAGAAAAGGAATAACCCAACATAAATAGACTCAAAAATGGATTTCATTAAATTAGATGACTCAGAAATAAAGAATCATCATAACAACAGATTGAATAAATTCTATGCAAACTGAATAAATTATAATAAATTAGAAATATAATGCTAAGGGCGGGCATGGTGGCTCATGCTTGTAAGCTTCAGCCTATGAAGTGGCCGGGGCTAGAGATCATGGTTCGAGTCCCTCCTGGGGCCAGTAGTGAGACCTAGTTCCAAAAAAATAGCTGGGCGTGGTGGCGCGTGCCTGTAATCCCAGCTACCTGGGAAACTGAGGCTGGGAATTGCTTGAGTCTGTGGTACCCCGGGCAACGAGAGCCCGCGGTTTCACAGGCAAAAATAGCGAGACCTAATCTAAATACTACTACTACTACTACTAATAATAATAATAATAATAATAATAATGATAATAATAATAATAAATATAATTCTAAATCAAGAATTAAAGACATAAACCAAGTCAATAAGAAACTGATTGAATAATTACTGATTGAATTATCTCTCATCAAAGAAAACAGCTTAGGAAAAGATAGGTTCACTGGAGAATTTTATTAAATATTCAAAGTAAAATCAGTAAAAAAGTTCCACCTTTTATTCACGTTGATTTCCTAATTAAAAGCCTCCCTTGTCAGGCATTTTCCAAAGTGAACCTCCATTTAACATAAGAGACACCTTTATCGTGAAAGAAATTCAAGGCAGGTCAATGATACATACACACAAATACATATCCTAAACAGAATAGTATCTCACAGATACAGCAGTCCCATTTCTGTGTACATATATAAAAATCTTAAATCAATATATCAAGAAATATCTGCATTCTCATGTTCATTGTTGCATTCTTCCCAGTTGCTAAGAGGTAGCAAAAAAATTTAATGTCCACTGACAGATGAACGGATAAAGATATATATACAACAGGAATATTGATTCAGTCTTAAAAAGTAAAAGACTGGCATTTGTGACAACATGAATGAAACGAGAAGACGTTGTGCTTAATGAAAATATGCACATAAGGACAAATATATGACACCATTTACATATGAAATTTTTAAAAGTTGAACTCATGAGAACCTGAGAATGGAATGGAATTGTACAGAAGTAAGAATTGGAAGAAATGTGGAGATGTGGGCCAAAGGGTAAAAATTTTCTTTTGTGTGGGTAAGTTCTAGAAATCTAAGGTACTGCATGGTGACTGCAGTCAATAATATCGTATAGAGTTTTTGAAATTTACAAAGAGAACAGTCTTAAATGTTCCCAAGAAACATGAAGGGGTAATAATTTTATAACATATACACATATATATTTGCTACATATCTGTATATATACACATGCATATCAAGATATAATATATATCTTAAATATGTAGAATATTTTATTTCAGAAAAAATTTATTGAAAGATCCAAGAAAATGATTTTTATTCCAAAGAACAACACTCAAACCATATTAATTTCATTTGCACAAAGAAGCATTAATTAGCAAACAAAATTAGAAATTATTTTTACTGCCAAAATAATTTTCACAGATATTTGGATTGCTTAAAAATATAATATTTTCTTGTCACACAGAATAAAACATATCCCTAATAACACGTTTTGTAGAATAAAATATGTGAACCAAAAGTCACTTTAGAGATCACCTGGTCCCAATTCCTATAATTCAGAAAATAATTTAAAGAGAGAAATAGCTCAGCTTAGTTTCATCCTAACTGTAAGTAGAACCAAGACTATCATGTAATCTTTAGCTGAGAATACATTGCATTTTGACTACTTTTAAGATTCATGATTTTAGCCAAGTTATTTGAGCTTATTATGCTTTGAATTTTCTCATGTTTTGAGCAGAAATATTGAATTATCTGTGAGATAGTTATGATTAGTATAACTAAAAAGCATTTAATGGTATGTTATTGTTTAAAAGTACTCTGATGATGAAGGGAGATTTAATTAAGTAAAATTTTAGTTCTTAATATTATATTTCAATCAGAATATTTCAATCATAATGAACTTTTTAGGTTCAGCAAATGTTGATTAACTGAGATCTCTAATAAAAGATTCTCTTAATGTGCAGTTGGTTTATGCATGCTCTAATTTATAGACTACATAAAAATTATCATATAAATTTATCAAGAAGAAATGGAACTTCAGAGTTAATAAATTACTTGTCCCAGTTATGCAACTAGTACTGGGGGTAATGGGTTGCACCCTAAGTTTTACCAACTCTCATGTGTAACAGACTACTGTGCAGTCTCTGCATTTAGATGAAAAGAGGTCAAAAGTCCATTATGGTTATAAAAGTTATATGCTTTTGAAACAGATAGAACCATCCAAAAACTGCAATGAATAGAACTAATACAATCTACTTGCTGTATAATTTTTCTCTGAATGAACTATGCACATCGATATCCCAGCATCCACATTAGTAACCAAAGATAAAAAGAAAATGCAAACTTTTCTGCATCATTCTTATTCTACATTGTTCAAGGATTCAATATTTTTCAATATAAGTAATAAGACTGTCATAGAATTTAAAAAAATTATAAGATCACTGGTTTTGAGGTATACATTCTGATTTTTATACCAAACAAATGCAAATGCCACTAGATCATTAATCTGAAAAGTATTTCAAGAACACTAATCTTTCCATTGCTTGAAGAAATAATCTTACTGAAACTACTTTTGTGATATGCTAAATGTCTCCAGAGAAATATTTCTTAAAATCTCAAATATTTCAGACTTTCATTCAATATGATAGAAAGCTGAACAACATTTATTGTGTATGAATCTTGGTGCCAACTCAAGTGTATGGAAATAAAAATCATTCCCTCTATCAATTTGATTTTTATATTCAGTGCAAACACACTGCTATCAGTAAAATGCTCCAGCTAGGTATCATACATAACTTACTACAAAGGTATCTGGAGTTTGGGTTGGAATCTGATACCTGTTCATTATCTGAAAAAATATTTACTGAGATGTTGACATGACATTTTGGTCTCACGATTTTGTTTTTTCTTTCACTTAGCTACTTCATCCACTTTCTGATCCTGTCAGAATAGAAACAGAAGAGTCATCTGTCTGTGTCAGTGCAAAAAATGTATTTTCTCTTGCACAGGTATGACTAGATCAGACAATCTTTGACATCTGAAACCTGTTTTTGTCCAATTTAGGTGTATGTATAGGCAGTTTCTGTTCTTAACATCTCCACTGAAGTTGCCATGATGGAGTGAAAATTTCTCCTTTGCAATTGTGTTTACTTCCCAGTCTTACTGAGAAAGAAATTACACACACACACACACACACACATGTATATGTATATGTATATGTATATGTATATGTATATGTATATGTATGTATGTATACTTAGACTGTACAATGTGATATTTTGGTAATACACACAATGTGAAATAATTACCACTTAAGCCATTTATAATGTCCATAACCTCACATAATTAGCCTTTTTAATGGTTTTGTAGAACATTTAAATTTACCTTTTTAGCAAATTCCAAGTATACAATGTAGCATGAGTGAGTCCTAGACCTTCAGAATATTTTCCTACAAACTGAAACTTTGCACCCTTTCACTATTTATGTATGCTATGCTAGAAACGATAGAATTATTGTATACTAAATAATATTACATATTGTGTGCATATATGTGCATGTTTATTTTATTCTAGTCATGCTACTTACCATAAACCACTATCAAGCTTTTATTTTAAAAATAAAAATGGAATTGTCTTCATGTAATAAATGGTATTTAAAGTAAATTTCTCTATCTTTACTTCCCTCTATGTTCTATCCCTCATTTGCATATATATTCACAGTTATATAAGTGAAATGAAATGACTGCCTTCTAATTGTGAATTATTACTTAGCTTTAATAATATCAGCTTCTTCAACACTGCTTAACTATATGTTATTTTAGATAGGAGCAAATATGTACAAACTAAAATTTTTACTTTAGTTTTACGTAAGTCATGTGTGCTGGAGTGTATGTAGGAAAAAATAAGTTTACATACCAAATTATTAACCTAGTTTTTCCTAGGTGGAATAACAAGATTGTTTATATATCAACTTATTGATAGGCACTCTTTACTATGTTGTTCCATTCAAATATTTGTGCCATGGTAAAGGTTAAATAGAATCATAGATTAGCTTTAACTTCATAACTGAACGACATAATCAACCCTTCACTGTTTTAAATATGAAGTAGAAGAACCCTACTCAAAAATAAAATGTTCATTACCTAGATGGGGTTTTGGTGCTCAAAATTATGCTACTGACTTTCTATTCTCTTAAGCATTTAAAATCCCACATTAAACCTCAGGAGGCTAATGTTACTAATGAAATAGAATACAGAATGGAATTGGGAAATTGGCAAGAAGTACAGAAATGAGATGGAAGTAGAGTAACACAAACTTCATTTTCTTTCACTGTTACTTTGGCTTTGCAATGACAAAATCACAGCTAAAATCTATCTATGGTTACTAGTCAGAAATCACTGAAAAAGGGCCCTGGTAGGCATATAGATAGCTTTTCAACTCAATTTAAGAATGAATAATTTATATTTCTATGCAAAGTTTAGAAGTACTTTTCAACTGGAAGTTTCAATTTAAAGTTATGATTCTCAAAGATCTAAAAGGTGAATAAGATAACCCACTGGACAAATATCAAAATAATCTGCTTGTTTTTCTTTATCCCTTGTTGAAAACAGCAAGATTGAGAGATACATTTTCATATTGTCATATAAGTGCATCATCAGTGCTGTAAAATACATTGATTTCAAAATATAAACCCTCATAAATACCTCCAAAATATATTTCAACTACATTAAAATCCACTTCCATTATGAAGCACATTCACAATTATAAATATTTTAAAATATTTCCTGTGTTAATGCCCCACATTTGAAGTTGCAGTGAAACATTTGTCATGAAGTTAGCTGTTTGTTTTTATTTATTTTAGTTGCCCAACCATTCTTATACTTGGCCTAGGTTTTACCACCCATTTTGATACAGGGTTATAAGTGACACAGTAGAAAATTTAATAGGCGCCAAAATACCCTGGTGGGCAGAGTCTGAAAGAACTGCAAGAGAAAATGGGAAGCCAGAAGTGAAGGTTGAGATAAAAGGAAGGCGCACAGAAAGGAAACAGAGGGAATGGAAAGAGAGAGAAAGATGAGAATGGTGGACTGAGAGAACAGTCACATGTGGCCTGGCGAGGATAAAGCCCCTGGAAGAGTGAACTGGTGGTGGCAAGGAGCCATGGTGACTGGCAGAAGAGCGGCCAGTGTGGAGAGTGGCACTCTAGCAAGGTGGCATAGTGAGCTAGCAAGTGGAAATGGCCAGGGATTGGGAAAGCTGATCTATGATTCAGCAATTGTGGAAGAAATTGGAAGAACCTTGGAAAAGCAAGCAGCGTGTAACACTGGAGAAGTGAAGAAAAGATGCCAGAGAAAGACTGGACTTTGCAGTCCTGCCTCAGGTTTGAAGGGGGAAACGGGCACCATCTTGGACATGTAGCTTTTGAACTTTTGGAACTGAAAATGGTGACTGGGATCCGATAACTGGCCACGTGTGGCTGTGAGGACTTAATTTTCCTAGTTAATTTCCTTCTTAATAAAACCGTGTTGTTAAACTGCCTTTGTCTGACAACTGGTACGCACAGGTGATGCAGACCTGTGGCTTGTTGGTTAGAGGGTTCTGCCCTTTTGACCTGATTTCAATTTAAAAAAAAATGCATGTTCGCATTTCCTCTATACTGATATATGCAGTTTTCTGGATATGGAGAGTAATGGTTCCTTTTGTCTAAAATGTCATAATAATTGAAATCAATTCAGGTGTAGAAAAAAAAGCAATAGGTTATGTAACTATCACAAAGTGCACTATTCACAGTAAAGAAATACAATTAGTATATAATCCATTAAGGTGAATTTTTCCATTAAAATGGAATTTTCAGACAATTTTTTGAAACCAAAGTTATAATAGAGTCAATAACAAAAGAATGATTCCTTTCATATGGCAATAACCACATGTTCAAGTTAAATATTACCTGATCAAGGACCATATCTACCTGCAGAACTAATACTTCATCTTGATATATTTAAAACAAAGTATTTTCCTTTGGTTTAAAATTTCATATTTTCAGTAAAGGACATTCAATAGAAATTAATAAATGTATTACAAGAATTACTTGTCTACCATTCTAAGTTGTTTTCAGAGAGAAATAAAGGAATAAATCAAGGAAAGTAGAAGAAAGAGGAAAGTTAGGTGCCCCAGATACCATTCAATTTAAGAAAATACTTGATTTAAACAATTAAATTGTCCTTATGATTAAGGAAAGATACCAGTTAATCAACTGATTATTAGTGGGAAAACAAACAAAAATTCTGAGGGAAAGTGTTAGCAAATTCCATTCATTTAAAAGCTTCAATTTAAAAAAGAAAACTCTCAAAAGTTGAAATGCATTGCTCATTAATGAGAAATACTCATTCCCTGAAAAATTCTAAGCAGGTTTCTCTGAGCTCTTTTCCAATAGGTGTTAATGTTTGGACATGTATAATTACTTGACTGCCTAGCACAAGAACTTGATAGGTTGGTTTATCTAGAAGTCCCTTTTCTCCCAAGTGATGAATCATCACCTTAGATTATCTTCAGCAGGAATTGTAGAAAATTTCCAATTACTGACTTCCATCTTGCTTGTTGATTGTAAATCCCTATTCTCTCTTGCTGTATTCAGAATTAACCCCAATCTATCACCTTTACTAGAAACCACTTGACAATCATTTCTACATCTATCATAACAGCTCTGAATACAATCTGCTTTATTGTTCATTATTTTTTTCTTTAATATTGGTAATCAAATATAGAGTGATTATAATTTCAAAGATATTCAATTTAGAGCATATGGAAATACTTTGCTTTTATAGTTTTACTTACTCAAACATTAGCTATTAATATGTCAGTATTATTTATTCTTTCTTGCCCCTATAGCATTTTTGGTTTGGTATTTTTATATCGAATATATAAAAGTAGAAAGTAGAGCTATAACAAAGATTTGTTAATGTTAGTAAGTATTATATTTTGATTCTAAAACATATATTTCAATTGTTGTCTGACTCAAGAACCTTTTTAAGGAGAGGAGAGGAAACCTGATGAAAGATTAGTATACACCTGGTGAAAGTCAGTTTGAATCTATGAGGTTAATTCTTATAATTTCCATGTTTATTTAAAGGATGTTGTGAACTTCAAAATGCCAAATAGCATAGTCATAATAAATTTTAAAAATCCTTCCTCTCACCCTAATTTCAGTAGTAGTTACTGAGTTTATGCTCAAGCAAAGATGTAAGGTAAGGGTTACAGAAGATAGTAAACTTTACTTGATAAAATTTTTGTAATATTTTACTTTGTAATGGTCTCTCTGTAATACTTTAGCCATCTCTAATGTAAGACGAAAGCAGTTGGATACCAAATTAGCTGTTCTACTGCAATATGGTCTGAGCAACCATGTAAATAAAGAAATCTGCTAATCAAAAGCCATTTCTCATGAAATAAAGACAGCAGCTAATTGAGAGCATCTGAGGCTAACACAAGATTAACTTCAAAATGAAAACCCTTGCAACTTCTGTGGTAAGGCTTTTGGGAAAACATGAAAGC
Source organism: Uropsilus gracilis (assembly GCA_004024945.1). Classification (NCBI taxonomy): domain Eukaryota; kingdom Metazoa; phylum Chordata; class Mammalia; order Eulipotyphla; family Talpidae; genus Uropsilus; species Uropsilus gracilis. The sequence continues at coordinate 37,784 of PVHY01000920.1, forward strand.
TTGCAGAGTTTACAAGTGGAAATGTTAGTAGAAATGCTATTTCTCACTTTGGCAAAATATTTTTATAAACACCTCTATTTACATTTACAGTAGAAGCAATTTCTGACGCAAAATAAAATCACCAAAACGGATCCCTGAGATACTGAATAGAAGCATAATAGACAAATCCACCCTGCAATGAATCTTCCATGACTTAGCCTGCCTTTTTTTCTCAGCTGCAATCTGTGCCTTAAGAACAGATGCAGAATATGCTTGTGGGCACTGAACCTCTGTTGATCAGTGAACAGTGGAAGCCAGAGCAGCAGCAGATTGTAAGATGGGGGAACTACAGGGTGGAAGGCAAACCTACATTGGGAAAGTGCAGATGGTTGAGAATTAGAGGCCCAATAGTCAAAAATGTACATTTGGCTGAGTATAAGTTACAAAATATAGTTTTCAGAATCACATCTTACTAGTACAAAAAGGACTAGTACAAAAAGGACTCTAAAAGGTAATTTCATCACAAAAAAAGCTACAAGTCAGTGCTACTTTCTCCAATAGTACAAGGATACGAAAAAAACCTCCCAAGTGAAAGAAATGGACTCCTACTGATATAAGATAAGGGCCAATCATTCAGAGTCTACTTTTTGTTCAATTTTGTTTCAACAAAAGGCTATGACAACTCCATTTTAAATATATAGTGTGTGTTATATGCTATACATTATGTGAAAATAACACAAGTAATAAAATATATATAAAGGGCTCTATGTTAACATGTATGCCATAACATATGTAATATGCACACACTGTATTACATGGGATTGCACTGACACAACGGATCCTAAGAAACTTAGATGCTTCCTCCAGCTGACCCAACAGGCCTGCCCCAAATGCTGCATCTGGTTTGTAGTTTCTTTGCTAGTGAAACAGTGCCGAAAGAGTACTCAAACAATTCTATACAGGCTCAAAAGATGGTGATCAGTGCAGGGGAAAGTTCTCACTAGAACTATGAGAAATAAATTTATGTTATTTATACATTACTTAATCTATAGTACTTTACTACAGCAGTGCAGATGACCAGGACAGTACCTTTGGTCATTTTTTTTGTCACTCATTCCATGTCATTTCTGTCACTTTTGTGTGTTACTGATATTTGTAATGGAAGATTTATTCCCCCCTCTCATTTCCTTTTGTATATATTCTGTAATGACTTTCATTATGGTTACCCTTGTTGTTACATTTTTATCCTATAGTAGTAATACCCTAATGTAAATTCTATCAGTTTAACTTTGATAATATATAAAAACTGCTCATTTGTCACTTTATCACCAGCTCTTTCATTTATTAACATTATAAAATGACACGTCCAAACACATAATTGTTTTTTAAGCACACATCTCTCAATTATTACAGAAAACAGAATATAGACATACTTACAGTTATGCCAGATTTTATGCCACATGTGCATTTACCTTTACTGGGGTTCTTTACTGTTTCTTGAAACAGTTTCAAGTTGTTATCAAGTATTCTTATACTTGAACTTGGTGGACTTCCCTTGGCATTTTTCCAAGGCTGGTCTAGTGCTAACTAACTACTCAGCTATTTTTTTTTTAAATCTGAGAATGCCTTTTTTTTTTTTTTCCTTCACTTCTGAAAGAAAGTTATGGCAGGCATGGAATTCTTGGTTGACAGATTTTCCTCTTAGCACTCTGAATGCATAAGCCCACTTCCTCTGGATTCCAAAGTAACTTGAGAATCTGCTGGTGGTCTGAAAATCCTTGCATTGATAAGTTCTTTCTTACTGCTTTAAAGATTCTGGTTTTTAGAAATGTAACATAATGTGGTTCAGTGAAGGTCATTCCTCTGACTTGGATGTCTCCAGTGTTTCATCCTACTTTGTGCTTGATGCTCTTTGTATAAGTTTAAATTCATCTTTTATTAAATTTGGGAAATTTTCAGCCATTATTTCTTCACAGTCTTGATGTCCCTCTTTCCTCTTTTTGGCGCATCCATAGTGCATAGATTGACTTCTGATGATATCCCACAGATTCCTTTGGTTTTGCTCACTATTCTTTGTCTCTTTCTTTCTCTTCCTCAGATGCAATCATCCTCTTTCTTTGACACTTTGCCTGCCAAACATTGCTGGTGAATTCTCCTGTTAAGTTTTTCATTTCAGTTCTATACTTTTTTAGCTCAAGAATTTCTTTTATCATTCTTTTTAGTTTTTGCCATCTCTATTTCTGTCTCTTGAAATTTATATTTTGTACACACGTAATTTTTTTGCCTTTCATGACTTTCATCATTAGTTCTTTGGACTACTAGATAAAGGACACAGGAAAATAAGTGTACATGCAGTAGAAATGTGTGTGCATGAATGTGTGTATACAGAAATAAATAAATGAATACGAGCATATGGATTCTTTCATTAAGATATTAATCGGTATTCACTATATAGGTCATTTCTATCATGTCTTGCTATTTTTCTTATGGATCCAACTGCTTACAATCCAACTGCTCACTAGAATATAAAATGCTAAATTGTTGGTACTGATCTCTGCAAATTATGTGGTAAAATAGTTTATATATATATATATCCTTTGGCAATTGATATTTACTATTGATAGAAAGTCTGCGATTTATCTCATATAAACTAAAATGTTACTGAAGAATAAAAAAAGAAAACAATAGGCAGGAAGTAAGAAACCTCAGTTGTAATTACACACTCCAGTTCCAGTCATAAACTTTCCTTCTAGTTCCAGAAAGGAAGCACTTAGAAAGTCTCATTCTAAGGATTTTGTTCAAATAGCACACCATGTTTAACAATTTTATAGAATAGAATGAGATAAAGAAAGGCCAAGTTCCCTGGCGGAAAAAGAATAATACTATAGCCTCTTTGGCAGGGATGTGGCTACATCATGCATAGATGCACTGTATGAGCTAGAAGGGCAAACCAATATACTCAGATTACTTTTTAATATAGAGAGAATGAATTCTAAGTGCTTAAAACTACCAAGAAACAAGTAAGAAAAAAGAATGTGAGCAACTAATATCAATCCATTCTGTTACCAGAAATTGATTAACAATCATATTCCTGGAAAAGAGGTTCTTTCAGTATCTTATATGATTTTAATACTATAGCCTTATTTTCTGCAATGAAAAATTGTTTCCGTACATGATTGTTTCTTAATATTATGCTTCATAATATCTGGAAGCTTCTCAGGTACAAAGAAAATGCCTAACCTCAATCCATTACTATAATCAATAAGAAATTCATCACTTTCAAAATGACGACTATAATTATTTCAATATTTTATGCTGCAGGTATAATTGTGGTTTCTGCAAACCAACAAAGTAATATTTTTTAAAACCCAGTATGTCAAAATAAGTTACTTTTGTTCTGAATATAGTTTTGTAACTTTTCCACCTAAGTCAGATAGATTATTCATGATAAATATAGGATTTAAAAAATTATAATGAATTTCCTTTTAGCTTACCAGTAGCCCATGAGGCATACAAAGGTGGCAAGCAAGGTGTAGCAGAATATGTAGATTCAAACTTTCATTAAAAAAAGACATTTATTTAACTATAAGAGACTGAAATAAAAGAATGATTTTTATTAATTCTAATGGGTAAGACATAAGAATAGAATGTTTTTCTAGAAAACTCAATATAGGAAAGACATATATATTTAAATGGTAAAGATTTACCTGAACAAAACAAAGGTAGTTTCTCTAAGACGTAGCATGTTCATAAAAGAAAAAGCTAAATCAAAAAAAAATGATCTGTTCCATCTTCAGCCAGATTAGAAAGATTTGAAATTCAGAATTCCTTGTATACCCTTCCTTATATTTGTCAGTTTCCTGATCCTGGTGGGTGCGGCAATAATAATTTCATTTAAAAAGATATACTATACCCATCCTCACACAAGCTCATTTGTGTATAATATCCTTTCTTAAATTCTTAGGATAGGGTAGATTAGGAGAAAGAGAAAGATCACTAAATTCAACCAGCAAGAAAGGATAATATACACAAATGAGATTGTGTAGGGATGCTGATAAATTACATGTCTCAAGGGATTGAAAAATAAAAGTGCTTCAAAAACCTTCAGCTCACCGTTTTGAGAATGGCTTTGAGAAATCTGTCTAGGAAACACACATCAGGGAACCATCTTCTTTCCTATTTCAATGTTTTAATTTCTCCTCTGAATACTGCAAAGTAGACAGATTTACAGATTGATTCCCTCCATCTTGAACTGTATTTTTAGGTCTCTCAAACCATCGTTTTCTGGATTTCCCTGGATTTAGACCGCATCACACAGATCTTTTACAAGTGTTCTGATCTCTTTTCTCCTCTCCTCTCCATCCATCCCCCTGTTACACGTCCTTTCTTATTCCTTTCTCATCTACGTATAATCTGACTCCACATTCTTATCTTTCACCGAGGAATCTCCCGCCCTCAGCGCTGTGTATTCTTGTTGTAACCTGGTGGCGCTGCAGGGAAAGGGCACCAAGAGGGGCACCAATCAGACTGCCGGGATGATACATGCCTTGTGGGCTAGCAAAGGAAGCGGCGGTGTGGATGGGGACTCCGTGAACAGGACGTAAAAGCTGAAAAGTGGCAGCGGGAGAGGGAAGACGCCATTATGGTGTTTCCAGGATACACAGATTACAAGCTTTCTAAAGTTTTCGAACAAAGGCTCATACTTGTGTTTCCTGTAACTCTTCCTTTTCCCACCAGAGGTGGCCAAATCCTGAGGTGCAGACCTACTGTGCTGCAGTCCGTAATGGCATCTTCCCTCCCGCACCTCTTCTTTTTAGCTTTTATCGTGTTCACAGAGTCTCTGCCCTCAAGGCTGCTTTCCTTGCTTGCCCACAAGGTGAGCGGCATCCGTGCAATCTGTGCCCTCTGTTGGTGCCCATTTCCAGCTGTGCCTCCTGGTTATAATCCCTCATAGACAGCTTCCCGTGTTGCCATTTTTTGGTTGTTGCGTCTTCCTTTCTTATAACTAAATACATTTTACTTCGATTTACAAGTCTCCTACTATGGTTTGTACCATTCAATGTCTCACATGTTATTAGTTTCCTTTGCCTAAAACAGTATTTACGTTGTTAAAAACCAACCAAATCCCAAATAAGCAAAAACAAACAAACAAAGCGGTAACGGTAACGTTGTTAATTGACCCCTCTGGGCAAAGACTGGGTTGGGAGGTATGACTGAGATGACCAACCACCTCAGCATGAATTTTGATGGTCACCACCCTCTAATAATAGAATGCTTCTACCATCTACCTTGTGGATGGAAAGAAGTCTATCTCCCACCAATGTCATCTGACTGGGAAATGAGAACAGTGAAGATATTTTGGCGACTGTAATCAGAGATAGTGAGGATATTTTCCATCTATGGTTAGAGACTGTGAGGGAGAAAAGCAGGATTTCAAAGACAGTCATATTCTAGAAGACTGACTGCAGTATTAAATCTAAGAAAGTCATTAGTGATAATAGAATTGTGTCATTAATTTATGTGCACCATGTGCACTATAGTATTAAAAAGTGGAATCTTGAAACAAAAGAAATCACCATACATTCCAAAGTTATATTTATTTTCTGGTTGCTTCAAAGTAAGGAAAATCTATTTTTTTCCGGGAAATCATTCATGAATTAGTTACAATTTTAAAAACATCAATGTATATTACATGTAGAAAGAAGGTATTTATACAGGTGAAGCATGATGATTTTTTTTTTAATATTTAAGAGGAATAGAAAACATGTTTTAGCACTTCGTATTTGATTTATCTGATCATGATTGAGATCTTAAAATGACCAACATCTCATCGTTGTTTTAACTTTATCTAGTTTTATTAGACTGTTCATTCAACTATAATTTCAAAACATACAGTGTAAAATGGAGCTCCAAAAGGAAAAATTCTCAACTATAAAAAAAAACATTTTTTTTATTTATGGCAATAGTCTCTCACTTAAGATTTCTCAAATTGTATCATCAAAGATAGATACATTACTTCCAAATGACACACATTTTCACAGTGGCACTCAGAATAGCTCCCCCACTCAAGCTCCATTATAAGATGTTTTCAGGGCCTCTAGGCATAACCACTTTGTTTGGATGGAATATGACGCTATTTTACTCCTTTGGAAATTTTGGCAGAATTGGCTTACTTGGATCACAAGTAATTTAAGGAGCATGTCCAGTAAGGGCAAATCAAACACAAAATTTTCATTCACATTAATAATTCTCAGTCACATCAACCTGCCAGTTTACCAAGTAGTTCCTACACTCAAAGTTAATTGAACATAACCAGCTACAAAACTATATTTACTGAAAGAAGATACAGATCATGAAAAAGAATTAGATTTTCAATGCTTTTTTTACAAAGAAAATAAAATAGCAGCTTAATTGAGACCAAAGTTCTACTTCATAGTTACCTATATTCAAAGAATCTAAGTTCTAATTCTAATTAGAAAATCAGCATCAAGTAATAGTTTCTACAATATTTTTAATTGAAGTATTATATATATGTTTAATGGGCTAAAATAGCCAACCCTGACAATCAGAAGCCAAGTATATATAATATATAGCATATATATAGTATATATGATATTCTCCTAGAACTTTCATTTTATCCCAGGATAATCACTATGCTAACTTATTGTCTGTATTCTAGCATGACCTTTTTATATTTATGTAAGTGTAATTATATCATCTGGATTGGCTGCACAATTTGAGAGAAGAGAGCCATTAAAAAATGAAAATCCCAGGGCATTTACTCAAAATTCTTTAGGAATTTCATGGTGGTTATAGCAGTATATAAAATCAAATATGTATGCCACACAACTATACAGATTGCATTCTTATGAAGCTGACTCAGCATATATATATATATATATATATATATATATAGATATATATATATATAATTTACTATACAGAAGAGAGATAAGTAGAAATTATCCAATTTAATTATTAGTGGGACATGCTTACTTAAAAATTCTAATTCTAAAGAATAGAATCACAATTCTGTTTTTTATATGAAACAGTATCTCACACGTATGCAATGGACTCCAAAAAAATTAATTCTTTTCAAACAAGCTGATGATTTTTACTGCAGAAACATAGTGGACAATTCCTGCATAAAATTTACTTCTAAAGAAAAATAGTTCATTCTAAAATTTTATTGAAAAAAACAACAACAAAAAAAATGCTGTGTTTCATGGGTTCATTGCATATTATGAAGTAAAGAATGAAAAAAAAATCAGTTAGGGCTCTCTTTTCTAGGCTGCTAAGTATAAAATAAGCAATATGAAAATTGCAATGACTTCCTACAAGAACAACTTTTCTTCAAGCATTTTGACAACATAGCTGTTACCAAAATCAAAATTTTAAAGAAAGGAAAGAAGTTTCAACCTCCTTTAGTAAAACATGCAGTGTCCCTGTTTTGTTCTTGTCTTGCCTCTCTTGGATTATTAATAAAGTTTGGTGATAGGTAAGATCCATGATTCAAAGGAAACTACTTGAAAAATTCAATCCTTCTGTTCACACAGTTACTCACTTTGAATATAAATGATCGTAACAGTCAAAAATGGCTCCTATAGTGATAAATGTCTGTCATGGAAAGAAAAAAAGGAGAGAAATTAAAGGTTAAAAAAGTTAAAGTTAAATTTTGTAATATCATAATTCTGACTGGTTCTGGATGAAGAGACAAGTAACATAATAGATAGCTTAGTGAGTGTTTTCCAAGATAATATTAAATACAATTTGGCTATTGCAACATGCACTTCAAAGACTCTTTTTTACAATTATGTATGAATTATCTTCTTAGGATTATGTACTCTAGCAGTCAAAATTGCCAAGGTAAATAAATTCCATTTTTCACACAAAATATTGTTTACATGTATTTCTTCCAAGGATATAAAAGTTGTATAACCACATACCATTTACATCAATCTTCAAATTTAGGTTGACTGTCATTATTGGATTAGAATCCAATGATGCCTTGCAATTAAAACTCCAAAACTCGCTCATTTCAATGTGAATGTTCCATTAAGAACAATAGAAAATAAGGTAGGTGAAGGGGTGGTGAAAAGGAATCCCCGTTCACTGTAGAAATCTAAATTGGCAAAACTTCTATGAAAATAGTGGTGGAGATTTCTTAAAATTCTGAAATTAGAAATAGCATGTATTTATCCAAATATCCAAATTGCTTCTATTTATTCAAAGAATAAATAATTTGATGGAATATATGAATTTGACGGAATATATGAATTATTTTGTTCATAGCAGCATTATCCACAATAGCTAAGTAACGAAACTAACCTACATGTCCATGTATGAATGACTGGATAAACTCATTAGAATATTAATCAGCTATTATAAAAGAGAAAACCCTGTCTCTTGTGACAACACAAATGGAATTCGAGGTGATTGTGCTAGGCAAAGTAGTCAGAAAGTTAAAAGCAATTTACATATGGTTTCTCCATATGTGGAATATAAATAACCAAAGCAAACAAACTAACAAATCAAAACAAAAATAACACTTAGATTGTGAAAAATATAGGAAAGAAGAAAGAGAAGGGGGTAGAGAATGTCAATAAATAGTGGATATGTACTGGAACACCAGTGGTGGGGGAGGTGAGGCTTCTATACATCTAGAAATGAGGAACTACCCTTTACAAATTCAAAAGTATTACAAGTTAAGAGAATACAGTAGTTACATGAGAGGACATTTATTGTATAACACCCTTTTTTGGGGAGTGGGAGGAAAGTTGGACTTTGCACCAGTTTCCAGGTAGCTAGAAGTTTTGCATCTTAAATTGTTCCTATGATGACTGTTCTTAAAATCATGATATATTGATATATCCAACTGCACTACATGAATAATACCCAATATCACCCAATGTGATATATATATATATATATATATTTCCTTATCACAGCACCAAATTTATAGTCATTGGTATTTTTAAATGACCATCTTATTTTTGGTGATATAATTTTAAATATTAGTTGAAAAACTGGGAAAAGTATATATGAGTACAAAATTTACAGTCTGCACTGGCAAGTTGTTTGATTTTTTTTTTCCTAACTAACTTGACTTCAACTGTGAAGCATTTTTCATTTTATAAGTTAACATGGAACTTGAGAAACCTAATACCTTTGATGAGCACATACTTTAGCATCTAAGTTGAGACAATGTTTGGAGTAATGTCGTTATTATTAATGTGTACTTCAGAATAACACATACAGACAAAGACAAATGGGCAAATTGGGATGTAAGGTCATTCTAAGATGGGATCCAAACTATAATTTATTTTTGTTATCAGAAAGATGTCACACTCAAAGTCTTTCATAATGGTTGCAAAGATTTTCAACTTTTAAGCCTTTATTATATTCATATTGAGTTTTCACATATTAGTATTTCCTTATCCATCTATTAGAGACAATCAGGAAAGTTAGATATTATACATTGCCAATTGACATGCATAGAGTTCTCTCTATAGTAGGCACTGTCTTTAGTGCTTTAGTTACATTATTTAAACACTTCAGTAATCTAATGCTTAAATATTATTACTAAGTAATATTCCAGACAGGAAAACTAAGATATTATGTGACTAAGTTCTCAAGGTTCTCCTGGACCTATTCAGAATTTGAACCTAGGTTTTCTATTTGCCCAAAGTTCTTGCGTTTTCACTGACAGTACAGTTTTTACTTTCTCTCTTTCATCTGTCTGTCTGTCTATCATATCATATTTCTATTATATTTCTATTCATCAATGGTACAATGATACAAGAGTTTCAACATTTTAATCTTCTCTGAAAGTCAAATTTAATTTGACTAATAATTTTTCTATTAAAAATAATAGACAATACAAGTTTGCCTATATTAATCACTGTATTTCATTAGTCAACAATTATATAACAATTTTCATTTACTAAAATTGAGTATGTCTTCTATTTTCTAAATAATATTGAATTCTTGCCTCTGTCACTTATTGTATACATTCTTAGTAAAAAAAAAATACCACTTGACGTTTTTGTATGTTGGTTTGCTTTTCTGTAACATAGGAACAGTTAATATATTTATTTCATTCATTTGGTTTAAATATATTGGTAAGACACTTCGAATAATGAATCATAAAGAACATATTTAATAAATTTTAACTATTAGTAATAAAAGCATTTTAACAATTCAATTTAATGTGATTTTATAGGTATTTAAACTGTAGCTGTTAGATGTTAGATATTATGCTTGACTCAGTGTAGAAAAATATGAAATGTCCTAACATTATTAATAGTTCTGTCTGTCATTCAGAACAAGAGCAAAATGAGATTCTAAATAATTAAAAAATGGTCCAATGTGCAGTTTTTATTGAAATATTTACTGCAGCCAGAGTACTAATGGGTGAAAGAAAAAGAATACATTCTTTAATTATAAAGATTCTCAAAACTGTCACATCATAAATAGCAAAACTTCAATTTTAAATAACAAAAATGAAAATTTTTATTTGGACTTTCTGTCCTCCAAAATAATCCCTCTCTTCTTTCTATATGCCAGGTTTCCTTCATTCACTGATGCACTAAATCTCTTCTGTCTAATGGGTGAGGTTGGTAGGGGAAGTCAAATGCAAGGCACATTCTCCTAAACTACTTATATTCTGCTGTTGCCCACTCATGTTTTCTGATGTTTCCCTTTCTATCTTATTAAAATTTGATATCCAAAAAGGGAGGTGTACGGATGAAAGAGAGACTTCAATGTGATTTGATCACAGACTCTACTGTTAGGTAGGGATACCAAACCTGATATAAAAGGATATAGAATTCACTTGGGAAGTATCACCTGCTATTGAATGTGTTTAAATTATTAAGAATTGTCTGTAAATGGCATAGATTACAAAAAATCCTAATAATAATTAGTATATTTAACTTTTAAAATTATTGAAAATTACATAAGAATATTACTATTAAATTCTGACATCTGCCCTTGACTTATCTGTTTATGGCATTTACCTGGTTAACAGACAACAGCAATAAAAAAGAGAAAGAGAAAGCAGAGTGGCTCTGAGGAGGTTGCAGGCTATTGAATCAGAGTGACCTTAATAAGAGACCCGTGGAGCAGTTCACCTACTGGTAATGAAAATGAAATCTGTTCTTAGCAAGGTTGGCAGCTGTCACCTCACTTTGAGCTTTAACAAGTCCGCTGATATACATGTGGCCTGCCCTATGAAGAGCAGAGTCTGATTTCACTGAGAGATATTCTAGAAAATGACTAGGAGAGACTGACCAAGCAGTCAACATTCCCACTATTTAAAAGAGATTCAGACTATATCTATTGAAACCATGCAAATACATTATAGCAGCTCATTATTCACATTTCAAATGATCTATAAGGGACAGTGTTTTTATGACTCTCATAAAATTTTTAGCTAATTTTCATTTCTGAAGTAAATTGGAGTGAAGTGTGAACTACTTTTAAAAGAAAAAGATTATTAAAAGGTACAGGGAAAACAACGCACATGAAGTCGTTCTTCTTTGTGTCAACATCATTTTATAAGGAACTTCTAAAAATAGTTATAAAAAGAATGACAGCTTAAACATGAACTTAATCTGAACCCAGCAGAGAAAAACTGCTTTCTTGATTTCTTTCTAAATGTAAAGCCCTCTTTATGCAATGAAAGTCAGTATGCACCAGATATTAATTTCTCTAATTTTTACCATCATCATGATTGGTAATCATGAAACATACTTCTGACTTTGAAGGTTCTGTTTGTGATCATATATTCTAGGACATTTAAAATCAACATGCAAGCTCCAAAGAAAGTTGAATAGGTTATTGAGTAGGTTACTGTTTTTCTTGATATAAACATGCTATGTCTTTCCCATATTACAGTGATTCTTTACATCTTGAGCCTTCAATTCTACTTCACAGAACTTCATTCTAAGTGTTATTTCATACTATTTGAACTCATTCCTATTTCATGCTGATCCTTTTCACTGCTGTGATGATCATCACTGTCTTCTACTTCAATGTCCTCAGTCTCCAGTGAACTTCCCACATTAGTGATCCAAAGCAGCATACAAGTTGCTTTTAGCGTTCATACAATACATGCACATACATACACACACTCTCCATGCACACATATAAACACCTTGTTTCTAAATCGGAATCCTTTTTACCAGTTGTGAAATGCTTATAAAAGGCAGCCCAGATTCTTGGCCAAATATTTATGTCCCCAAAGCTAACACCTGTGTAACATCTGATTTCTAAAAACATCTCATCTTAAACTTTGAAGAAATTAAAGTCTGAAAAGGTGCATTCTCCCCTCCACCTATTAGACAAGAAAATTTGAATTCTAAATTGGGATGTTATACTTACAGAAATAATTTTATTGATCTGAAAGTTTACCTGAGAGTATTATGGATGTCACTGTGCTCAGAGCACTCAAGGCTCTGGTGAACACAGGTTCAGTCAGCACTAGCTATTGTGGTGACACCATTCCCTGTGATGGAGAGACCAAGTTTGAATAAGAAGTGTCTCTGATGAGTTTGAATTTAAATATGTGTTATGGATGCTTCTGGGATATCCTAATGTAGATATGCTAAAAGCAACTACAGATGCTGTTTTGGATCACTAATATGGGATCTTAACTGGAGTATAAGATAGGAGATCAATAATAGAATACATGATCATCATAGCAATGAAAAAGGACAGTGTGAAATAGGAAAGAGTTGAAATCTAATATATTCTGTCTATTCTATGAGGAAGAAGGGAGTAGGGAATGACACTTAGAATGAAGGTCTGGGCTCAAGATGTAAAGAGTCACTGTAATATGAATAAGACATGGCAAGTTATATCAAAAAAAATAATTACCCATTCAACAACTTATTTAACTTTTTTTGGAGTTTGCGTGTTGCTTACAAATTCCCAAAGATATGTAATCACAACAAACACAGTCTACTAAGCAAATCAACTATTAACTATTTCCTCTCTGAGCAAAAAAATGTCAAGACAGAGCCTTTCTGAGCAAGTCCAGCACCAAAGGACCTATTCCCTCCACTGACACATTGGTGCACCAGGGTTCATCGATTGACTGCTTGAACCGAGGATGAATACACAGGATATCAAATTTATATTTGTTCCAAGAATTGGTTCTCTCTGCACTGATCAAACTGTACCATGATATTAAGAATCTTCAAGGAACTGTACACTTTATCCTCCCTAGATGGCTAAACACTCTCAGTTTCCAGAAACAAGCAAGTTTCAGCCTAAGTGACAATTCACCTTCTTGTCAGATTCATTTTTTATCCAGGCACTTTCCTGTCAAAATCAATCTATTTTACTGGTCATCTGGTCACCAACTTCAATCTAGTCTATGTGATAAATAACTCTTGAAATGGAGAGGTAGATTTCATGTTAACATAAGATTTTTCACTAGTGACAGGAAACCAGTGTTAAAGATTTTCAATATGTCATCTCCCTTGTAATATAGCTAATAAAACAGTGCTTGACCTAATATATTTAATCATAGTTTAGTGGCTGACAGTTTTGGATATCAACTATAGATTCTTATTTCTCAGGGTTACTTTCTCAATATTTCTTAATATTATCTTTCATTTTTTGAAAACAACTATGACAGGTTAGGTCTTACAGTGTAATATTTGAGTCCACTGTCATTTCACATATTTGACAGAAAAGATTTAAAGATTTTTACATAATCTTCAGTGAATGAAGAATAATGTATGCAAAATAATAAATCAGAGCCCAATTTCCTTAACTGGTCTTAATTAAATGTATTCTTTATGTTCTCCTTTTTTTTTTGATATTTAAGTGATTTTTGTCTTTCTTTGATTTTTATAATTTACCAGAAAAGTTATTTAGAAACCAGAAACCTATTTAGAAACCAGCAATAGTACTAAATATTTCTTTTTGGCATTATTTAAACCCGGACATTTTAATTAATAAAATATATCTATCTACATAGTTGAAAGCTCTGACAGAGTGAATGCTATTTGATCAATGTAATTTTAAAAAATGGAAATTTATTGAGAAATCACTAATATATGATGCAATACCAGAGAGCGGAAATGCTTAAAATTAAGACCTTAAAGAACTTCTAACCTATTTGTCATATGAAAAAAGTAGACAAGTAACTAAAAGTAAAACAAAGCTGATTGCCAAAGTAATACAACTACCATCATGATATGAAGGCAGAAAATCTATTATGTTTAAAATATATTTCAAGAAAAAAGTTAAGCATATGAGGAAATAGATAAAAGGACATTGTCCATCTCATTTATTTATTTAAAATCTAGGAGCTAAAACTCTACAAATCGTACTTTTATGGATTGCATTTTGATGCATTTATTTAATTCATAATGCTACATGTTGCCTGATATGAAGTCAAAGAAAGTCACAAAATGTTTCTCTATGATGCCATTGGCTTGAATGGTATCCACTGGAAATTAAGAGATCTGGGGTGTTTTGAGGAAAGTAAAACATGGTAAATGAAAAATGACATTAACAGTTTTTATTTATCAGCATGTTCAAGCTTAGTTCTCATTGCTGTTTCCCAAGAGTTTGATCCCTGAATGGGGTTTTATGCCTTTGATTGTTTTTCCCAATTATGGTTTCTCATCAAATCCAAGTTTCAAACTGATTCTTCCTCCTTTTGGTGCAAGCATTTTACTTCAAGAGTACTAATTATGTAATTAATAATTGGCATGTAACTTATTTCTTTTAAAAAATTGACTTTAAAATCAAGTTGTTTTAACATTCTATGGAATTCAAATTTTACACAGTTGTAAAATCACTTTTGAAGAAGTCCTATTTAAATAATTATATAAAAATAAGAGATTTTGTTTTGCTATTGTAGTTTTCAATTTTTCACTTATTATCCCTTTCATACTATAATATGTGTGTATATGTGCATATATGTATATACACATTAAGCAAAGTTTCCATTCATGGCAGGATTTATGCTGTATCAGCAATAAATGATGCCCTATATGAACAAAGTCATAAATTTGACAGGAATATGTTTTGTCTATCATATCAATGTTTTATAAATAAAGCAAATTAGTCTTAATGTGATGGAAGGTATATAAGTCAATATCTCATACACAATTTTAAATTCTAATTTTTTCATCTTCAGTGCAAACAAATGTTCCAACAGACATTTTAGATAGCATATATAACCAAACTTATTGAATTATCAGATTCTGCAATGTGAACAAAAATATTGCTGTAATCATATAATCTAATATATACATATATAATTATAATATTCCTAATGAATAGGGAGTTAGAACAAGAGCTTTCTTTGTTCCCACTGAAAGAAAATCCAGTTTACGATTGTGTATGGTCATATTAAATATTGGAATGCTATTTTTCCTGATATATGAAAAGTATTAGACACATGTTATTATATCTATGTTTACTGGTAATTATTTGTAAATTCACTTATGAATTTGATTAATATTCCAATTTTGAATAAGTGACATATATTTGAATTTTATGTATTTAGACATGTGCTTTAACTAGTACCAATTTAAATGACTCATGAACCATGTTTTAAAAAATTGCACCATTTGCATTTTTAAAAGAAAAAGTTTGATTTCTTAGTGTTGTAAGTAATAGAAACAATGGTGCTTTAGTCATCCAAATAAGCTAGAGCAGCTGGCTTCAAATACAATTAGTTTAGAAAAAACACACATCTATTGCCATTCAATATATGAGTATCATGCTGGGTACTAGAGGTACAAGGAAATTGAATACTTTTTAATGAAACATTTTACAAGTACATCTATGAAACATGTACTTTTATGAGAGTAAAGCTAATCTACAAATATCTGAAAATACCTATGATGTCCTGGGGATAAAATGGCCACAAGACAAATTACCTTTCATCCTTAGGATGACTAAATAAATAGATGAGAGAGGGAGGGAGAAAGAGAGGGAGGGAGAGAGGAAGGGAGGGAAGGAGAAAGGGAGGGAGGAAGAAGGGGAGGGGGAAGGGAAAGAGAGAGAGAAAAAAAATGAGAGGATATATTAACATTGGGGTTACATTAAAAAAGTTAAATTATGGATTAATTAAGTTTAGTGCTGCACAGATATTATTTAAATATCAGGTATATATATATAATATATTATATATAAGTATGTAGTTAAATTCACTTATTCTTAACAAAGATGACAACATGAGATATATATTCAAAATAATCACCTTTCCAATATTTTTATGAAATTCTCCACAGCATTTAATGTTCTGATTCTATTCAGATGCATCTAAAATACCCAAATAAATGTATTTTTGAAAGGTTTAGTTTAAAAAATCATTTTTTTTAAAAACATATAAAATGCATTTTTGTCATTTTAATGACTTCCAGTATTATACAACTCAATATAGGAAAAAATACTCTAATTACCCCCACTCACTAAAATACACTGATTACATATTAAAGTGGCAAGTTACTTTTTTTTTTTTTTTACAGAAAAAGAAGATGGCAACAAAAACTAAGGACAAAATGGCAAAAGTAAACCTTAATGTTTTTATACCAATTATATCCATAAGTAGTTTTAGTACTTTCTTAAACTTTAATTCTATCTGACTAATAGATTTTACTCTGCAAATTGCAAGTATTTTCTTACTGAAGTTATTCTACAAGACATAATAATTCTTGTTATAGAATATAGCTATATTCTGTTACATAGGACTAGAAACCTAATGACTAAATTGTGTGAAGGTCTTTTACTGCTTCCAAATAATATAACCCACTTCTGCTCTGAATTTTAAGTGTTGCTTCCAAAGCATGATGGAATATATGCCATATGAAAATAATGTGAATATGATGATTGCCTTGCCTGCTGAATATGATCCATTTATAGTCTGTCTTACAATTTAATGCATTTTCCATGAAAAATACTGGATCATAATTCAACAGTAAGCTCTCAGATTTTATCAAGTATCACCATAAAAATCATCCATATGAAAATCATTTTTCATAGTCTATAATACTATTATTTTTTCAACAAGAGATAATGTGTGAAAATGTCAATTTTCCTTTTTTCTTCTAATCTCTGAAATACTCTAAGAGTGAAAAACAAACAAGAAAATAATAGCCTAAAAATTTAAAAATTGCTATGTAGCAGATATATTTTTTATTCATACTTTACGCATTTACTGATTTCATCTTTTATCTATTATACATGTTGTATATATTGACTTATTTTAATATTTGGTGTTTATCAAGGAAGCCAAATATATGGAATGTATTCCTAGCTGCATTGTTCAATGCTCATATTCTTAACAGTTCCCAAAGAAATTTTCATATTTGATAAAATTATTTCTAAAATTGTTGTCAAGTAATTTAGGGTAGGAAGGAAATTACTGCAATGTCACCTTTACTGACAACAAAGTACTTTTTGTAGATCAGCTAGTTTGTCAATATACATATATATATAGAGAGAGAGAGAAAGAGAGACTTACATAACCTAAAGAAAATAAAACAACATGTAAACAGAAGTTAAGTAAATGCTTTCAGTTTAGAACTTTTATTACAAACAGGAAAAACTACTGCTGATATAAAATTAAAACTGAAAAGACACAGAAGTATTAGGTTCTAAGTTAGACTTTACCATTTACATCAGTGACACCATCCTTGCTGACTGGATCTGAGACACCAAAGGGGAAGGAAAAGGATAGGGAAGGGGAGAGGCACAATGGTATATGGCAATGGAGTACAAGTTTGCAGTGGTTACACTATGGTGGTAATAGATGATGGAGATATGCCAATGTTACTTCAGAGATAGATTAGATGATAAATTAGATGATAGATAAATGATAGAAATGATAGACTATGATAGATAGATGATGATGATGAGGTAAGTAGATAGATGCTATATAATAGATGGATGGATGATGATAGATAGATAGATAGATAGATAGATAGATAGATAGATAGATAGATAGATAGATAGATAGATAGATAGATAGATAGATAGATAGATAGATAGATAGATAGATAGATAGATAGATAGATAGATCGATAGATAGATCATTATCTACAGATAGGTTATCTCAAGGTTCTGCCCTGTGTACCAACATAACTAGTAACTGCAGACTCTGTCAGTTTACATTTCTCACAAAATCTCCTTCCATAGTGTCTCTGGACTTTGTTGCAGTTTGGATCCAATATATACATTGCTTTTCATATTTGATGTGCTTTTAGGATCTGTGTGAAAATACTGTTCAGAATTAAATGAAGAAAAGAAGATAAAGTACCATAAGGGTGATTATTAAAGTAAACAATGAAGACTGATGTTCATTCCTACCCATTGCTTCTAAGGAGAATGAGGTGTTTCTGGGAATTTATCATCCTAGAGACTAACCTTCAGATGCACTTATCTAGTAACTCTCTCCCTCTGACTGAGGTCGTCCCCAGAGGCATTAACTCAAGCATCCCTACACAGAACAAAAGTGCAGGGGAGAGTGACTCAATCTCTACAGAAGAACCAAAAGCTACTGCCGAGGGATGTGCCTGTTCCCGTTATTGTCTTGCCTTGATAAAGCTGCTGAATGTTTGCTTAACTGGAATACCACCTTCAGGTGGAGTAGGTTTGGCCATGGCTTGAGAATTTTCATGTGAAACCACTTTGGTGTTGATTGTTGGTGACTATAAAAGTTGTGGCATATGTACACAATGGAATATTATTCATCAATCAAAAAATACAAATTTGATGAATTTGTGACAACATGGATGAACCTAGAAGGAATCTTATCAGTGGAAATAAGACAAAAAATAAATGATCTCAACTTATATGCAGTATATAGGGAAAGCAAACATAGGGACAAATAAAATTTAAAACTGTCAGCAGAGCTGAAGATAGAGCAAAAGAGGGGGAAGAGATAAAATCAGGCAGAGGGAAGGGCACAAGAGATGAAGCAGTTAAGATAATGGTTCACAGATGACATGGTGATGGGAAAAACTCAGGATAAACAATAATGCAAAATATATAAATGTGTGCAATCTATAAAAATAAATAAAATAAAACGTAAAGTGTAAAAGATAAAAATGATAGTGAGTGAAATAGTCTTTCTGCAACTTAAGACTATCTTTAATATACACCATTGCTGTCTTCTAACATGCATTCTAGATTTTTCTCAGCTTCAGTCATTACCTCAGCTAGTCTAAGATTCTTGCCTAATTGGGAGTGACAGACAAGTCTGCTTCAGTTGTTGAGCCCTTGTTTAGTAATGACTGCTGCAACTACTCACTGAGACACACCCAAATTTGAGGTGTCCTACTTTCTATCTTATATAAGTAACAACTGACATTATCAGGATCAATTTTAACTATCAGCATTAGTTGCTACTTTCTTTAGCAGTTTTTCCATTAGAACAGGAATCAAAGTTATAATTCAGTTTCAAATTCAGTGGGAACTTTAGTAAATCAACTGGTAGCCGTAAATTCCATGTAAGAAATCAGAACTCCCAGAAGTTAAGCAGAATATAAGGTTGTAAAGATCAGAAGCAAATCTTGTCAGATGGCTCCGTGAAGATGAAAATGAAATGGTCAGTACTACTCCATCCATTTGATTTGCAATATAGTAGTTTAGCTTTGGATATGTGGCTGTGATTGCATGTGTATATCATACTCTAAAGGGCAATATCCCAAGCTCACAGAGTACTATGCAACTGAATGATCCTTTATTGGACCAACATATTGTATTAAGTCAACCACTGCAAGATGGTAGAATACATGAGAGGAATAGTGGATTCTGTGATACAGATTATCACATCTCTTTTGTCATGAAAGGGGTCCTTTAGATGAAGACTATGTTCTATAGACTCTCATTTTGTTAAGCCTCAGAAACTGTGGGCTAAGAAACACCACAGCTAGAGCAAGTGTCAATTTCGGTATTAATGAACTGCTTCGTTTATCTTCCATTATGAAAGTGGTTGATGTAATCTACTTCCAGCACTTGATAGTTTATTTCTATAACATATGGTGTCATACTGCAGGTTCATCACCACAGGGCTCTACTTTTATACTTTGATGAGGACGTGCATTCAGTCAACTCATAATGGGATGGAATTCCTGGGTACTTGAATAGCCTCTATTCTTGCCCTAGGAAACAGTTTGCCTGATACTCACAGGTGAATCATGTTTTCCTATCTTTCTTCTAATAGTTAGATGCTACCATGCAGCTTTTGCTGGAATCCTAGCCACCCATTGATATAAAAGAATTCAGTTTCATAATAGAGTGTCTTGCTGCTTATCTGCTCAGTGAAAGTTTTCACTGAGATTCTTAGTGCTGCAATCCAGAGAATATTTTGATATAGTGGATTTTCCATCATAATAGCTCCATTATAAAATTCTCCCACCCATCATCATCCTGAGTCCTCAAAATGCTACGGTAGTTCATTTACCTTTCCTTTAGTTATGGGTTTGGCAAATCCAAGTTTCAAGAAAACATTTGACACTTTATAGATAACGGATCAAGATGCTAGACATAAACTCCCAACTCAAGCAGACAGGAATCCAGTGTCAGAAAATTTTCTCTTACTGAGCCTCATATTTTACACTTGCTCCTTATATAATAAACTAAATATCTAATCCCGTAAGTTTTATTGTTGATATTTATCACCCAGGTTCTTTAATTCAATCAGCCTGATTGCTATTATTTCCCAAAGAAAGAACTACATTACCCTATTTTGTTAGTCTGACATATGAATCTAATGGTTGTATGGTGAAATCAGTGATCGGTCCTTAAGAGAGAAGATTTAGTCAATAAACTATTTGTTTCAGGCAAAGGAAGCATGACTGAGTAGAGGTGAAGTTTTTTCCTCCAGTCAAGGAAAAGGGGTGCTTCCCTAACCCTAAAAGGGTCAAATGATCTGTGGGTGAAAATGTTTATAAGTCATTCTCAGTGTTTTAGGTTGCCAGTATATACCTATTAACATTTTTATGTTGGCATAGAAGCCCTCTTAAGACTAATTATTCAGATTTCCTTGCAGTTCTAAAATTAAATCCGGAGTTTGATTACCAACAGAAATTTGTCTTAAAATGAAAGTCATAAAAGTCTCTTAAAACACTATCTAGAGGGCTTCTGATTTTGATAACATAGTCTGAATTGATGTTTGGGTTTTATATGTGTATTCATGTATATGTATATATATAGATAGATATAGATATATGCATATAATATATACATATTTGGTAATATTTGTTTAAGTATGTGAATGTGTTTGTATAATTTCTAAACAAATAATTCCACAAATTGTGTATTTATTATAACCCCTGTAGCAATTTAACTGGTGAATCTGTATTTCAGATTTAAAATTCACCTTCTACCTGTACCTCTTCCTGTGAGAGTCTTAGTAATGGTGACAGCCCTAAATGTCAGGGACCACCACACTCCACTTAGTATCAGCAATGAAATCCTTACAATTTTTCTGGTTAGTGAGTGTTCCAGTTTCGGAATCTACATATAGATATGTTTTCTAGGTTACTAGAATTACCAAGTGTAACCTAAACTACTGGTATTGTATTCATTGAAAATAAAGGTTCTGATACCACTTTTATACAAAGAATACTATGAAGTGCAATTAAAGTGCTTGGGTATGTTACTGAGGACAAAGATGAGGGTAATGGAATAATCTTGCCTGGGAGTTCTTGGACAGCTTATAGAACATAACAAAAAACTGTCTCATAAACAGTCACTTATAGCACTTCAGAAAAAAAAATAGAAAAATAATCCTATGCTTACAATTGTCTCATATCACCCCACAGCAAAACAGTCTGAAAGCACCTTAAATTTGCAGAATGAAATATCAACTATCGTGCATGATAAGTGAGGTCATTCACAATCTGAGAATAACAATAACATCCCCTCAAATCATATTCCAACACCACAAAACTAGCAAATGCTTTTTAAAAGCACAATGTATTTTCACACTTTTTTCCTTGCTGTTCACAGCCTAGGATGTTTTCCTCTTAGTGTGAAACACAGTACTAAAGAATCTGGGTTAAAGGGTTTGTCTTCCTGAAGTGTTTCCTTATTTCTTTCAAAACTGCCACTGGTGATTTTTACATAAGTCTCTTTTCTGTGGTACTCACATACCATTTTTCCACAAGTGTGAGAACCTTCTGGGACACATTTATCCTGAAATATTTTATATTAGTTCATGGGAAATGCATGCCATCATAAAAACAAAGGAGAAGGGAGAGCAAAAAAGAAAAACAAAACAAAACACAAGCTTTTCCCATAAATGCCTACTGTTCATAGAGGTCACCTAGATGTCTGGCTACCTTACATGTTTAATATTTCAATCTCTTCACTCCAGAAGGTCACATGTATTATCCTTCTGGCCTCTGAGGTAAAGAAACTAACCCTGTGCACTTTCCAAACTCTGCACACAAAGGAAACAAAGGCAGATGGTGAGCACAGGAAACCCTGTCTCTGTTCCACAACAGGATTAATGGGCCAGCAGACAGCTGGGAACTCTATGTGTTGTGCTTACAGGAGGACTGCTCTGGCCAGGGGTTTTCAATCTCCACAGCATTCCCCCAAGTGTTTCACCACTGTGAACATCTGGTAAAAGAATGACACTTTCGTGACAAGAACAAGCTTTTGTCTCTTTTGTGCTCCCTTCTCTTACACACACACACACACACACACACACACACAATCCACACATATCAGCTCCACATATTCTCTCAGGAAAGAAAGGGCACTGAGAACATTGTGTTCTGACATGTGGTTTATGGTGACTGGACTGTGACAAACCTTTTCTAATTTCCTCTCTGTTCTAATATCTAAAGCTCCCTTATCCTAAATAAAAAAGAGCTTCTTTTATTCCCCAAGAGGCCCTCATTTCTATTCACTATAGTAATTGCTCTGAATCCAGGAGAACTGATCTCAGGATGAAAACTAGTATCAGTGTTTTTCCAACTGAATTTCCAGGCTGTGTTCTATGCCCAAGCAGAGAGCACCAGCTCATCTTCCTTGCAATTCACATATAATGTTTGGTGCTGCTTTCCACCGTTAACACCATCCCAATTGGCCAGGCTCAAACTGCTAGAAGTTTCATTTTTCTCTTATAAAACTCTTATGTATACAAAGGATGACAGTTTTGTTCTATTTTCTGAGTAGCCAGTAACCTTGTGACTTACTGCAAATGTTTTTATTAAAGATCTTTCAACTTTTTTTTCTTTGCCTGGTGCCTAGCATACAGTTGGCAATTATTAAGAATTGTTTTAAGAATTAATTAATCATTCCAAGATTGATTAATCTATCTTCCTGACCCTGGTCTTAATTTCCTTCACGCATACATCACATTTTTGACAGTGTCAATTCTAAAAAGGAAAAGGGAAACAATAAATTGTCCCTTAATCCCATTTTCAATAAATGAAGATCCTGATTCATCTGCAAGACATATAAGGTCACTGATCATCACAACACTATTTGCATTGCTCCAGTTTTCAAACCCCCTATGGAATTGCAAGTTCCTTCTTCTTTCAAGGGTTCTTGGAGGTTTTCCTTTTTCTATAAGCTTTGTGATTTCCTCACATACAACTTTTTAAATATATATTTTTCACAGAAACACAAATGCATCTATCCCTCTCCCTCTATGAGATGTCATTGAAGAAATGACCAAACAGCATTTCCTGTTTTGTCAAATAACCAGGATAGCACTAGTATAGAAAAGTGCTTATCATTTTAAAAATAAATAAGTCATATATTTTTCACCTTGTTGGTATGCCTTTGTTGCCTTCTCTGACAAATCAAGCCTAACTTCACAGGTTCACCACAGTGATCTCCACGTTGAAGCCTTTTCTAGAATGTTAGTGATCCAAGGTTTGATGGAAAGAGCACAAACTTTTCTTTGGAAAGGGCCCTTTTCTCATGCCATCTTTCATCTTTCCCCTACGCTATGCAGGCATCGCCTGCTCCTCTTAGCTTCTCTGTGCCTCTCCTTTGTCTCTGCCTGCCTTTAGCATGGCAAATCACATTGCAGAGCAACAATAATCCAGTCTCCAAATGCTACAGGAGATGAGGTTTTCCCCAAGGTCACACAAACTTTGTTCTTCATTAATGCAGTTTAGTTTTTATGCACAGGCATCAGACTGGATCTTGGAAGGGAAACTAGTCTTTTATAAAGTTTCTAAACAATGACACTGAGTACTACTCCTTTCAGTAGTAGTACATACTGTGCTATATGTACACTTTATAAAAGGCCAAGGGAAAAAATGTATCTTTCTTAATTTTTCTTAAAAACCTAAAAATTTATTCAAGAAGCCCTAAGATCAAAACCTGCAGAAAAATAAAAAGAATGAGTAATAAAAAGAAAAAAAAAAGAAGAAACTAAAAACATAACCCCAAATGATCACCAGGAACCCATTGTTAGAACCTCAAACATCAATAATTACTCTGTCAATGGGCTAAACTCATAATCAAAAGACACAGAGTTGCAGACTGGATTAAAAGACAGAACCCAACATTCTGCTGCCTCCAAGAAACACATCTGATCCCAAAGGAAAAGCATAGATTGAAGGTAAAAGGATGAAAAACAATTCTACAAGCAAATGATCCCCCCAAAAAGGTAGGGGTAGCCATTCTTATAGCAGACAAAGCAGATTTCAAAATGAAAAAAAGTAGCAAAGGATAAAGAAGGTCATTACCTAATGGTTCAAGGGTCAACCAGCCAAAAAGACATAACAATTATCAACATGTAGTCACCAAATGAGGGTGCACCAAGATTTATGACAGTTACTAAGAGAACTGAAAACAAATATAGAAGAAAACACATATGTAGTAGGAAACTTCAACACCCCACTCTCAACAAAGGACTGATATTCTTAAATACCTATAATTAATTAGGATCATTCTCAGATTAGAAATAGAATATCTGCTTTAAAAAAGATAAGATGGAATTTTAAAATCTTCTAGTTTTTTTTTTTTTTAATCATTCTTGGGAAGAAAATAATCTCAAAAATGTGTCAAGGTACACCACGAGAGACAAGGTACTTTTTTAGATAAGTAAAGAGTTAATAGCCAGCAGCCCTTTCATAGGAGATGATGATTCTAGAGGGAAAGGAAGACATGATTTTTAGGGGTTCTGAAGCTTATGCCAGATGTCTCCCTAATACATCACAGACCTGTTATGTCTATCAGTTAAGTCTGATCAGTCAGGTAAGGGGAAGCGTCATTTATCGAGTTACCTCTCAGGTCAGAGTTCTGCAAGGGCTGGGGGTGAGGGGAGAGGAGAAAAAAGAACAAACAAATGAGGCTTTACACCAGCTTTCTGGGAGAACACAGTCTTCACAATTCTCCTTTGAGAACAATATTTTACACTCACAGAAAATAAATGACCTCCTTAAGGCCACATTTAATAAGTGGAAAGGCCAGGATAGAAACCCAGGCCCGTGTCAACAAACCTGTGTTTTGCAACTTGTTTTCTTGCACCCTAGAGATACATGCAAGCAGACAAGTTTATCCAATAGAAAATATACTGTGAGGGGAAAAAAAAAAAAAGATAAATTATAACAGCACACAGGTGTTAGGAAGTAGTAACATTTTACTTGCATATTTTATGCAGTTTTGAAAAATCTAATAGATTAATTAGTGGTAAAGGTGTTAAAGACTATAAATGATTCTTGACTTAAAGGGACAGCCAATATTGTTTTCTAAAAGTGATGCTGGGGATGGTAAGTTTTAGCATGAAAGAAGGAACTCACTAGACATACAAAGGTGGATTTTTGTAGTGTTTTGGAGACAAAAGGAAAAAAAAGAGGGTAAAAGGTAGTTTCCTCCAGGGAGGCTGATAAAGGAGATATAAGTATTTGATCTTCCTGAATTTCACAAAATGAAGAACTTCTGCAGGGAAACCTGAAAGTTCATTCTCATGGGGATCAAAATAAGAAGCTTTTCTAGGAACATTAAGGATTCAAGAAATATTGGGGAAAAATGCAGCAGAAACTTTCCTTTGGGAAGTTCTCTTTTCTCATACTATCTTCTAAGTTTCTGTTATCATAGGCAGGCATTTCCTGTTCCTCTTAGCTTCTCTGGGTCTCCCCTCCCCAGTGATTTGAGAGAGAGCCTTCTCCCCAGGAGTCTGGACAATCTCTTTGAACTCCTTTCCTCTTTCATATTTACCCTACATAATTCGTTTAGGCTTGTCTTGCTAAGTCTTCACAGACGTCAAATGATACTCCTGACTCTTATAACCATTTCTACTTCAACCAGTCACTTTTATTTGTTAGACAAAGATGCAGCACTGCATTCAAATGAAATGGCATGCTTATGGTTATACATATACAACTAAGTGGAATGTAAATAAAATAGAGTAGCCAGATCCTTTGCTGTTGCTAAATAATAGTTGGAGAAAACAAAGATAATCATTATTTAAAGGTTACATATACATATTCTACTTTTAACTCTTCCAAAGGACTTGTTCAATTAGCCAGGACTCTTTCTATTAATATTCCCAACATCATTGTACATTTTTAATTATACCTAATATATGATCAGATATTCAAATACTAATAAAAACTTACAAAATAATGTATAATCATTTCTCAAGCTATGTAACTCTATTTCTGATCATCAGCTATTAAACCTTTCAGATTGCTGGTTTTTTATCATGTCCATAAGGCCCTTATTTCTAAATTTATTTTTCATTTTCACTACAATACACAGTTCAAAGAACCAAATAATAAATCTACACAGCCTAAATAAAGCAAAAATTTGGTTGTACCTTACCCTATTCTTTCTATGGCAAATTCTACCATCTATAGTCAATTACTTTGCATTCGGTTTCTCCTGTTATTTACTTTATAATATTACATAACAAACGCCATTAAGTTTTGCAAAATTAGACAGTATCTAAGATTTTCCAAATACAAAAGAAAATTACTTCTCATGTCTCAATATCATTATATAAACTAGAAGTTTACATAACTAAGGTTTA
This sequence comes from Uropsilus gracilis, assembly GCA_004024945.1. Taxonomy (NCBI): domain Eukaryota; kingdom Metazoa; phylum Chordata; class Mammalia; order Eulipotyphla; family Talpidae; genus Uropsilus; species Uropsilus gracilis. Next base: position 64,743 of record PVHY01000920.1, read on the forward strand.
CAATCTAAAGTCTACAGGTTGAACATCATTTTCCCTTAGAATTTTTATGAAAATTCTCTTCTTCTATGGTCTAGTATTTCTATTGAGGAAATTAATATTATTCTGATGGTGTTTCACCACTGACTTAGGTAATAGGGGACAAAGAGAAAAATTCTGGACTAACATGGCAGTGTGTTTAATATATCAATGTCAGATGAGTGTAACTCCAGGAAGGCCTATATGTGTCATTCTATTTCATTTAAAATTTCCTCCCTGCAAATAACTTCTCAATCAACAGAAAAACATACTGTAAAATTAAGGACTATGAATAGAGTATTTTTGCTAAAACAGACATCTAATAAAGATCATTCCATCTGTGATCTAATTGTCAGGAGATTATGAAATGTAAGATTTCTTAGAACACTCTGGCAATATGTCTTAATCACCAGTAACAACAACAAAAAAAAACCTAACACTCTCCCAGTTTTGAAATGCTGTTTTTTTTTCATTGTTAATTAAGGAAAAAAAAAGAAAAATGGATTATTTGAAACTTGATTCAGATTCTACAGTCTAAGGCTAAAATTCTCAAATTGAAAAATGTTAAAAGTTTTCTTGGAATCCGACAATACTTTCTTAAAAATAATTTTTCTCCACATACATATCTAATATCACTATCAAGCTTCCAAGGTATGCACATTTACTATACTCTAAAATATATTAGAATGTGTGCTGAAAATGTTTCTTGGAAAATATTTGCTTTTACTAATAGTTTGAAATGTGAGGTGGTTCTTAAGAAACTTCACCAAATGCTCATATCAGCAATATATAGACATTCTAACTGTAGAAATTAGCTGGATTTCCATTGAGGGGGATTTTATCCCAGATTTGTAAGGAAGCAAGCTTTATTACATTTTCCATATCGTGTAGGGTAAAATGTAATACTGTCTATCTGGAAGAACTCAGCAGGATTAGGTGTGCACCTGCTACTACTATTACTACTACTACTACTACTACTACTACTACTACTACTGCTGCTGCTGCTGCTGCTGCTGCTGCTGCTGCTGCTGCTACTACTACTACTACTAATAATAATAAAAACAATGCACAGCTGTCCACATGGTAGCAATGACCCTTTCAATACAGGGACTCACCATTGGGTGGAGGCCATCAGGTGGACTATGGATTCAAAACACGGGTGTAGTCCCAATGTTTAGGCTGTTTACCTAGACACAGATAATCAATTTAGACATAATCACAATCAAGATGCATCCCATTATTTTCTTATGCATAGTCTTTATTTTAATAAACATTAGTAAATGTTTAGTAAACCTAGTAAACCTTTAAAACAACCTATGTAGGAGTCTCTGAGACGAGCATAATGAACTTAAAACTACAAATGAACCTTTTGAGGCTAAGAACTACCAGAACAAAGAAGTCTCTTCTCACCTCAGAATCAACAGAAAAGACATTTGTGTTTTTTAATACTAGTGAGTCTTGTATGAGATAAGTTCTTCTTTTGAAAGTTTCTTAAAAAATTAACACTTTCTCCTTAAAAAAATATATAGGTTCCCAAGTGATTATACAAAAACATGATGAAGCCACAAAAAATGATATTTCATTAATCAACAATAGCATTATTATTTTGTTCTAATTTTACAACTTATTTTTCAAGCACCTATATTTTGTATACAATTTTAACTGGCCAATAAACATTATTTGATATTTTATGTGAAAAAGTGCATGCAAAAATTCTGATAAAATAAAAAATCAATTAGTGCTCTGATTTAAAGGACAAAATATACTATAATATCATTGAATTTGCATTTTTATCTTATTTTCATAAAAAACAAATTTAAGAGACATATAAAGGTACATAAACAAGCAAGTGATTCTTAGTAGAGGATGGAAATTTTTACTTAAAACATTCTTTAGCTTTGTGCTTATTTTCCCTCATCCTATATACTCTTAGCCTTCATCCAACTCAATCAACCTTGAGATTCCAGTAGAGGTTTGGTACTTTGTCTTATACCAGGCAATGCATGAATCTCTATATCTCAAAATCAGAAACTAACAACATTTTAATTGTTAGTTGTATATTTTGAAATCAAGTTATTTTGGTTTCTATCATTATTTGTTTTGGAATACAGGACACCTCCTTCAGGTGTTATGATTATAGAGCACCCATCACCAAAGCACCCACAGTCATCACCACAGTACCCTGATCTCCCTCCTCCTCACTTTGTTCTCACCCTCCTCCCCTTCCCTCTGCGACATGCACAAAATATAACTTATCAAAGGCTTAAAATGTCTATTAATCTGTCTTCAATCTCATTCTCCTCTAAGTCCTCCATATTTTTCACAGAAGAAGCTGGGAATTAGATTTTCCTTGTCTTTTTCCCCTGAAGCCACCTGGTCAGTTTCCTAATGAGAGACAGTCACATGTGATTTGTAATAACAGACTCTGGGGAGTCTACTTCCCTGGAGGCAGTTGCATCCAAATGCAATGGCAGAGGTGGGAGAGCTAGGTGTTTTTCAGTTTGCTCTTGAGAATCCACTGCTTTAGTGCTTCTGATTGATGGTGTGGTTGGCTGCTTCATTAGCACCAGCAAATATTACATAAGCCTCTTCTCTCCTATGTTGAAATTCTTATAATAAGCAGTTTTAGATGTAATTTTTTTCTTATGTATCTTTTCCTACAATTTTCTTAAAATTACTACTTTGGAGCCATCTCTACCAAATGAGAAGGGTAGAGGAGTGGAGTGTGGCATATCATTTTTCTCACTGTGTATATCTAGGGCTTTAATATCTTGGACTCTCAAAGAATTCTTGGTCATGATCTTGAATGCTTTTTATATAATGCGCTCTAATAATTCTTATATAATGTTCTCTAATAATTTTCTGAAAATTTTTAGATTTTTTTTTTGCCTTGGTTACAAGGGAGTCAGTGTAGTTTTATTATTATTATTTTTAGCGTTTAGTGAAATTGATATTTAACTGTATGAAACATAATGTCGCTTGTAACAGTTGGCTTTTTTATCAGTCAAAAATATTTTTGTTTGTTTGTTTGTTTGTTTCTGACATATACCTAGGTCAGTGGATCTCAATGAGAGGTCATTTTCCTCCCAGAAGAACATCTCACAAAGTAAGGACGCAGTGACTACCACATATCACAATGTGCTGTTATATTGTGGGTGCAGGAGGCAGTGGCTTTAGACATTCGCATGATGGGAAGACAGACTCCACCACAAAAACTATCCATTCCAAAGTGTCACTAGTGCCATGGTTGAGAAAACTTAATCTAGATTCTTACATTGGCCATTGGTAATTATTGCTAATTTAGATAGAAAAATAGAGGCTCTGAGAAGTTAATTTATGCCCCAAAGTTACAATCACTAAACAGATTCTTCTTCTTTTCACTTGTGGATTGCTTCTAAACCTGCTATTAAGTAAGTTGCCTAGTGAGAAAACTTAGAAATGCCAGACTTTTCACACTATAAAGAGCACAGGATATGAGATAATATTTGAAAACTGCATGTATTCTCACCCATTTTAACAAAAAGGCTTTTCTTGCCAATGACATAGATTAATTTTTTTTCAAATTTATTTTTCTGAACAAAAGTATTTGGGGGGTACTCAGTTAAGAAATACTCTATGTAAGTAAATAAATGTATTTTTAAAGCACAAAATAAACTTTGGAAACCAAATGTTTATCCCTTACCCATGAGTCCTATAAATAAGTCATTTTATAATAATTATAAAGGTGTTATGCATATTTCTAGATATTTCTATATATCCCCATGCTACAATATGTCTCCTCAGATTGATATATTGAGATCCTAACCTCCAGTACCTCAAAATATCAAGATGTAAGTGTACTTGAAGATTGGGTCTCTAAAAGGGCAATTAAGTTGTAATGAGGTATTTAAGGTAGACCTCATATAATATGACTGATGTAGTTGAAAAATAAGAACCCAAAGATATTGTAGAGAGGACACAAGGAGAAGAAAGTAATTTAATAAAGAAAAATCTCCCCCAACCCCCCGAAGAAACCAACCCTGGTGACATCTTGATCTTGGACATCTACCTTCCAGAATGTGAGAAGGTAGAAATGGTGATTTTTTTTCTTAATGGTAACTCTAGCAAAGTAATTGACTTCCCAGTAACACGTACCACAATTCATGGCTATGTCAGATACAGTATATAACTACTGGCATATTCTTAAATATTACCTAATTATTTTCTTTATATTTGCTGAATATAATCACTGTCTCCCTGCATACGGTTTTACCCCTACATATGGTTTCTTATAATTTAATGACTGTGAGAAGGAGAGGAAAATGGCAATGTCAAGAACTATCACTGGTCAAAGTAGAAAGAATAAGTTTTCTTAATTAGGAAGTCAGTATAAAGATTGAAATAAAACTGGTTCTGAAATTCAGGATAATCTCTAATAAAATGATCTAATAAAAATGATTGCTGATATTTGTTGTTTTATCAAAAATACTACCAGTGACATATTTTAAGATTGGACATCTGACCTATTGCCGAGGAAATATAGCTTTTTTGTTTAAAAAAAAAAAAAACATTTCTTGAAAAAAATTAACTGGACCATAAGTTTCAGGCATTGAGTTTGTAAGCTAGCATATTTAGTATTTAAAAAAAAAGGGGGGGATAGACAAAACAACATCTAGTTATATTAGTGTTTAATATGTGAACTCTGACTATATCATGCTTAATATTAGAATGACTATTAAATACTGGTCACGTGAATTTTGATATTTTAAATTACGTATTAATGTGTTTGCTGTAAAAATTAAATTTCTGTCCTTGAGTGATAAAACAGCTTATAAGTGCAAAATGAAGCAAAGTGTTAATAAACTGAAATTTAAAACATATACCTACTACTGAATAATGTCATATCTCCACTGTGGGAACCACAGAAATTTGGAATCTTAATACTAAATATTCTGTAGTTTATCTAAATCATGAAGTTTTATTCAGAAGTTTTACATCCAAAACAGTCTTTTTGAGGGCCTCCTCCCCCCAAAAAAGACAAATGAACTTTTTAAAGTCATGATCATTTTAACTAGGATCACAAGAAAGCTAATGAGCCAAAGACTGCAGGGCTTGGTTGGTTGGTGCAGGAGATGGTTCTTAATATTTAAGGAACCCTAACAGAGAGAGGGTCCAGGAAGCTAAGGGGCTGAGGTGCCCATTGGCACCATCTGGGACCAGGACCCCCGTAGATTGCCTGTCCTGGCCTCACCTGTAAGGAGCTCAGGAGAACTAAGAGCCCAGGCGGGGGTGGGGGGTGGGTGGGGGGAGGGACTTCAATGGATTTTGGCTCATCTGAGATGCGAGATGCGAGTTGCGATGCAGAAGCTCCTCCCCCCACAACTCCTGCTTCTGCGGGTCATGCACAGCTTTAACCAACAACATTCACGAGGACAAGGTCAAGGTGGGAAAAAGTATCGCCAAGAAGCAGGTGGACAATGTGGTCCTGGGCCAGGTTGAAGAACCCCACCAGAGAGGGTCAGGCCACCTAAGGGTATCTGGTCAACCCCACAGTGACCCATGGCTCCACGACCACCTTCAGTCCTCTGTGTACAAGGAGAGGAGGAAGGGGTGCCCGCTCGGTGGCCTGTGCTGTGGTCTCCCGTCCTCCAGGAGGCCAGAGACACCTGTAGCCATGGCACAGTGACATTTGTGATGCAGCAAAGCCCACTGAGGTAACTGAGCTGCTACCTCTGCACCCAGGTGCCCTCCCTGGCCGCGGGGAGCCAGGCAGACACATCCACGACAAGCTGAGGGGTCTGGGAGGGTCCTGCCATCCTACTGGGGCACAAAGTTCCATAGCTGCTCCCTTAGCTCGTCCAAGAGACACACTCCAAAGGCGGCGCCCGCCCGAGACACCCAGGTCCGAGTGGATCTTGAGGCAGTGGCAGTACTCTGGTTCCTGCGGGCAACCAAGGATCCTCGAGGCAGACCAGCTCGGAGGACAGTAGACTGCAAGTAGAGCGCACCTGCAGAGAAGTGAACCCCCATAACCTGTGAACCCAGGGGCCTTCAGTCCACTCTGGCCCTGACACCTCTGTCCTTTCCATACCCCGCGTCCTAGTCAGGAGGACTTTGGCACTCCTGGCTTCAGACTCACCCCAGGACCAAGCTCACCTGTCTGGTGCTGCCTGAGCCCGGTTACATTTATCCACCACAGAAAACTCAAGTCCTGCTACAACTGGTCCCAGCTGTCTCCTTGGAGGTTAGGTTCAGTTATGAGTAGCAGACTTTTTTTTTTTAATTAGAGCAAATCAGTTGCTAAAGGCTAATACATTCTCACACTGGAACATTCTTGTGATAGTCATGAGGGAGTAGAAGATATTCTGATCCTTGGTGTTTTCTATGTTCTTGGGAAGCCTTGCTTAGATTTTATTCCGAAGGTGACCTCAGAGTCTTGCAAGTCGTCTTTTGCACAGTCTGCTGTGCTCTTACAAAAGAGTAAGAAGTTGCCACTGGATTTATAGGTAGTCTTCCACTTCCATTCTGTTAGCTGGAAAGGAATCTACCTAAAAAGGAACCTTGGGAAGTATTCCTTGTGCTGCGTGAAACTTGTGTGTGAACTAAATAGCAAGTTTTATTACTAAGCAGAGAGAGATGTGCAAGTATTGAGAGCAATTGGTATATGCTTCAAAAATACATTATTTGAGGATAAAATTAGTAGGGAGATTGTTGAGACCGCTAACGTAGTCCAGATGAAAGAATAAATATAGCTGGTCTGGCGAATATGTTAACTTACATTATTTTAAAAGAACTAATAATTGAGGGGAGGGAATCTTAGGATAAGAAAGTAATAGTAGAAATGAACCTTTTAAAAACATAAGATAATGGGGGAAGCCAGATAATGATGTATTTCAAAATTCAAGCAAGAATTTTAAACAGAGTGGTCAGTTGGATTCAAGGTGATGACCAGCACAAGCCTGTGTATTTAAAGAATAATCCTTGTATCCTGGTGACATTCAAGATTCAAAGGGCAAATGCAGCTATTTACAATAGCCAGAATATGGACGCAACTCAAATGCCCCAAAATAGACAAATACAGAAAATTGTGGTATATATGCACATGATGGAATAATTTACATCAATCAAAAAGACAAATATGTCATTTGCAGCAATATGGATGAAGCTAGAAGGAATGGTCTCATTTATATGAAGTACAAAGGGAAAACAATCAGAAAAGAAAAATTAAAAACTAACTTTTAGCAAAATTGAAGCATAGCATATGAGAGGGGGAAGGGGGATTTGGGGGTCGGAGGGGCAAAAAAGACTAAGACAATAGTTCATGACTGATAAGTGGTGGCAGAACCCCTAGGTAGATAATGATGCAAAATGAAATTAGATGCATATATACATACAAAGGGCAAATGCAAATTTTTAATAAATTGTGTACTTAAAAATAGTCTTAAAGCTATTTTTTTCATTATTCCTTTTATAAAAGGAAGAAAGAGGGTTTTAACTCCTGTGGAAAACAATGTCAGCATTCTTCCTCATGAGTTATCTACAAATTTGTCATTTAATCCCCAAATACTTGGGAGTTGGGGGTTTCTAAATATGTATGTTCAAGTGTAATGTGTTACACATGTGTATTAATAATAGTTAAATATTATATAGACATACAAATAATATAGTTTAATTTGCTTGAGTACAGAAAAAATGATGCCTGCAGATATGACTTCCTTTGACGTTCCAAACTGACTGCCATGTATCTGGGGTCAATTGATTCATAAATATTTTGAGTCAGTGCTCTGACTAGGGAACTATGTATTCAGGAGGTCTCCATTCAAGACATCTATACTGACTGAAATCAGTTTCAACTTCCCATCAAGATCTGTTTCTACTGACTACACTAATGTATAGGGCATTTTACCTAAGATAAGATAAGAGAGTCTGTCTTACCACTTTTCCAAAACTGAACTCCAAAGTGGACTCAGCTAAGGCATCATATGAGGCTTTATGGTCATTATCTCATCAGCTCTTGGTACATTCACTACATACCATTTAACCAGGATGTTTTATCTCTTAGCAGTTCCTATTCTCATCGCTACTACTCACCATTTTCAAGCTGATATCTAAATAATTCTTGAGTCCCACTAGTATTTTTACAAGGTTTAAAATAAATACCTGGTGGAGAGTATACTAATTTAGTAACATTAAAAGAATATTTTTAATAAGGAAAGAAAATATCAAAATGGTTAAAAAATAGAAAATACAAATAAATTATTACAAGTAGAATTTTTCTACCTTTATCAAAAAAGATGTTGACTTAACAAGAAATGAAAGCTATTTCCAGGAATGATGTTATATTTGACTTGTTTCATTCACATTTGTTCTTGGGGTGAGCGGCTTGCTATTGCTACATTAGTGGTCCCAAGTAGGTTACACAGCATCCATCTTTGTTCCATTGGTCTCTCACAGGTAACTAATTCATGTCTTCACAGAGTGATAGCCTCATAATAACTTCTGGCAAAAGGATACTTGTAACAAAACCCGTTGCTTTTGTTTGTTTGTTTGCTTGTTTGTTTTTGATAAATGCAGTTAGAGGTGGTTTTAAGATTGATAATTTTGTGGAATTATATTGCATATTAAGTAGTAAAGCACATTTCCAAATTACATTTTACTGGAAGTAACCTTATATCCCTTTCTGCTAAATTCCCATTAGCATAAAAAATTCCTTATTTTCATAGTTTTTTTTAAATTTATATAGTACTCTTAGTTATTTAAAAGGCTTGTTATCAATTTTACAGAATTATTACTATTTTAATACTGTTGTATCACTGCTGTACAAAGATATAATCAAATATACTTTTTTTGTTTGTGTCTAGTGAGAGTTGATATTGAGGAATATGTTTGATGAATAGTTCATGCTATGAACTTTATTATCAACTACTGCATTTTGTTGAATTTTAGAAAGTAATTTTGATATTTGATCTCCATGTTGTTATGTAGCTGGCGAATTAGTTTGATCCTTATCGGCCACTTTAATATGTTCTTGATGGCAAACATATGTCATCTAGCCACTATCTTGATCTCTGAGAGATTATACATTTTAGGAGGACTCTGTCCCAGTCCCTTTGAAATACAGACCCCACCAATTTTGCTGTTAAGATCTTGACTTCTAACCCCACGAAAATCTTGAGCCTACTGATTTCCAGTGGTTCTTTTTATCATCACACCAGACAGCCATTGGACTCTAAGGTCTCAGACAACCCTTTTGAAGTACCCGGAGCTCCCAGTCTTCATGTAATTGTGACAATACATCCTCTCCAAAGTGTTTGGTAACTCTTTAATTGAGTATACTATTCAGGCTATTGTGTTTCCCCATCCTCAAACTGTAACTGGGAATTAGATACTGGATTAGCTGGTGAAATTATCTGGTGAAAGTGTAAGACCCACTTCGTATTTTTCGTTTTGTCAGGAATTACAGTCCTTCATGACCTGTTGTTCACAGCCTGAAAACTCTTGCTTAAATTTGTTTGTTTTCTCCAGGTATTTGTATTCCATTGGCAGGTTTTAGAGCAGGTAATCATAGTCAGTGGTTGAAATTATTCTCTCCTCCTATTCCTCCGTTCCTTTTTTCCCCTTCTCCCTTTCTCCTTTTTTTTCTTTCAATTATCATTAAAGTAACAAGTAAACATTGAAATGAAAATTAAAATGACTTGATTGATTATAGTATTAGGATGGAAATACAGAATAGCATAATTGGTACAGTGATATCCTAGAAGAAATAGAAGAGAATCGGATGTTAACAATAGTAATTGCAATTTAGTTAGATCTGAACACAGAGGAGGTCAGCTAGTTTAATACCCATTGACTAGTTTCCAAATAGCACATTGAGGAGGACTTATTAATAAATAATTAATCAATCCTTAGGGTACATAGGACATGCCTTTAACTCTGTTGTAAATAAAGAGAGATGGAGTTAAGGAAAAAAGACTGGTTAAAGCAAGTGATAGGATGATTTTTCATATTTTTTGCCATTTCTGTCTGGTGATTATTATCTACCCCTAATGGCAATTACTCAAGTCAATTTCATTGCAGTCACAACTTTTGCCCCATTTATCAATGGGAAAGGTTCTGTTGCAATAAATAGATTTGTATCATATTATATAATGCCAACTTTATTACCAGCGCTGACTGTTATGCAGTGTGCTGTCTTAATCACACTCCACAACTTGCATCCCTATACTTGTTCTCTTTTCCTGACTGGTAAGCTGTCAGTTTCAAAACACGCCCTGATTAAGCTGCATGACAACTCATGGAAGTTTTTCATTATTAAGGTTTAGAAGAGGGAAACAGACCTACACTACTCATAGCAGAGAGTGGAAGACATTTAGAAATACATACACATATAATAACTCATATAAAATACAATTATATTGTTTAGTCAACACTTAATATATGCTATTATAGACTAAAGAAGTTAAGACAGTTAAATTCATAATCACAAAATATTTCAAATGGAAAATCAAATAAGGGTAAGTCAAAGTGAGTTTGCCAACTAAAGAATAGAAAATTAAGTTATTGCATCTTTTACAAATGATGAGAGAAGGGAGAAATAGAGAATCAAAGTACTGTCTTCATGGCACTTAAATTTTTGAATTCTATGATTATTAATGAAAAATTTTAGGTATTATATATATACAAGAAATATATATATATATATATATTTCTTGTATCCTTTTTCCCCTCCATATATCATAGTATAAACACAGATGATATATCACTAAGTTCACTATTCTTCAAGATTTCTAGACTTTTGTTAATCATATTCACTATTTAATTTGTTATCAGTTTTCATTTTATTTTTATTTTTTGTTTTTATTGTATCTAGTTGTCTGGTAAATTTTGAATTGTGTTATTTAATTCCTTCAACACATTAATCAATTATATAAAGTTTTATGTTTGACAAAAATCAATATCTGCATATCCTGTTAGATTTTTTCCCCTATTGTTACCTTAGTTTTCAATAAAGTGTTACATTCTAGTATTCTTAGTTACAATTTAACTGAATATGGACAATATATTTTTAAAAAATAGGAATAATTTGAGCTCTTAGTTTTTTGTTTTATTTGTGATTTTTTTTTTTTTTTTTTTTTGCTACTGGCACAAACAAGTCTAGAAAACATAAATTTAATTGAATTAGGAAGCAAAATTATTTGAATTTGTTTTATCTTGAGGTTTAATTTCTCATAGAGGTTTTAATCTTAACAGGTTGCTATATAAAATACCATGGGATTGGGTGGTTTATACAAGAGACATTTTTTCTTTCCTTATCAGCTAAAAAGTTCAACATAAAGGTACAAGCAAAACTGATTCCTACTGAGAGATCTCTTCTGTTTTGCAGATGATTCTATCTCCCAGTGAGCTCACATGATCTCTGTTGTGTGCATGGGTGTGTGTGAGAAGTCTACTGTTTCTTCTTATTAGAAAGTACTAATCACATGATGAGGGCCCCATTCTCATGAGCACATCTAAGCTTAATTATATCCCAAAGCTCCATCTCTAGATGTCACATTGTTAGGAGTTGAGCTTTAGCATATGAACTTGGGGTGGGGGTTGTAGAAGTGATAGTTCATTTCATAGCATGTGCTGTTGATTCCCAATGTTCTAATCCAAATCTAGGAATGTTTAGGAACGTGGTTACCTCAGTGACAGGTGTCATGTGATAACATGCATGGGAAGAAATGTAAATCTGTATCTGATTTACAGTGTTGCAAATCAATATTACCTGAACTAGAAATTAATTAGTACAATGCTATAAGTAATTAAATAGTGCATCGTGAAATTTAAAACCACTTTGTCTTCATTACCAAGTCTAAATTTGCATAGGTTTTAGTAGTTAAGTCTGTCCTCTCAGCTGAGTCTCATCTTCTCCAATTGTGTTTTTTGCTTTATAAAATGCAGATAGCGTTCTCTTGAGATACAAGAGAAGAGTTAAACAAATAATGGGATACCTTCTCTATCTCTCTTATCTTTTATTAAAAATCCTTGATGCCTTGGAATTTTTCAACCAGAAATGTGATGTGGAGCATGGTAGGAGAGAGAACTTTTATAAAGTGCAGTGAGCATAGACTACAACATGTAGCAGATTCTTTTGTCTTTATACATTGTAACATAACATCATTTTAGTACTATTTGCCTTTGTAAGATGGGACAGTTATTGATCCTACCCCTGTACCTTAAAAATTTTGAATCATTGTCCTAAATTTGTGTTACTAAACAATAAATTTAGTGTTCCCCAATAGTCTACAAAAAACCCTCACAGTAAAATAAAACAAAGTTGCAATAAATTAGGACAAAATCAATACACTATGCTGATCTCCAATTTAATACTATAGCAAATAGAGGTTTTCCTATTTCAGCAACTATAAAGTCCTAACAAGAAGAAAATTTATTTATGGAAAAGATTCATGTATGATAATATGCCTCCCAAACTTCAAGCCTAAATCTTCATCTTAGTAATGACAATTATGGAAAATTTAAGTAAATAAAATTACCTTCTGATTTCCTTATGTGCTACTTTCAGTACTACTAATAAAAACGGAGTATCTTTACTTAGAAAAATCAAGCTAGTGAAATCTTTTACTAACTCCTAATTTAATTTTTCTTCATCTACATTTCTTTTCAGTTTTTCATGGATTTTTTTTATTATTTCTCCTACTTCTCATATTTGTTTTTAAATCAAGCTTTAAATATTCTCCTATTATAAATTAAGATTCTTTTTTAATCTCATACTCACTGTGACAGGAAAGTAAAGTACTTTGTAAACTAATTAAATGATTATCAAGACATTCCTGGAAGAATGTTTGTTGCTCAAAAGCATAGCTTAGCTGGAAGCAACCCTTAGGCATGAATTAATCAAAAATAATATATGATTATGATAAATAACCATTTGGTGTGTCTTAAGAAAATCTTTTAAATCATTTGATGCATCTGAAATTGTGTACTTTACTCTGAAAATTGTTATCAAATTACTAAAGTATTCAGGCTTCTAGCACTGAGAAATAGACTATCAAACTCAGGCAGAAAAAAACTGCTGCATTTTTTTTCTGTAGGAATTATTTTTTTCTCTCAGAAAATACAAATCTCGATTTTCTCTTTTTAACTGATGAAATCCGTAGTAGTTGTGAATTACATTAGTTGTAGTACCATTCAGTGTAGTTGAAAGAGATTTTTTCACTTGGCCCAATAAACACAGATTTGTTGTTGCTGTTGTAGTTTTTGAAATTTATTTTGAGTGTGATATTATTATATCTTTAAGCTCGCTAATCTCTACTTGTTAATTTCATGCCATGTGTTTTTCATTTCAAATATCACTAGATATATGATCTCTTCCCTATTGAATATATCTCATTTCTTGACTTATGATGTCCTTCTTCCAGCTTTTTGACATTCTATGAAATCCAATTATAATAACTTTTTTAAATGTGCTTCTCTGCTAGATACAACATCTATGCAAGTTCAGGTCAGTTTGGGTTTTTTGTTTGTTTGTTTGTTTGTTTTTCTAGTGTTGGGTCATATTTTTCCACTGTATCACATGCCTGATTAGTTTTCACTGAATACCAGGTATTATGCACTTTAACTTTTAGTATTTTTTTCCCATTTGGTGCTAGATATTCTGAATCTTCTTGTACTTCATTATGGCATACAGTTATGGAAGCAGTTAAGACTTTTCTCATTCTTGCTTTTAAGGTTTACTAGGCAGTACCATAGCAATGATTTGTATAAAGTAAATTACCCTGTAGTACAGCCCATTGAGGCCAGGCCCAACTAAATACCCCATACTTCATAAATTAGGAGTTTTTTCTGTTTTGGGTGGTAGACAGACAGACACATACACAGTATTTGATGACTACAAGATGGTGATATGATATTTATATTAAATATTATCAATAACAATTTTAAATATAAATTAAGCTTGCCTGGGGATGTCCATTTGTTACTGGTCTGATACCACAGTATCTGCTATGTAAAGAAATGTTTTCCCAAGTAAATAATTTTTCATATTCCAACATTTTATAAATATCATCAAATGTGTTTCTATATTTCTTCTTACAAAATTAATATCATTTGCCTTGAATTTTTCCATAATTCTGTTACCATTGTTTGTAAATACCTTTCATTTTGATACTATATATGCTATTCATATGCCTGATTTTTTTGAGAAAACAAAATTAGTAAGACTTATGCTTGCTTCCTTTCATGGATATTTTTTATTTTTCTTAGTAGTAAGTATAAATAAATTTCTGAGCACTTTATTTTCTGATCACAATTAAAATTAAAATTTTATCAGATAACAGTAAATGTTCTCTGTATTAGAATTCCACTGTTCTTATTAGTGTTCTCTTACATAGAGCAATGGATGACATCTTGAAATTTCTATTTCTAATACTTTATGAATATAATTATAGTATATAAAGTAAGCAAAAGTAGAATTACATCTTGACATCCAGTTGTGGGAATTTTTTTATAATTCTTTTTTTAATAATGCCCATCATCAAGCAAATACAGATTCTTGAAATCAATATAAAATTTTTCAAATTTAAAATAATGTATTTTTCTTGAGGGAAATACAAAGGAAAAGAGGAAATAAACTAAGGATCAATTAATTAATTCCAATAGCACTAGGAAGTTGAGATTCATTTTCAGTATTTGTAAATATTTCATATTACTAATTTTTAGTAAATACAGATGATTTAAGAGTGACACTATTGCAGAGAAATTCTTCAGCTGCGCAATAGGAATCTGACTTAATTGGAATAGGAGTAATTTCATTTTTCTGTTTCAGTATTGTATCTAAGCAAGTACTGAAAGCTCTACTTAAAAAGTAAGAATTACATGCACTAAAAGACTTATTTGTAACAAGTTTATTAACACATTAACTGAATTTCACTTAATATGGATCATAGAAGAATCCTTTATAAATTAATGTCATCTATAAGTAGGTAGTGTTGTCTAAATTATTTAAAACAACCTCTATCATAAGAGGACAAAAAAAAGATGACCAAAAAAAAAGCACTGAGTTTATACTTTATACACAAAAATAATTAGAGAAAAACATGCACATAACTACTTCCTAAAATATAAGAGATGGTTTGTTAATGTAGATAAAACATCTTCTGTTTTAAATATTAGAAAGTCAAAGTAAACTACATGAAAAAATAAGGAGAATGAAATGTAAATGGTTCATGTGCTTAGTTGAATATAAGCCCAAAGATTCATGTTCACCTGTTATCTCTAAACATTTTCCATTTGGTAAAAGGGGTATTTGCAGATATAATGTCTTAAAATTAGGTCATACTGAATTAAAATGAATATTCAGTCCAGTATAATAGCTATGCTTCCTAGATAAGACTAGACATAAAAGCACATACACACAGTGAGAGAGAGAGAGTGTGTGTTCTTTCTATGAAGAGGGAGAGATTTGTGTGATGCATCTACAAGCCAAAAAACAGCTAGGATTCCCAGCAGCCTCCATCAGAAACTGGAAAACCAGTATGGAACACGCCCTCCTTCAGAACCCTTACAGAGAACAGAGACTTCTGACTCTGATTTCTGACCTCTAGTCTCCGGCTTCTGACCATTTGCCAAGTGAGCTCTAGGAAACTCTACAACTCGTACATGGAACATCCAGATTTCAGTTGGATTCAGGCAGACTCAGCACAAGGGCCACTAAGGTAGGTTTTGCCTTTGTCTGAGTAAATCTTATTTCCAAGAAAATTATTGCACCAACCTCTCTCAGCAAATAGTCTATATAGATTGCAGTCAAAAAAAAAAAAAAAAAAAAGAAAGAAAGAAAGAAAAGAAAAAGTGCCCTTCGGAATAGCATCTGTTAAAAAAGGATTCTGGATAAGAAGATTCTGCCTCTATCAGATCAAATGCCTTTAAAATGTGAACTTAAAACTGCCAAAGGATAGAGAATCCTGTCTAGAGAGACTGGAGGCACACATACTAAATTCTAAATACTACAGCCTTGGGCTGCACAGGAGGAAAGGAGTGATTGATCACCCTTAAGAAGTTAAAGAAAATAGAATCTTCTTACCTTTGAAAGAAAGAAAAACAAACTGGACACTGTAATAAATTATTGAAATATTAATTATTTCTCTTTGAGCACTTGAAAAAAGCTTCAGAGGAGCATTATTTCCTATAAAACAAATTCCAACAAGCCATCATAAGAGGATTATTTTAGTTCAAATAGAAAACTTTGGATATTTAAGCCACAAAAAAGAAAAAATCAGGTGAAAAGTGTGTTATAATACATTTTTTGTCATCTGAATGTTGTTTATTGAAATGTGATCATTATATTCTACAGAAAATATTACCTAACTACGCAAAAATATTTCCTCTGGTGTTTAAATCAGAAAGCACAAATTTACATGATCTCAAAAAAGAGAAATAACTGAAATGAATACAATATGAATTATTTAAAATATTCTTTGAATACTGAAGATAAGAACACACTAATGTACATAAAATATAATCTGTACTTTTTTTATATTTTAAGAAAACAAATGCATAACAATTTCATTGGAATATTTCACCCTTAAATGTTTAGAGACAATTCTAACAGATAATTCATATGAACATTTCGAATGTTCCCGCCATTATTTTGCAAATTCTATTCTATATGCTTATAAGCTATTTTATTTACATATCATACTTGCAACATATACATATTTATATAAACTACAGCTACTAAAATACAACTAAGTATGCTTTAGTATAAACAAATGAACCACAAACATTCTAATTTACTGAAAGAAAAGTTATTTTAAATAATTCTATAACTACTGGAGTAAAAGAGTGATTAGTAATTTCATTCATTTATTCACCAATTAAGATATCATAACTCCTTTGCTTAAGAGAAGAAGCAACCTTTTTATTTCGAAGAGTAGGTCAATAGGGTAACATAATAGGCATCTATGGTGAATAAAGAATAAATAAGATCATAAGGAATAAATCGGCCTGAGAAAAATTAAGCTAGTAGATTTGAAAACAAAACAGAGTACATATCTAGTTAGAGAGGCTTAGAAAAGACATATTGATTTTGGCCCTATTTCAAAAAAGCATTTGGAAGTCTGTGTGCATTAAAAAAGAGAAGTGAATGTTATGCTGAAGGTATGTATGAGATATAGACTACAAGGGAGTAATGCAATTTCTACAAATAATAGAATAGAAATGTTCTAAAATAATAGAGCACGTTTAATATTATCAACATGCCTCAGGCCTGCAGATGGGAGTGCTTCAGTGGCACTGCTTCTTACATGCCTCTTAAAATGTACCAGTTACATAATTTGGGTTTGTAATTGACCTGACAGTGACAATTTACATTAAATGAGCTCAAATCATTCCAATAGCAATTGGTAATCAATGCCACTTGAAGTCTTGCTGAACATCCTTCTTTCGTAAAATTTTATTGATTAAACATGGATTTGCAAAGTTTCGAAAGTACAACTTTACATCCTAATATATGGATGTATATATATATAATCAAATTTATAACAAATCTATCAAATCTACACTATCAAATTGACCCCTTTGACCCATTCCCCCCACCACTGTTCCCATTTCTTTCTGGAAGCCAGCTTAGTTTTTGCAACATCTAAGTGACTTTTGCTGTTTTTTAGCCATTTTCCAGTGTATTTATATCTCACATATGAGTTGAAACCATCCAGTAATCGTCACACTTTCTGACTGATTTAATTAGCAGAATCACCTCCAGGCCCATCCATATCATCACAGAATATCTCATCTTTTTAAGAGCTGAGTACTATCTCTCTCTCCCTTTCTTTCCCTCTTTCCCTCTTTCTCTCCCCCTCTATCCCCCATGCTTGTTTTATCCAGTTTTCTTTTTGCAGTTGATATTCAGTCTCTTACTGAAGAAAGTCTCTTACTGTGATCAGAAGAAATGCTCGATATTTCACTCTTCGTATATCTAGAGAGTTGTTTTGTGTCCCAACATATGACCTGTCAGTGAGAATGTTCCGTGTAAACTTAAGAATGTGTACTCAGCTTTTTGAGGAATCTAATGTGAAACTCTGAGACTACCACAATTCCTTTAAGTTACATGTTTTGTTCTTTCCCTGCCATTTGTTTGATATTTATAACCTTAGCTGACAGCATAAATAAGCTAGCACCTATGCCCAGAGGACAGGTTACCCTTAGAGATTTATCATTTTCAGATGTTTTGAGCAAAAAAGGTAATATTTTAGATTTAGTAAAATCAAATCTACAATTATATACTTAGTGAATACTGAAATTAAAATGTTTAAGCACATAATAATACAAATTAGTATAAGTGCATTTTAATATATACAAATATTTTGCAAGACAAATATGGATCATAGCATAAAGAAAATCATATAGTAGTATAGTAGCAGTTCAATGTTGACAATATGAAAATCAGTAAGATGCATCTCTTAGAATCCTAGGGAACAAAGACATGCCTTCCTTCTAGAAATCATTTTGAAAGTTAAAACATTAAAACCTGAAATATTTCCTCATTAATATGCAATGTTCCTAACCCATTTCAATGCTAAATCTATAACCTAAACTGATTATTTTTGTTGACTTGGATGCTTGTAGATTTATTTGAACTGATTTGGCATAAGGCAATTCCTCCCCTTAAATCCTTAACAGCCATAAATAAATACATATTTAAATAGGTATTTAAGTTCTATAAAAATTTAAGAATACTAATATAATAATTATAATGCAGTAATTATGTCTCATTCAGTTGAAATATGAGCACAATTGCCTAAATTGAAGAGCCTGTTTTATTAAGGGAAATTAATTTGATTTAATGTTGTAAATACGTGACGTTAATTCCCAGACTTTATGGAAGAAATTCTGTCATTAGAATGATCTAATGTTTGCCAGTAATGTTAGTCTATGTCTTGGTATTCTGCTTGGAACAGTTAGAATAAAAAGGTGCTGAATCAAAATCACTTTGATGCAAGTACAGATAATAGCAACAATATATTTTTACTCTTGTTAATAAATGTTTCACAATGCTCAATAAATAAGCTTCTAAATTGCAAATGGTCTTTTATTTTTTTTGTCATTCTCATTCCAGAGATACACTTTGTATGTTGATAGAAGTTATTGTTAAGCTGGGAAAATACAATAGATTCCCCCTTAGAGTTTCCTATGAAGGTTTGAAAATCTGTACTCTTTTTAAAAAACAAAGATGCATTGGAGGAATATTTGGGAAGCAAATGAAACAACGTGGAAAGAGGTTTTCTGAAATGCTAGTTGCCAAAAATCCCTTATATAATTTTCAAATAATTGAAATAGAGTAATCTAAAAATTATTAAGTCATGCTATGTACCTTGGCCAACAGGCATATGAAAAGATGCTTACCATCACTTATAACCAGAGAAATGTAAATCAAACCACAGTGAGATAACATCTCATACTAGTAAAACAGCCCATATCAAACAAACATGCAACAAGTGCTGACAAGGATGTGGAGAAGAAACAACATTTTCACAGGACAAGTGGGAATGCAAATTGGTCCAACCACTATGGAAAGCTGTGTGGAGGCCCTTCAAACTACTGAAAAAGGAACTATCATTTGATCCAGCAATTCCACTGCTGGGGATCTACCCAAAGAAAACCAAACTCTAATTGTACTCAAGTTTATTGCAGCACTACTTACAATAGCTAGGATATAGAAAGAGCTCAAATGGCTCAAACAACAAGTGGATTAAAAAATTGTGGGGTACATATACACATTAGAATTTTGTTCAACAGTCAAAGAAGACAAACTCATGTCATTTGTGACAACATGGATGGAGTTAGAAAGAATCATGCTGTGGGAAACAAGTCAGAAAGAAAAAAGAAATACCAGATGGCCTCATTTATACGGGATATAGGGAAAACAAACAAAAAGACAAGAAAAGTTGCAACTAACAAATTGACAACAGAATTAAAGCATATGACTAGGAAGGGTAAGGGAGGAGGGGAAATTGGGAGGAATACACACAAGAGATCAGGGTGATGGTCCACAGGTGACATGAATGGTGGGAGAGCTTAAGGGTATATATAATGATGTAGGTATGTAATCAATAAGAATGTATTTAAAATTTGCAGAAAGTGAAAAAAATCTTGCTATGTGTCAGGGTCTGATATTACCCCTAAAGAAACAGACTTAAAAATTCCATGTAATGTCATGATAGATTTTAAACCTTTTTACATACAATAATAGGGTAGTACAAAATATAGAAATAGTTTTCCACTTAATAAAATAAATGAATTTAAAAAGTTTAAAGTTGTAACATGTAAAATAATGTTAAATTCTGTTATTATTAAAAGAAAAATAACAGTTGTACATAGAAAATGGAAAGGAGGTAAGTATTAAAGAACAGCTTTACTTTGGTGGTTAATAAAGGCCCTTTAATAGCTTTAACCAACAGACAAGGCATCGACCCCAAGAATAAACTAACCAAATCAAAAGAAAAAACTATTTGCGGGTGTAGTAAAAGATGCTTTAACAGTCTTTAAAATAAAAATGGCTCGATACTTTTGGGAAACTTTTTGAATTAAAATTATTAAACTTAGCTGGGAATGGTGGTGCGTGCCTGTAAGCGGCAGCCTAGGTAGTTGCGGCGGGGACCAGGGATCGCACTTCGAGTCCCTCTCAGGGTAACATAGCGAGACCTAGTTCCAAAAAAATAACTGGGCATGGTGGCACGCACCTGTAATCCCAGCTACCTGGGACGCTGAGGCTGGGGATTGCTTGAGTCCATGGTACCCTGGGCAACGTGAGCCTGCGGTTTCATGAGCAAAAAATAGCAAGACGTAGTCTGAAAAAAAAAAAAATTAAATGTGTACAGTTGGAGGCCCGAGCACATGCCCAATCATATGTGCTATGAAGCCTAGATACCGAATTTGTATTTTTTTACTGTTTCTTTTTTTTTAGAAAGGAAGTGGGGAAATTATTTTAAATGGGAAAATAGTATATTTTCGAGCACATGTTTTACATATCACTCTTGTGGAGTTTTGGAGAATAACTGCATGAGACACAAGCAGAAATAAGGAGACAAATTTTATTATCGCATCTGCCCAAGTGAAAGTAATAGTGAAAACAGAAAGAGGTGGACTTGACATGGCACTAGAATTCAGTCTTCTGCATACTCTGGTGATGAATGAACTACAGAATAACAAAGACAAAAGTTAAGGATGATTCCTTTGGTTTTGAATCTTATGCCTGGATAGAAAGTCATGTTATTTAATGATATATATATATATATATATATATATATATATATATGTGTGTGTATATATATGTATATATATACATATATATGTATATATATAAAGTTAAGGAGCTTTAAAAAAAAACTAAATCAACTCAAGACATGCTAACTTCAAGGTAGCTTAGAGTAAGTGAGGTTTCTGAATAAGCAATTTGATATACAAGAGTGGAATACAAGAGCAATGTCAGGGCTTAAGATAAGAATTTTGGAATCATAAACATACAGATGAAATTAAAAGTGCCATGAACTTACACAGCCCGGTGTGGAAGTGGTTCCAAAAGTTGATTGAAAAGAAAACAGCAAATTGTAAGTGTGCTCCAGATTTAGCTGCTCACCACTTCAAGTTTGGTTATGATAAAAATGATGCAAAGGATGTTTGCTTCCACATTTTCAACAGCACGAAAACAGAGAAAATAAAATCCAAAGCTCTCTAGCATGTTATCTAAGTTTTGTGGACAGAGGAAGCCTTCATGTGAAAAATTCTGAGGAAGTCAATAATTTATGGGTGAGGAAGAGTGTCAGGAGTACCTCGCTGGCTGAAATGGGGACGGGTGGGAAGTGGCCAGCCAGAGAGAGTTTTTCAGGCAAAAATTCCCCTTTTACACATGCTGTAACTAGTTTCCACTTGATTCTGTTCCCATTTGATTTTTTATACATTACTCAGTTTTCCAACACCTTGCCTGTTCGTTTCAACAGCCGTGCCATGTTGGAGTCTAACTCTATGACTCCACAATAAACCATTTGTTCTTGCCTTTTAGTGTCTTAAAATTTTCATGCAAATTCTGGAAAATGTATGTAAAGCAAAATGGAGATCTATCACTTTATGACAGGATGTGAATGTGCTTGATTTCCTGTCAGACTCTTACCGCGAGGGACTGAGCTGAGCTAAATTTGGGTACTTGTCACAATTCCCTTCAGTATTAACATCTTCAGATCACATTGAGAGTGGTGTCACCAAAAATGGCATAGGGGGAGACCCCAGCTTTCATTCCTACACAAAAATCAACCAGGAGGCAGCTATCCAGGAATATGGGAGCACTCAGAAATCCATTTCAGAAGCTTCAGCAATAGAACAGGAAAGAAATAACCTGAGAATACTGCACAAAAGTCAAAGGAAGAATTTTGCCTGCATCATCCCATCCTAAGGTCAGACAAGAGGAAATTCCCAGGCTCAAGAGTTCACCCCATGGAGAAATGGAAAGAGGGGTGAGTGACAAGTTTTCCCTTGTCTCTTTGGACCCCTACAAAAAGTACCTTCAATTTTGCCCCACCCAAAGACATGGTGAGAAGGCTGGTAGCCAGGAAGTAGGGCAGAGGCTGCCAGTATCAACTACATAGTAGGAGTGGTCGTGATTCCAGTGGTGTGCTCTGCATGGAACTCCACCAGCTGTCACTGCGGAAACACGTAGCAGCACAGCTGCCGTAGACACCTGCAGGTTTTGCCACTGGGGTTTTTGGTTGGTGGGGTTTTTCATTTGCAGACAGCAACCACGTGAGTCAGTGTCCTCTCTGCTCCCATCCCTTGGCCCAGGATCCACCATGGCAGTGGCCTCTATCTCTGTGGCTGTAGTTATATGAGGCACCAGCCTCCACCCTCCGCAGCCATGTGAGTGTATGGGGCTGACCATTCTAGTTGTATCCATGATGCCTCCATATTGACTCCTGCTATCAACCCCCAGCTTCCAGAGGGGGTGCCCTGGTGAGACTCTGTAGTCACAGCAGTTCACGCTGAGAGTTAAGATCTCCACAGCTACCAGCAGGTCTGGATCCAGCTGTGTCCTGTCACTGAGCTGGGTTCACCAGCCACTCGTTGATGCACCTGTGCACCTGCACTGCATGAGCATGCTTCAGGTCTCCAGCCTCCAGGGATGTGTCCAATGCTGTGGAGAGACCCTGCAGTGACAGGAGTGAACTCGAACACGTTAGGCCTCCACAGGTGCTTATGTAGCTGCGATCAGTGCTGGTTCCTGCTACTGGTTGTGACCCTTGGTCAGAAAGGCAGGATAGTGGGTGAACTGATAAATTGCTCTCTCCTTCTCCTTGACAATACACTGATTACAGATAAAATTCAGTGCTATGATATTCTGCTTGGAGAAAATAGATAAATAAAAGAGTTAGATCCTTGGTAAACTGTACAGTTTAGTTAATTCATCTGCTGGTGTTTGCTTTCTCTGTCCTCTTGACTTTGAATTTCCATCACTCTTGCTGTCTTGAAATGTATTCCTTAATGAAACATTAACACATTATCTTTGATTCAGGGTCTGTTTTTCCAGGGGACTTGGGTCAAAATACAGAGCTTAATAAAGTAATAAGGAAAGGACTAGAGTGTTAAGTCAAAGAGGCCGAGGGAGGAGAGTGGTCAACTAACTTAATTTGTCTGCTAAGAAGTTGAATAATAAGGCAAGATCATACCATTTGATTTGTCGATGTGAAAGTCATTTATGATCTTTATACAAGTCAGTTCAATTCAGGCAGTTTGAAATTATTTATGACTGTAAAATAGAACCTATCATGACGACAGCCTTCTCTGCATGGTAGATATTTTTGGTTTTCATTTAACACACTTTATATACACAAGATTGAAGTGTCCTCTTGTTAAATGATCCTGCTGATATTAAATGTCCTCACTTTCAAAGTGAATAATGATGCTACACTGATTTTGATTATTTTGGTGAAAGCCAAGTGGTAGATTAGGTATGCCTAATCTGTTAAATATATCTAGGAAATGTTGCCTTACTTACTTCAAGTTACTTATATACAAGGAACTTTATACTATATAGACCTTCAATTTAGTGCCCTCTTCTAAAAATAATTAGCTGTTGACAAGTAAAATTACTGATCCAAATAAAAAATGTAGCTCTATTACCTTATCAAAGTAATGCTAAGAACCAATTGTTGATCAGAGTTTTTTTTTTTTTAAAGAGACACTGTTCACTACAAAAAAAAGTTCATGGCCAACATATATTGTGCCTGTCTGTGTTTAATCAGAAAAAAATAAAAACAGAAGTGACTATATATCCCATGGGACCAGTCATTCATCTCTGAATTGTAACCGAGAAAAGAATGTGTCAGTAAGTGTAAAATGACTTTATGAGAATTATTCAGAAGCATGTGTATTTACCTCCTGGATCTAAAAATACCAGACAAATATCAAAGTTTTCCTAAATGGATTAAAGTATTTGTCACAATGTAGTCAAGTTCACATAATAGCGATTATTTCTTACTGCCACTTCTCCTTTCAGAGTTCACACCTCCTTATTCTGTCCTGAAGATTATGAGTTCCTAAGTCACTAAAATAAAGGACATATGGACACTTGGTGTAGGGTCAGAAAATCTCAGAGCACAAATAATATCAGTGCTGCTGAATGGGCTATGGACCATGTGCAAGAGAGACTGCTGAAAATACATGACTACACCAGTGAGATGAAATCACAATTTGTAAGCATTTTAAGTGATGCCAGGAATTCACTGGACTGGAAAAAGATATGTAGATGGTCTACAGGTATAGATTTTTGTTGTATCTGTTTTTCTCAATGTCTTTTTCCCTTCACCTTTTTTTTCTTAAGCGGTCTACTTCCAAAGGGAATGAATCCTTTCTACGGGTTTATAACCTCCACTACAAATATATCACATTGAATTTCCTTTTTCTTCAGACCAAATGATTCTCACCTATTGTGCTTGCAACCTCAATACATGAATTGGCCCTCCATTCTCTTCCAGTTTATCACTATGGTAGCCACTAAATTATCCTTAGGGAGTTAACTCACTGAGGTATTGGAAATATTTGATGCCACATTTTGTTTGATGGTTACATCACTATATACAACAGTCACACGCATTGAACTAATCTCTTGAGACATGTATATGTTTCACATGTTAACTAGACTTGAGTTAAGAAGGCACTTTGTCTTGTCTTTAAACTTTAATCTATCGGTGTTGGAAATTTCAGTAAAATGTCTAATAATTTTCCTGACTATCCCTCCTTCAACAATATTTAAGTGGCAATATTTCTTTTATTTTATTAATTTCATAGCACTGAAATTCTCACTGTACTTTCCACCACATCCCTCATTATGTCCCCACCATAACTACGATGAAGGCACTTTTTCTATTTGGGCAAATTTTCTCAGAACAGTAGTTCTGTTTGCCATTCTGTATTGGCTATGTCAGTTAAGTATAACATTTTCACAGGTGTGCAAATGAGTCTACACACTGCACTTCCAGTGGAGATCTCACCATGAATTCCTAAGATTTTAATTCCCCTGGACCCCTGTAGACCTAAGAATTATCCTGAATAGTGCATCTTTTCTCAAAATATTAAGAAAAGCTAAAAAGCTCTGAAGTTAAAACAAGCATTCTCTCAGTTGACAAAACATTACCTCCATATGAGCCAGAGGAACTCTTTGTTTAATACTTACCTCATTCCTGAAGGACTGGAGATAAAATATACACTTTCTTTTTGAGAAACTAGTCTCTACCCTTCACATATCCTCTCTGCATGGGATGGAATAAATGAATATAGAGAGAACATTACTTTTTGAATTCAGCTGTGAGTAATAGATAACAAATTAGCCTGTCTCAATCGTATTGCTTTGTACAAAAGGAATATGATAAAGAATAGATTTTAGTATCTCTCTTTTTTTTTTACGAGGTTTTGCAGTACCATAGTAAGAAGTGCTGGTGCTTTCTATAGTAGTCACAAGGGCTATTTTAAATATTCTGGTTCTTCCTCCCAATGTGGCAGTGATGCACTTTCATGATTTTTGTGGTCCATCACCACTATGT
Organism: Uropsilus gracilis; assembly: GCA_004024945.1. Classification (NCBI taxonomy): domain Eukaryota; kingdom Metazoa; phylum Chordata; class Mammalia; order Eulipotyphla; family Talpidae; genus Uropsilus; species Uropsilus gracilis. The sequence continues at coordinate 90,821 of PVHY01000920.1, forward strand.
GATTGTGACCGATGAAATGTGAACTGAAATGATGCGAAAAGTGCTTAGCTTTTGGTGATCCTTGTCCTCTATGTGGCAATGTGCAGGGGTCATTTCATGGCTGGAGGAGGATGGGACAGAGAAAAATCCACTCATTACTAAATTGTTGTTTTAAGCTGCTGGTATGGCTGAATTTGTCATTCATCACATCATAATCTAGAGACATCTGAGCAATCAAAGTTCTTTTAGTATTTTTTACAGCTTTCTGACAACATTCCATACCGTTTTACATTCTAATGTTGCTTTGCATAATGTCAGTGGATAGGCAGAATTTCTTGCAACTTGCCCCTCTGGTTAGCTACACACTAAGTTTTTCAGTGCCTTACTGCTCTCCATTGGTTCAAATTAGTGATCAATAGATAGCCTCGATTCCTGCCTAAATATTAAGAAGAAGGAAAATTGATAAGTATACTCACAGCATGTGCTGAAATGTCTGTATATTGGTTCCATTGTCTCTCCTTCGTGAGAGGAATACTGTCTCCAGCCTATTAAACTGCATTCATTTAAACACCCAGTTCCTTTTGGGTGTCTCTCTTGGACACTGTTAATATAGCATAGCTCTTCTCCTCAGTGCTGAGACTTAACCTGTGGTGGAAGTTTTTCTGAATTTAGAAAGATAAAATTATCACCTATTATTCCATATTATATAAATCTGTTCTTTAACAGTGACATTATTAGACATGACTGGTATTTCCTCTAGACTTTGAATATTCATTTCCAAGGGCAGGAGGCTAATGCAGAATATTCCATGAAGCTCATGGCTCTATGTGATCTTGCAAGGTATCCATTCTGTTCTGTTCAATACAGATTTCACTTTGGAATTGACACTTAATCTTCCTGTGAGTCAAACAGATCCTTAAGCCCAGGTCGTTTCTCAAGTTCTTTCACTTTCCAGGAAACTGATGTCATATTTTGCTCTCAAAATTGTTCTTCAATGAGAGCAGTGTGATGCTCAGCTCACGTTTTGTAATAAATTCTAGCAAGGCCCCTGAAGAAAAACCAACCCCTTGGAGCACATTAGGCGTCTCATTGCTTACGCTCATCAAATTCCCATTACTCATAATACAGTGACTGTTTGCTTACTGTGGTCTGGATGGCAATTATCAGAAATGCCTTCATTTCAGTGTCAGCTCAAAAATACTTCATTAAAACATCCTCTTACAACTTCTTTCTGCCTGTGGAATCCCAAATGTCCTTGACCACTCCCAATACAATGGTTTTGTCTTTCTACACATGGAGATATTAAAGTTAGGTTTATCATTCACCTATTAATAATTCTAATCTATCTGTATAGTAGAATGGCACTCTAGATACCTAGAGATTTATGAAATAGTTTTGTCATTATTGACTCTAAAATGCATTTAGTCCTTCTCAAAAATGGCCACTTTTCAGAGATGCAATTGTTTTCCTTACAATGAACTAAGTTTCATTGATATATTAATCATAAACTTTTATCTACCTATAAATATTTAACATACTGAGATAAAAAGAGGAAAATATATCATCTGAGATAAATATCTATTGATATATTCTATCAAATTTTTATAGATATATACAATTTTACACACAAATTTAAGCTTATATACATACTCATAACTAGATGGATAGAGAAATACTCCCTTTAATTTTCTTTTAAACAAAGGATAATCATTTTTGGTAATGATTGTGGTATATATAGTCCATGGTCATGTTAGAGTGGGAAAGACAAATACTTAGAACTACATTTTATACACATTTCATTCCTTTGTTGTTACTTTAATTTGCTATCATTAATACAAGACATATTGGTAGTATGTCAAAATTAAATTTAATGTGCAAACCTTTGGAAAGATTCCTGCCCCTTTTACTACCCAGAACACCCAAACCACATAACAATTATTATAAAAGACACACACACACACTCACCCTGAAATATAAAATCATACATCTACTACATGTATACTACAAAATCTTTTGTGTAAATATCCTCTACTAACTTTTTATGCTTAGAATTTTTACCCATTTCATATATGGAACTATGTAGTATATCCCAGTATTTGTTAGCAAGAAAGTCACTTTTATGACCAAATACTACCTTGACACACTTACATGTGATCCCTCAAAATGGTGAAGTAATCTCAGATCAGAGTTAATGACTAGGCTGGCTGCAGGGTTGTTTCTTCCAACATTATATTGAATGCTAAAATAGTGAAATTAGAACATACAGTGAAACACTTCAAGGAATAGGTTATGTGATTGCACAGATTACACATGCATGAAACAGACCCCGATTTATGAATTTGGTTCCAAATATTCTGATTTGACTTGGTAAAGTAGAAGTTACAGATCATAAGTAGATAATTATTAAGCTGATTGATGAGAGTCATTATCTTTCTACCTTGTATATGGTTATATATTGTTGTCAATTTTTATGGCAAAAAGTTGCAGTGGACTATAGTGGATATGAGTGCTTAGTGATGCATGTGGTATGGTGATAAAGTCTGGAGTGTATGATTCTACCCCTCTAACTCATATACAGTGATGTAACCACATATTACCTCGATAATTAACAAAACAGGAAGCATAACAAAGAAAATGATCATTTTTATCAAATTGAGATGAAAGTTTGAAAAACAATTTAGAAAATACTGAATGAAGGAACGTGTAAAGAGAGTATCTGTATACATAAAACAAAATAACAAAAAGGTAGTAAGATTTTTGATCAATATGAAAGTTAGATTAAAAATCCTTTATAAATACATAATCTATGTCCAGTGGAATCAAATAAAAAAAATGACTTTAAAATATTATAAAAATGATTCTACTATAAGAAAATGGAAGGGAGATTATCTCAAATTTTCTGAAACAGAAATATTTGAAATTATTTATAAAAAGAATGTTCTTGGTATGAAAAAAAAGATACAACATGATTGGCACCTTGGAATATATATGTAAATTTGCTGAAAGAAATTCTACTGAAATTCAAGTAGCTACTGAAAATAGTGACTAAAGTAATATATACATTTGGAAAATCCCAGTTTGGCCTGAGATCACCCCTTGAGAAAGAATTTATGAAAACAGATTATATGAAAATATCTTCAAAGAAAACAATCCAAAGATTTCTTTCAAGCAAACAGATATTTAGAGGTTTTAGTAATTGAAGCCTATATAAGCCCTTTATGAAAATAAAACCTTTCTTGGCAATTAAAACTAACCAATCAAGTGAAATTAGAACTAGCAAATCAAGAGGTAAATGCAAGTAAATAACTTGGAAATAGAAAACTTATGTAAAATCACTGGTCATTAGTATTGTTAAAATATGAATCTTAAATACTCAGACATAATTAGAAAAAATAGGCAGATAAAATCTTTGTAACTAGTAAAATATTTTGTAGTAAACAATCAACATTTATGTTTAAATGAGTTGAGCAGAGTGCATATAGCTTCACTTTTCATTATAGGAAGTTAATTGCAATATCTAGTATTGAGGTTTGTCACAGAAAAGAATGATAATTTATAATAAGGTCTTCAAATGTTTATTTCAAAATGTCTTATTAAATATGCTCATTTTAAAAGATATTTATCTAAAATTCAGTATATTCAACTTCTATTTCTGATATTCCTGACAAATTCAATTAGGATTATATTTGTTATAATTAGACAATAATATATATTAATGTATATATATATAAATTATGTTATACTGACAAACATCAGTTCTTCAGTAAATATATCTTAGCATTCTCAAAAAATTTTTGAGAATTTTTTTTCTGACAGACTCTTTACTTCTGTCATTTGTGATACTTCTTTTTGTATACATATAAAGAGTTAAGTGGGACAATATTGATTAAATATTGTCAAGGGATCATTATGGAGATGGGATAGTGTTACTTCTAGTTAGCTTTCAGTAGCTTTGACTATTTTAAAATGTAAAAGTTACAAGAAATGGACTAGAAATAGACAACTGTTATTGTCACTATGGATGAAATTATGCAGTTTTACTTTATTAAATTTTTGAAATTTATTTTGTATAAATGATTGCCCTCTGTAAATAAGTTCATAAATATTTTAAAATACCCATTTATTATTTAATTTTTGTTAAGAATAAACTCCAGAAATGTAAAATATTGCTGTTGGTGATACAGCATGTTTTGCTGTAGTTCTTGTTTAATTTGATGTGTTTTTATAAGACAAAAAAGTACAATTTAAACTTCATTTAACATATTAACTGACTGAGGTATTTTTTGTTTTGTTTGTTTTTAATTTCATCTTTCTAGCCTTTAATAATACATTCCCCGCATTTCATTGCTGGTATAGCTTGCTGCAAAGGCTTTTTGAAATGTCTAGCTCCATCTTTTACATACTAACTTCTTACCACTCCTCTGTGAAACTGATCTCCTAGTATCTAATAGCCATTTATGCCATTAAGCAACTGCACTTTATCATAAACTTGGATTATTCTGATTGCTAATAGTGGCTGTGTTTTCACTCACTCCTTCCTGTATCCAATTAGACATGGCTTGTCAGTCATGATCTTTCTAAGCACAAAATGAATCTTCTCAAGGTACAAAAATAGCTGCACATGTCAATACAGGTTTGGAAATCCCCCAATCACAACAAAAATTTGGAAAGATAAAGTTTTGGGTTTGCAGAGATATTAGTGTCAAATTATCACGTGTTAACAGAGAAAAAAAATCTTCACATTTTCATAAACACTGTTTCTATGAATGTGTTCATAAGAATTGTCATATTGCAAAATAGTCAAAACTTATTGTAGGCTCAATGAGTGTCAGGGTTTTCATACCCTTCTGCAATGAACTTCAAGACCAGCATCTGTGGCATTGTCATCTCCCCATGACTGTGTGCTGACCACCTGTATCAATTATGGTCAATGTAATAATCTCTCAGGAGAAAACTAACTTGCAAACTTCAATTATTGTATTTTTATATTGGGGTAAAGTTTTTGTTCTGCTTTCTACATCCTGTTATCCCCCTTCCACTGCTGTAATTTGATATATTAAAGTGCAATTAACATCTGTTTAATTAAGACAGTCCAGTAGACCATAAATAGAAAATCCTGCAAAGGTTTTAGTTTCCATTAACATTCAGGAGAGACATAAAGAGTCAACATGAGGCCATGCTGCTGAGATTTCACCTTAACTCCCTCACAGAGACAAAGTTGTGTGGGTGTCAGGAGAAACCACTTACTAGTAAATGAAGAGAAATGAAAGGATTCCAATCCAAGAACTCTACCAAGAATGAATTATTCATTGTACATAGTGATTAATTTATGATTATTATAAATCACAGGTACAGGTCCTCATGGTAACATTTGTTTGGTGTGATGATCTGCAAGATAGAGCTCCTTTCATTCATGTTTAATAACTGTCCTTGAATAAGAGAAGATTAATTTTTATGAAGTAAAGGAAGTGAGTATGATCAGAAGCAAGCTGCCAAATACTAAACAGGTTTCCTTGTAATGAGAAATACGGTGTTATTTGGAGCACTGGGACTAAAGGCAGCCGGATACAAACATTCAAAAATTGTTACTGAATATAAATGCTATCTCTAAATTTTAAACATTGTGACAGATGCAACCCAAGCTTATGGATAATTATAATGCATAATGTATTTTATAAAGTATTATTTTCTCTAATCTTTCCACTTGAAATTACTAAAACATTAGATTCTAATGCAAAATTGTGTGGTAGAACCCAAACGCAAGTTCTATGTGGTATAGATTGTTGCAGGAAACTGATTGGAAAAGAGAAGCAACATTTTTAAAGTTTTGGGTACATTTTCATTGCTGAATATTGACAAAGTTCACAATAAGAAATTTGACCATTTGATTGGTGGCTTATAAGAAATTTCATCATTTGATTGGTGGTTTACAGTAAGGCTTCCCTATATTTAGTTTGCTATGATCATCATAACTTTACTATGACACAATACACTTGGTGCTATAAATAGCCAAATGTGTTCTCTCACAACTCTAGAAGTCGAAAGTATGAAGTTAATGCTTCAGCAGGGCTTGAGGAATCTCTTATTGGCTTGTAGGTAACTATCATCTCCCCGTGACTTTAAATGTTTTCTTTTTCTGTATGTGTCTGTGTTCAAAATCACTCTTCTTAATCAAGAAACCAGTCCTGTTAGATTAGGGTCCATCCTAAGACCTCATTTTTACTTAATTACCTCTTTATAGACTCTTAATCCAAAATACAGTCACATTCTGAGGTACTAGAGTTTGAACTTTGACAGAGATTTTTTGAGCAACATGATATAAACCAATACAATACTCTTTACAAAGTCTAGTTTCTTTTAATAATGTTCTGTCCAAACGAAAAAGCATTTTCAATTTAATTCAACTTGAGTCTACTTGCATGAAATGAACTATGCTAAACCATGAGATTGGAAAATGAAAAACAATTGGCTCAGCATTTAATGAGATTACTCTGAGTAAGAAAAATATATATGTGAATTAAATAGTCATATTAATTTGAAAATATATGTCTATAAGAGATACAGACACTTTGAGAATGGATTTATTACATTGAGAACAGGCTTTTATGGGAAGATGCCACATGTAAGTAATATTTACTAGGTTTCTAAGAAATCTGCAGTTTTTCTATGCAACTGAAGAACTTTGAGAGATAGCTAAACAGATTCCACAGAGAAAAAATAGAAGATAAAAAATATCTCAAATAAAATATAATATCCTTGACATAGCAGTATAATTTGAGAAATATCAATAAAGATGACACAGGCATCTAGGTTTTATCTGAAAAAAAATTCTCAAAATAATTATGCTGAGTTAAAAAAAGAAATCCAAACAACAAAAGCAAAATTCTATTGTTGGGGTTCATAAAATTATTGAAAAAGCAAGGGGGATGAGGAAACTTGCCAGGGCTCACATATACATATTTAGTGTGTTCACTATGAAGAGATTTACTTTAATTAATTTTTATTAAAGTACATACATTTACAACATATTATTTAGGGGTGCTGGATCTCCCCTTTCGGGTGGCATTACCATATTACCAATATAAGTGAAAGCAGGTTGTATTTGTTTATCTCCCACGGACTTATTTTACTTAGCACAATCCCCTCCATATCCATTTATGTTGTAGTAAGTGGCAAGGTGCATCTTTTTTTATAACTGAGCAGTAGTCCAATATATATATATAAATTATTTCTGGCTGTTAGGATACTAACATATATGACAGGGAGAGACTTGAAACTCTTATTTTAGGGTTTACCTTGCTTTTTCTACAAACATTACCATGATCGAAATGGTGAGGTTAGACTCCTAGAAGATGGGAACATATAAATAATACACTTACACTTTCAGTCAACCAGTCACTTTAGTGTGAATCCAAATCCACAAAGAGCCTAAGAGCATGTGAAAAGAGAGAAGGCATCTCAGTGAACACTGCCCAAAGTCAAACTCAGAATTAGAATAAAGCAAATGAGTGTTGATGGTCCTTGATTTTGGGGATGGGTTCCTAGGAAAATATAATCAATAAGGATATTGGTGGCTAGAATCGGGACTATAAAACAATTCTAAGGTAGATGGCATAGCCTGTGGAACTGGATGGGCAGTAGAGACTGGAAAGGCACAAGGAAACCTGGTGAAACTGGGGAAAAAAAGGGCAAAGATAAACAATCTATATTGGAAAAGCTTTAGGAAAAACTACTATTGGTGGTAGAAAAAAAATTGCTCATGTATTTTAAAAAAACAATTGTCAACTCACATAAATGAAGCTTTATTTATTTAGTGATTGAAAATTCACTGCAATGTAAACTGTGACTAGTGTTTTGAGAGTTCATAAACTACTGAAATTACTTCTTAAAAATCCTTCCTTATTTTCACTTTTGTGCTGGTTAGGCTTAATCTCTGAGCTGTGATTTGCTCGATAGAAGATTCTGATTCATTGTCATGTTCTGTAAAAATCAATCAGATCTTTATCATCATCAGAAGCTTTACAATTGCACCACTCTTTTTTGTTCTCCTGTAGTAATTGGGACTAGGTGATCTTTTATCTTCAGGGACTGGCAGCCTCAGTAAATAGAAAGCGGTGTGACAAGTCATCTAGTTTAGAGTGTCAGATGATCCTCGATAAAGTAGAGACAGTAATGGTGGCTCAAGAAAAGCCTTGGAACACACTGTCTTCATTAACTGGAAACAGCCCTCTCAATCTTCTTTCCTCCGCAAACAGGAGCAAAGAGCTCTCATCAGATCCCAGATCAGGCTGCCCCAAGAGGTACCAAAGTGGCATTAATTATTTTGAAAAATAAATAAATAAATAGGCTGTCTAAATAAAGGATAACCCCAAACCCTCTTCTCCCTCCTAAAAGCTGAAATTTTCTCTGATTTGTCTCATCTCTGTTCCCTTAAAAGTAGGAAATAACTCTCTAGAAAGGTATCCTTCCTACACAAAGAGACACAACTTTAAAAGAGACAAGGGTGGAAACTATAAACAAGCTCAGCTTAGTTCGTTATTTGCCCAAAGCAAAACTTTTGAAAATGTCATTGTCCCATCTGTTCTTCACAGAGTTATTATTTATTTGTCCAAAAGCTATATAAATTGGCTATTTGGATCCTTCACTAGATTCCATATCTTATGAACCTACACACACCAGAAATTAATGTTTTCTTTTATCTTGCTAACTTTCATATCAATGTATTATTGAGCCAGCTGAAGGAACCCAAGGAGGTGAGAGTGTTTCTGACTTGAAGTTTCTTTCAGAGGGCCAAGTCTCTTGTGAAAGAACTCAACAAGGAGGCAGGACAGATTGCATTCAGGGAGGACTTTATCAGGACTGCACAAAGGAAGATCAAAAATGAAAATATTTGGGCTGGCTTTCCAAAGACAGAAAAATATTTTCAGGGGATTTTTTACTGGGATACTGGCAGAATTTTCCAATCATGGGAGTCTGTGTTAGACAAACACTCCAATCCCAGACACTTATAGGCAAGAAGCAAGACCTGTGTCAATTGTTGTTTTCCTATGCCTGTACTTTTCAGGCACTGTGAGTGGTCTGTACATTTTTCCATCCAAGATGGCAGAATACTCACTATCACCACCCCATAAGGATCATATAGCATTACTTTGGGGCCTACTGTGTACTGACCACCCCCTATCAGGGAATTGTTCTGTGATGGCATGTGGAAGGTATAGTTATCACATATTAAATGGTTAATAGAGGATTTTAGTCCACTCTCTCCCACTATCTTGTGACCCTGCTTTCCTATGCTATCTCAATTACCAAATACTTTTGCTATATCCTTATATTGCACTTTTCCCCCATTTGACAAAGGAGACTATTAAAACTAGTAGGAGGTTCAGAATTCATATGATTAATTCTAGCAGTCCTAGAACAAGAATCAATTCTCTAGTTTCCTAATGTTAGTCATACTGGATACCTAGTGGCCCAAATTCATTTAGCTCTTACTCTTATTCATTTGCTTCCTTTCATGTTTATTAAAAACCTTCCATTATGATATGCAAATTTTTCTTATAAAAATGGACAGATTCTAAAATGGAAAATCCTACAAATACAAAAGTCAGCCAGCAAAAGATTTGAATGTATCTTTACCAATAACTATTTACACTTTTAACACAATTATATGGGATATTCCAATGCTACCACATCTGTGAAATAACACCAACATGACAGTATTATTTAGGTATAAATCTAGCACAATAAAATTATGTTCTATATGCTGAAAACTAAAAAAAAAAAAAAACTTAGAAAAATTATAAAGCTGATGTACAATGTTCTCGTAACAGGGCATAACAGCTATGTTAAGATGTCAATTTTTTCCAGCATCTATGACTATACCTATATTTTAATGTTTTGTAGATAAGCTGACACTAGATATCTTTTAAAAGACAAATCATCAAAGTGAGTCTGAAAATAAATTGGTGTCCCTCACTTCTGTATTTCCAGAAGTGAAATAGACTGGTATTGGTGGAAAGTTGGCACATTAAAACAATGAAAATAAAAAAAAAAAACTAATCTATACAAATCTTATTAGCTAGTTTTTTTTTTTTTTTTTTTTCACAAAGGGTAAAGACAATTCAGTGAAGAAATGATAGGCTTTTCAACAAATGGTCCTGTTATGAATTGGAAATAACCTGAATCAAATGTCTCTTCTCTTAAAAAAAAAAAGACATATATGTAAATTGCAAAATTATAAAATTCCCATGTAACATTGAGTTAAAAAGCAAAGTCCATCCATATAACTTGGAATTTATAGAAATAAAAATCTTGTTCTACAAACAGCAAACTCAAACAGGATTTATGATTAAAAAAACTTGTATCCAGAATACATGAGAAATTCTCATATATTTAGAAAGCAAAAATCTTAATAACTACATGGGTAAGAACTTTAAATAAACTACTTGCTTATTTATTTAAAGGCATTTTGATGGAAAATCAACATAATGAAAAAAAAAAAAAAAACTTCCAAACATGCAAAATAAACTAAAATGAGTACTACTACTACACAAATACCAGTGACTAACATTATTGACCAAAAATGTTAATGACAAGAGCTGATAAGAGTGCATCAACTACAATATTCCCCCTTTTTTTTCAGCTGCAGCTTTTATGTATTGCTGATGAAAAATTGAAATGTTACAGCTATTTTGGAAAATCATTTAGCAATGTCTTGTAAAGTTAAACTCATTTACCATATAATCCAACAGCCAAAATTTATTTACTGAAAAAAAAATCTAAAGTAACTCTGGATAATTCCAATTATATGAGATTTTCCATAATAAAGTTATAGGGAACTGAAATAGGTTGCCAGAGACTAGAGGTTGGGGTCAAACTGATTACAAACTGATCCTAGAAAACTTTGGGCATATTGAAATCTTTGACATGTTGATCACAACATTTTAGGTGGACAGTATGTAATTATCAAATCAAGGAAATGGAGTATATACTTTAGATGAGATATGAAGAAACCTGATATAACAACAACAACAACAAAAACGGAAAACAGCCACATAGGACATTATGTAAGAGTTACTAAAACTATCAAATTTCTTATTAAAATTTAGAATATCATGTCAGTGGATGCTATAAAAGTGAAATAGTTATAGACTGAATTATTTTTAAAATATTTTTTCAATTTGTGAAAAAAAATCACAGATAATAAAAGATACTGCTACCTTAATAAACCTTAATAAAATGATAACTACTAAATAGAAAAATAAACTAGGGAATCCAAATATAGAAGTATTTAATACATCAAGCAAACATTAAACAGACCTGAAAGCAGAAATTGTAGTAATGAGGGAATGTCAATACTGCCACTTTCTACAATGGATAGATCTGAGAGAAAAATCAATAACCAATGGGTTTCTAACACATTTTAGACTACATGGACATAAGAGACATCAGAATATTCCATGCCAAACCATAATATCAATTTTTTTCAAGCACACAAGGAACATCCAAAACATATAATAACAAAATAAATCAATAAATTTATGATTTCAGTGTTTTATAAAACATATTTTGATATGAAATGAGAAGTCAATTGATATGACTGATATGAAATGAGAAGTTGATTATAAAATGAAAAATGAAAACTTTATAACCTGCAGATTAAACATATTATTGATTAACTAAGAAAGAATTAAATAAGAAACCAAAAGAAAAATCTTAAAACAAGTGAAAATGGGAACAATTAAAACAAGTGAAAATGGAATGTGACAATAGTAGTTGTAAGAGGTAAGTTCATAGTGGTAAACATCTACATAAAAATGGAAAAAGGCTCAAATAAAATAACTTTATAGCTCAACAAGTTACAAAAAAAGACAAATTAAACCCAAAGTTTGCAGAAAAAAAAGTTTAAGGACAAAGATAAGCTTGGAAATAAAAAAAAGCTCAAAGCACAACAGAAAACCCAATATTTTAATAAATAAATTTAATAGATCTTTCAATAGATATTTTAATTAAAAAATTGGCAAACTTTTAGCTAAGTACACCAAAGAAAAAAAGATATGACTCAAATATGTAAAATATAAGAGGAAAGCTTACAATACCACAGAAATACAAAAGATCATAATTGGTATTTTATTTGAATAGGTTCTTGACAGTAAACATTAAAACCACAATTGATATAATTTCATCAGTCATAACAAAGAGCTGCTGATTTCTGATCTATCTCTATCAAGAAATGCAAACATTCAACCTATAACAACAGGAAATGAATTCTTCTAATAGCCTGGAATATTCTGGAAACAAATATTTCCCTTTTTCAGCCTCCAGTGTGACTACAATTCTAACTTAAACTTGGGTTACCATGGTATGAGAACCTGATATATAAGAACTAACCCAACTGTGTGCCAGGATTTAAAGATCTGCGATAATAAGTAGGTATTGTTTGAAGCCATTAAATTTGTATTTGAGGTAATTTGTATTTGCGATAATACAATTTGTATTTGCGATAATAAGTAGGTATTGTTTGTAGCCATTAAATTTGCATTTGAGGTAATTTGTATTATACATATAGGAAAACATTTTTTCTGTTTCTTGAAATGTAAATTGGTGACAATAACAGCATTTTGCTCATAGAAATTTGAAACTAATACATACCTTTATCATATTGCCATTATAATTATAATTACATTATACTAAGCACAGTTATGATATTTTAATATTATAATTTTTGAGATTAAAAATTTACTTATTTTATGAGTCTCTTCTCTTTTCAGTGTCAAAAATTTAAGCGAAAGTATTTTAGAGCACATCTCTGCATTTCATTTTGGAACACAGGCACCTTGTTTCTGTGGGAGGTAGATCATTTCAAAGACCTTCAATTTGCAAATGATAATGTGGGTTATGATCAATACATAAATATGGCTTTTCACATTGAATAAAATTGGAATTTTTTAATAGCATCTTTTGAAAAAAAGGATTTGGAAATTAATTTTCCTTCTAAAAAAAAAGAAAGTAACCTGGTGCTTTCATACAATCCTCTCAGCAGCACTACCTTATCTGTTTTTGCTGAATGGCTACAAATGTGGAATGATTTCTATGTAGTTTTGAACACTACTTCTATAGAGATAAATCGAAAAATTATTTATCCCAGAAGGCACTGTTTATCACTTTCTCAGGAAAAAAAAAAATAATGGTTTACCAGAAAGTTCATTGTGTTTTGTTAGAAAATTGCACAAAATATTGATTCTTTATTAAGGAGCCTTATTCAATAGTGAAATAGTCATTGCACCAGAGACTGCACCAGAGACTACTAGTTCAATGATATCAATTTATCAGATGTACACACATTTTCCCCTGCTTCTTAAAAAAATAATAGAACTCTCTCACAATGTTTTTGTAGCAAATTGATTCACTGTACATTCTCAATATTACATTTGTTTTTAATTTAGAAAGCCATTTTAATTATAGTTATGTGCCTATTAATAGACAATAGTCATTCATTTTATAAATTGGGCATTCAACGCAAGTATAATTACCAACAAACACAGTCTTACATTTTAAATTTTAAATATATTAACAATATTATGTATTAAATACATATTTTTTCAGTAAGGGATATCTGAAATCACCAGTTGTGTACACTCTTGAAGAAATCATCTCGTGAAAAGAATGTGAATATTTGCCTATACTCCTTGGTCCCTGAAAGATGTTTTATGCATGTATGGTATAATGTATTGATACATTTCTGTTTGCTTTTCTGTGCTTGTGTACATATATATGTGTATATATATATATATAAGCTCATATATATATATGAGTAACATATGAACAACAATGAAATTATATATGAGCAACAATAAGATTATTTTCTAATATTTCATCTCTCACCTATTAAAAACAATCTGATAAAGTTTAGATTTTCCAAATATTGTCAACGAATAACATTTTGTGAGTTCCCAGGATCTATGTAAAGAAACTCTTCCTCAGGATAAAGGTAACAGTTACAAACAGCAAGAAAAGTTTTGATCTTCCTTCTTAAAAAAAAAAAAAAAAGTGTTGCAAAGAGTAAATCTCTGTCCTAACATATCAAGGTAGAGGACATAGGCATGGTTCAGTTTCCCATTTCGAGAAAGAACAAAAATGTTTTGGAGGCCTGTCCTACACCATAGAACTAGAAAAGATGAACCACAACTCATGTATCAGCATCTCAGCAAACAAGTACGTACTCACATTAGATTCAACATGACTTATACATTTTTAAAACATGACATTTGCACAAGTTTTATCTACCTGTATACCATATGTATAAAAGTCAGCTAGCACTTTATTATTAAAGAAATGCACTAGTACACATTATTTTAAAGAAATGCAAATCAAGACACAATGAGACACCATCTCACACCTGAGGGAATGACCTACATCAAAAGACCAGAAACATCAAGTGCTGGTGAGGCTATGGCAGGAATCCTCCACTCATGGTGGGAATACAGACAGGCACAAATTTATGGAAAGCTGTATGGAGGTGTTTCAAAACATTAAACACCGATCTGCCATTTGATCCAGTATTTCCACTCCTTAGCATTTAATCCCCAACAGTGCTCTTTTGGAAGGAAATATGTACACACAGGTTTATTGCAGTGTTATTCACTATAAAAACTAAATTGCAGAGCAACCAAAATGCTCCCAAATAGATGAGTGGGTCAAAAAGATGTGTTGTACAATACATAGCCAGTGGAATATTACTTAAAGATCAAAAAAGAGAAACTCGTGCTATGTAGACTGAACATGAAAGGATAAGACTGTGTAATAAACCAAAAGGATAAAGATAAATATCAGAAGATGTCACTAATGTATGCAATATAAAGTAACCAAACTAAGAGTCATTGAAACACAAGCTAAAAACCAACCTTGAAAGCTGGCTGCAGAGCTGAAGCACCAAGAATGGAAAGGGTTGGAAGAAGGGTAAGAACAAAGAGGGAGAGAAGCAAAATGAGTGATGGAGGAGGACTCTGGGTAATTCGGTGGTGGGTGCATTATGGTGGTCTCTGATGGGGGTGTCCAAATATTACTTCAATAAACTAAATTAAAAACATAAATTTGGTGAGGAAGTGAACATTCATTAAATAACTCACTCAAACATGTACATTTTCAACCACAAATAAGTTCAGAAAGATGTTCATGATGTGAGGGAATTCATTATGGGGAAACCCAATATTGCCAGAAAATCTGGAAGGAATTTCTGAAGATACGAATACTAGTTAACTTGGATAGGACTTGGATGGAGTTACAGCAGAAACAAAACATGCTTCCATGATCATAGGTTGTGGAATGACCATGATCATATAGACCAATAAAGTTTCAACAGCAAGGACCAGGGAGAACTATTTCAAGATTGAAGAACAAACCATGGAAGATTGTTATAAAGCTTATTACTGACCGTATAAAATGATATTTTAAATATTAAGGTAATCTTAAATATTTTCATTCAATATGCTATCATGGTCAGTACTGAGATGGCAAATGAACTATTCTACCTATACTTTACCCTGCAGTCTTGTTTTACAATAAAATTGCTGTGATACAATAAGTATCACATCTGAGGTTTCAGAATCTCTGAATGACACAAATGACATTTCTGCCATAATTCCTATTACAACCAAAAGCATGCTCCCGCCAAGCATCGTATATAAATTACTACAATCTTAAAGTTAAATGTTATTTTAACACTGCTGTTTGGACTCCTACGTAGAATTAAATTACATACTTTATTAGCTCATTTACCACCTACTATGCTATATTATTAGATAATTCTTTGAACATGAGATGTTTGGGATTACTTCTGGTAGTAATTTAAGTACCCCTTTGGCTTACCATTTACTATCTATTTCTATAACTTACTTATCTGTAGACTTTATTAAAAATTAAGCTAATTTAATCAGCACTGATTAACTCAACCATCGGACTTAGATTTAGAACTGATTAGTACAGAAGTTGTATTATCATGTAATTTGTAAATTCTCTATCAAAAAGAATATATCCAAGTCATCACCCTCTGGAGGGATTATCTATATTAATGTTGATTTTAAATAATATTTATAATTGCAATGAATAATTTATGGCATCATTTTTTACAGTATACTAAGCAATCATAATCTTCTGTTAGCATTGTTACTGCATGCCTAAAATTATAAAGCCTACATAAATACTAGTTTTCAGTCTATTTATCACTAGCAGCAGTAATAACTCAATCCATTCTCCTGCAGTCACCAAATTACATGTTTATAACACATCTACAAACATATGCACATGTCCATACACCTTAATGCTTTTTAAAGATATTTTTTAATATTACTTCTGGATGTCTACAAACTCAAACATTCTCCTTGAAATGTATCAATAGTTCAGCAGATTAATTACGATGCCTTTATGGCTTTCATCTCATATTTTAATATGGGGGAAGAAAACCACAGTATTTTTATCACTTAAGCCAATTCAATGCTCTAATGTGTCAAAAATATAATTATTAAGTGCATGGGATTATATGATGAGTACCATCATCAGCATTCTAGTATTTCATATGGTCTCTTGAATTAGTTTCATACTTAATATTTGATGCTAATTTTTGTGATCATTTAATGATGCAGCCACTGTCATTCATTTAAAGAAAATCTTGATGAAGCCAAAGTACCAGTTGGAAGTCACTGAAGTCTGTGCATTTAGGGCCGGCTATTAGTTTTGTACGTAGCTTCATTGTGATTCTTTCTATATATCGATATAAAATGTAGTTCAAGAACAGTCTAACGAGGTTATCAAGCAGAATGCACTTTTTTTTTTCAGAAGACACATTGAGGAAGTCTAGGTCTTTTTCATACCATGTACGATACTTTTGTTCATGTTTAAAACAATGCACTGCAAGATCGCTGAAAACCTAAAAGCTGACACTGTGCTTTTTAGCTGTGGGAGATATTTTTCCCCTACAAAACAAGTCACTTACCAAGCCATTATTATTTAGAACTTCAAGACTACGTTATGTCTGTGCAGCAAATCACACAGCAAACCCTGCGCTCAGCCCTCTGGGATCAGACTTCACTGGCAACCACTCCTGAGGTGTCGTATGGAATCTCTGGGCTCAGCAAAGCTCCACTGGCTGTCCATGGAGACAATGGTCTGTACCAAACAGCAGCCTTGTAAAAGCCACTTGAGCACCAAATCTTGGGAGCTCCCTTTGCCGTTTTAGAGAGAAGGGCATGAATGGGCTCACAGCCTGTACTGAATCTCACATAAGCACCCATCCTGTGCTGGGTCAGGACTTCAACCCAGTAGAGGTTCAGTGGGACCATTGAGATTTCACTTTGAGTAGCAATAGTAACCAGGAAAAATCTAACAACCTCATGGGAGAGCTTTTCTGGATTCTAGAGAGATATGGTTTCTTTCATACTAACACTGAGGTACAGTTTATGGCAACTCCGCTACGGGGTAGTCCTGTCAGGGAAGCCCCTTGGGGCCAAGTGTCTGTTACAGAAAGGAGCTGCTATTCTATCCAGAACCACCTCATTCATTATGTGGGCACATCCTCTTGACTGTCAGGCCCTGAGGAGAGTCAAGAAGGACTCTTTTGGCTCATTTTGCACTAGCAGAAGGTGATAATGTCCCTGACTTTGCAACAGGTCATTAAATAAGACTCCCTTGTGTGTGTGTGTGTGTGTATATATATATATATATTTTTTTCCCGACTTTTAAGCTGTAGTAGATGGCTTTGTAGACTGGTATGGGCAGTAGTAAAGGAATAATTTTATCATTCAAGAAGAACCTGTGTGTCTCCTTCTTGGAGGAGAAAGGCAATTCACACATACTAGTTATAGTCACTAGTGTCTGCGTGTGCATGCATGCATGTGTGCACTCACACACACATACACACCAGGAGCACATCAGTTAATGATATTGCAGACTCCTTACCCAAAGTACACCCCTGCTCCCAGGCCCCATGAGTCCCCTTCCGGAGTATAAGACACAGTCTCGGCCAGGTGCTCCAGAGAAACAGTGCACACTAGCAGAAGGGGACCCATCTCACATCAGGCCACAGGGGGTGACAGCACTGAGTGGATATCCCAGTTTACTATTCCCCTCACCCTGGCTCTAGTAAAGCAGTGGTTGATAGCTGTCTCCTTTGCTCCCTGACAAAACTCTGGATGGCCCAGGTAGAGTGAGATAAGCTAAGGCAACATCCACTCTTCCCATGCAAATTAAACCTACGTACCTTGATCTGAATCCATGAGGTCTGAGGGCCCTAAAGAATGTGTGTGTCTCTGAGCTCTAGCCAACCTCATTGAGACCTTTATTGGACTTCTGCTGACAGCTCCCTCTGGAATGTTCCTATCATACCACCTCCTTCTTTGCTAGGTGCATGCACACCCTTAGGGGTCCTCAGAGCTCATGAGTTCAGATCAAGGTACCCAAGTTGTGCAGTCATAGTCTCTAGAACATGGAATATTAGTGAATTTTCACCTATCTTACAGACCCCAAGAAACTGGATTAATGAAGGTATGCCTGCTTAATCAGACACATACCCCCAAACTTTTAAAAATAAATGGTCCTTTAGAGGACATGAATTCTGCCCCCAAATCTAGCAGAATTCCCAACCGTCAGGTCTTCAGAACCTCTGTATCCCTTCCTGTTCCCCAGGCCAAATCACCAATCTTCTTCATGGATCTCATGCTAATAATTGCAGAGAAACCCCACTGCTTTGGCATTCACTCTAGAGGACATCATTCACGTCTAATCACCAGTTAAAATCTCTCACAATTTTAATTATTTGATTTTCTTGTCATCTTCCATATGGCATCAACCTGATCAAGCATAGATTATGCAATATTATTCTTCTATAACAGAGACCCTAAGGGAACAAACCCCACCAAATTACACAGAGATCATGATTGTAAGAGATTTCACTGGAACAGACAATGACTCAGCATTTAGATAGCTAAGGTTATAGGCTTTATACCTCACTTCCTGTCTTAGGAAGACTGGCCATTTAAAACTCATCAAAAAGTTTGCTGCAGATTGAAGTAACTCTAGACACTAAAGAAATTTTATGGGTCTCAAGAGAGAGGAAGAGGTCTTCCATCGAGTGAATGCCTGTCACATAGTGGAAGGAGAATGCAAAAAAAGAGCCTTCTCATCTAGTGTCACTGATGAGACGTAGGTCATGCCCCTTGTCTCCCTTAGACAAAAGGGTAATTGATCCCTTAATCCAAAGTGATCACACTGCTTCCAGCTGATGGAAATGCCTATAAGCTAGTCAAAATCAAGAGCTGTTCTTGGTGGTGGTTACTGCTCAAGAGTAGTCCAGACAAGAGGATTGTTGACAAGCCCCTCTGGAAGGGACTGTCCCAGTTGCTGGAACAAAATTAACTAAGGGTGCAATTATGCTTCAGGACAGCTGAGTGCAGGGTGCTGGCAGGTGCTACTGCAAGGGCATTTGTCAGTGGACTTCTGGGAGTGGGTTATGTCCCAGAGTTCACCTTCTTCTACATTCAGTGGTATCAATATAAGAGGTGTTTAAAGAAGAAGCTTCCTCTTTATGCCATACCTCTAATTCTATCTCAGGTGGAATGGCTGTTCCAATGGAGCCAGAGCAGACCCAATTTGGTGTCACAGCTACTCCTCCCTGTTGTGTCTTGCATTGTCTCTTGGACCAAGTTCACTTCATTTTTCCTATCCCTTTAAGTTAGATTGATGTTCCTGCTACATAAGCTGACAACCAGTTTTCAGCTGGTTGTCAAAACTCTCAGGGGTTTTGTTTTTGTTTTGTATCAGCCTTGTGGTGCAGGTCTGAAGAAGGCTATTCCTTCTGTCATCTTGCCAGATTTTTTAGCAGTATTTCTTTGGGGAGAGGGGAGAAATGAGAGGGGAGAGGGAGGGAAGAGAAAGAGAGAGAGAAAAATTAAAATTAAAAGATATACCTGGACTGTTTTCTCTTTTAGTATTGCTTACAAAGGTCAAGACATGGAAAACATCCTAATGTCCATAGGTGGTTGAATGGACTTGAAAGAAATGAGGTCTAGACTTACACTTGAGTCATTATGAAGATTTATTTAAAAAAGGTACTCCTGCTTTTTGCAATAACATGGCTGAACCTGGAGGATATTATGATAATTGGACTAAAAGGTGTCTCAATAGAGAAGTGCTGCCTAATTATAGTTCTTTTTGAGGTATTTAAACTTGCCAAATTCACAGAATCTGAAAGAGGATCGGATGTTGCCAGGGATTGAAGAGGGAATAACAGAATTGTGCTTCAAAGGATATCAGCATTTATTATGTAAAATAAGTTCTGGAGATCTGCTGTGCAACCTGCCAGTAGTTAACAATGCTGTGTTGGATAGTTCAAAATCTGGTAAGAGTGCAGGTCTCACTTAAAGTGTTCCTACATAATGAAGAAAAAGTTATAAAAGAAAAGAGTCCATAAATTCATTTTAGAAACACCCTTAAATCTACCATGATACACTATGCATATTTCATTTTCCTTTTAATTATGTATTATAAATATATATTTTATAACTCAAGTCTCTGTATTAAAGAGTAAAATGATATGTAGTACATTCTGAATTATAACAAAGCTTCCTAACAGATTTGAAGTAGCCATTTTTGAGAGGTCAGTCTAATTCATAGAATCCATAGTTTGTTTCTCAGTCTCTTTACTATCTGACTCTCATTTAAAAATTTCCTGAGGGAAAGGAAGGAGAGAACCTTTATAACTACCATTAAAGTTTTTTAGGTGTTAGAGAAAAATGTCAATATAAAATGGATAAAAATAGATCATGTTTCATCACACTTTTAAAATATACTTAATGATATTCATAAGCTTTCCTTTTAAGAATAGTGAACCCCTAATACCTCCTTAGCCAATACTAAACAGATTTTTCCAAAGAAGGACAGAGAAAAAAAAGCATTTCCTACATCCATTTTATTTTTACTGGACTATATTGTGTAATGCTACTCTATAGAATCAGATTTAAATGTAATTGAATAGCCTCTCATATGACAAATACTTTAGACCTGTTTGAGCAGACTAAAAATTAATTAATTTATATATTTTATATATAAGCTGGCAGTATAAACTGCACTTTATGTTTTATATTTCAATACTCATTCAATATAAATCTTTTCAAATTATTTTGAATTTATGAAATTTCATTTTAAAGGCTATATAAATTTCCACCATTACCTTGAAATTGCTGGAAAATTTTGTTGTCATCTATTTATTTTTCAAATGTAATAGAAGATTATACTGCCACAATTCTTGTGGTGAATTTAACAGCTTAGCTTCTTGACCAAGATTTAACCTGTACTAATGTTGAAGAAATTAATGATAAACTAATATAATTTACAAGTTATAAAATACACTACTTTCTTTTAAAAATAATGTTATAGTGCAATGAAGTTTTAATGTCACTGAAATATAATTTTAAAACTAAAAGAGAAAACTCACTTTTGAAATTCTGATAAAGGATTAAAGCGAAAACACTGTAGTAATAGTACAAATAATTTATGATAATTGGAAATGCATATGATTGTATCATTTTAAGTATTTTCCTTGCATTATTCACAACTATATCACAGGCAAAGTTTTCCAATTATTTAGTAGTCATGTGACTCAGAGAGAGCTAAAATTGTAATTTAGGGAAATCACAAAAATAATGCAATACAATAAAAGGCAATCTACTCCAAATACTCTGCAAAAAAAAAAAAAGAAAGAAAAAAATATTCATGAAACTTTTACTAATGTTATACATTTTTTCTGTTTTCCAAGAGTAGGTGTCTTAGCTTAGGCTCCATAGGTTGGGTGACTTACATAACTACAGAATTCTAGATGTTGCAGCCCAAGATCACAGTGCTGGCATAATCAGAGTCTGGTTTGAACCCTCCATTGGCTTCCATACAGACTCCTTCTCACTATGCTCCCTTAGTGGTAGAATGAGTGAACTCCATGGTAACTCTTGGAGAGGTTACAACGCCATCACGAGGGACTCATCTCCATGACCTCATTTAACCAAAGTATCTCCCAAAGCCCTATCTCCAACATAATAATTTTGAGAAGCACAAGTCAGTTCACAGTAGCAGTTGTTGCTTTCACATATAGTTTTTGAAACCAAACATTAAGAGTTACACACTTGTTTTATAAGACACACACTCCATTGGTATCTTAAACCTCACCTATCTATCTTTTAAATGAAAGTCGTATCTCAAGTCTTGTGTGAGAAGTAGGTAACTGATGATTTAATGAATGCAGTTTTACACCTGGTAGATAAATACATCAAAAAATGTATTTAATTAAAAAAATACATTTGATTAAATATTTAATTAAAAAATCAGATCTAAATTTATGATCCCTATCATATGTAATCTCAGAATTTCAAATACCTCATCACATGAAATCAATCCAAATCTTTATTGAAAAATATTGTTTATATTTGATTTAGCATCTTACATTTGCTATATATAAATAATTCTGCCTTATAGAGTAGCTGTCAAAAATCACAACGCCACAATTCAGTGAGTAGTAATGAAATAGTATAAACTAATTTGGAAATACATATATAAAAACTACAAATACCTGTAAAATGAAACACTGTTTTTTCAAAAATATCAATGAAACTTATAAAACTTTAGTTAAGTTCAATAAGGGAAAAATAAACAGACTTATAAATTAAAGAGGTGATATTACAACAGATCCTACACACACAAAAATAATACAAATGATTAGAGGATATTTTTTAGGACCTATTTGTGTCAATAAATTGGATAATACAGAACTTGGAAAGTCCTTAGATTTGACTCATATAGCCTCCCAAAACTGAAGCATGAAAAAAGAAAAACAGACAGAATATAAACCAGGGAATTGAAAAAGCAATGAAAAGACTTCCCCAAAACAAAAGCTTAGAGCCAGTTGGTTTTACTTATAAGTTCTAGCAAACTTTCAATCAGTCCTCATACCTCTCCTTCTCAGATTCTTCCAAGATATAGGAGGAAATACTTCCAATCACATTTTATGAAACATCACCTTGATTCCATATCTATAAAAGAATATCACAAAATGAAAATTATATAGTATCTCTGATGGACAGTGAAGCAAAGCCCTTAATAAAATCTTAGGAACCAGAATTCAACAAATCGTTAAAAGGTTTAGCATAATGATCAGGTAGGATTTACTCCAGAGAAGCAAGAATGATTCAACATAGGCAGATCAATTAATATAAGATACGACATAACATAAATTAATGTAACCAAAATTATAAAAACAAAGAAAAAGATGCATAAAAAACATTTGCTAATATTCATACCCATTTATGATAAAAATTTTAATAAAGTGAGGATAGAGGGAATATAGTTCAACATAATAGTATAATATTATATCAATATTATACTAACACATACTAACATACTACTATGTATGTTAGTACATAGTACATAGTTAGTACATAGTACTAACATACATAGTAGTATGTACGCAGCTAACATACTACTAACATACTACTCTTAATTCCTCCTTTAAGATCAGGAACAAGACAAGGATGTTCATTCTCATCATTGTTATTTAAAATACTATTGGAAGTTTTAGGCAAAATAAAGAAAGGGAAAATTGGAAAAGTAAAACTGTCAATATTTGCCATTTTGCAGAAACAACAATTGGCCAGGGTGTGGAGGATTAGGAGCCCTGGTACACTATTGAGGGGAATGCAAACTTGTGAAGTCTCTATGGAAAACAATGTGGAAGTTATGATAGTTTTTTGATAGTTTTTATGATCCCTATCATATGTAATCTCAGAATTTCAAATACCTCATCACATGAAACCAATCCAAATCTTAATTGAAAAATATTGTTTATATTTGATTTAGCATCTTACATTTGCTATATATAAATAATTCTGCCATATAGAGTATCTGTCAAAAATCACAAAGCCACAATTCAGTGAGTAGTAATGAAATAGTATCAAAGACTATCAAAAAATTAATAGATCTATCATGTGTTCCAGAAATTATACTTCAAAGTTTCTATCAAAGTGAAAACACTAAATTGACAAGAAACCTGCACTATTTATTTTATTTTTTGCTTATATATTTATATATACACAATATTGTATATATAGCCAAGATATAACCCAAACATCCCAAAACAGAAATGGATAAAAATGTTGTCATGTGTTTCCACAATTAATTATTATTGCACAATTAAAAAGATAAACTCTTGCCATTAGCAGGAATACAAAAAAGTTATTTATATAAAAATCAGGTAAGTAATTTATAAGAAAAGGAGACACGAATATGATACATGATTAAGATTCTGCAGTGTTGACAAAGTTCAATTTATTTCATTTCTCAACCCAAATGGTGGTCATAAAGAGTCTTTTATAATTTACTGAGATAGGTATTTTGGCCAGGCATGGTGGCATGTACCTGTAATCCCAGCTATCTGGGAGGCTAAGGCTAGGGGTCACTTGAGTCTGCAGGTTCGAGAGAACCCTCAGCAACATGGTGAGCTCTAGTCCTTAAAAAAAGAAAAGTATTATTTGTGTATATATGGCCCTTAATATCTTGAATCATATAGTATATAAGTAAAGATATTAAGGTATAAATAGCTCAACTTTGGCATATGAAATAATATCTATTCATTAGTGATAAAGTTTTATCAAACACTATTTCAGAATATAATTATTCTAGATTTTTATTATTATATTTTCTCTATTAAATTATATGATAGAAATATCCTAATAACAAATTAGAACCTGATCTTTAAATTTATGTGTTTATAACAAGTAAAGCTTTGTACCTCAAAAAACTGGAAGAAATAAAATTCCAGTTCACTAACTTGCTAATACAAAATGACAAATAGAAGACGACTTTAGTGTCTTTAACACTGCTGTACTGAGTGGTAGAATTCATATAAATTTAAGAAGATTTGAAAGGATGCATCTAGTCACGAAGTCAAGCAAAATCATATTGTCTACTAAGATAAATGCTAAGGATGAGCAAGATGATTTTTTAAAATATTGGTAAAAAATTTATATTTTATAAATTTTAGTGTTAGAAAATATTCTAGTGAAACTATAAATGCTTATGTGGATTTTATTGCATATAATGAAGCTAAATAAATCCATTTTATCAAAATATTGCATCTGAGACTTTTCATAATATCACAGTGTGTAATTAATGAATTGCAATTAAACATCTGTGGGGCAAAATTTTCCTCTTAAGATAGTTAAGCAAAGTTAAATTAATTAGCAGTTACATATTATTTATTGGATCTAGAACAATTATATGGAATTAACATAGCTTTAGGAATCTTATGGAAATGATTCTATAACCCCCAAAAATGCACTCTGGCTTCTATAGAGTGGGGTTATTTGTGGAGAAGACATTTCTAGGTATGAAACTGGTACAGGAATAGGGCCATGTTCTTAGCTTCAATATTAGTATAAAATTTTAAAAATCATTGACTCTCTTATTGGTTAGGAGTTTTAAAGAGTGGATATTCTTAGTGAACAAGTGTTATCCTTGCAAATACAAACTGATCAAACTTAGTCAACGACTAGTTATTAGGTTTGAGTAAACACTTAACATGTCTACAAAGAATACGTTCATTTACCAAAGAAAGCAGTTTTTAGCTGTGAATGTAGAGATAGACATAAAACCTTTGTACAGTTTTGGGAACATATATGCATTCAGTAAATTATGATATTATTAATGTTCTACAAAGCCAGTTAACATTCCTGCAGTTCCTAATTCCTTAATTATGTGTCAATTTACTCAATGAAACAAAGTCAGAAAATAGCAATTTTTTTTAAAGAAGACACTAGCTTTAGTTATGTCCATGCCTCTTCTCCTTCAACAAAGAGCAAACCTATAGGCATGACATGAATTTCTTTTGTATCTCTTACAATTCCTGATACATAGTCATGAAAGAATATAGAAAGCATATATTAAGGACAGTGTTCTTACAGTCATATTCCTAACATATCATGTATAAATGTTAGGTCAAATCAAAATTCAAATGGTTCTGTCACTATATACCCAAAACCACTTAATTCACATGTGATTATTTTCAAAAAGTTTTTTGCTGTTACATTATTTTATCAATCATTTCCAATTATTTTCATTCAGCTCGAAAAAAAAGATAAAACTCAAATTAAGAGTGAAGCATTTTCATTTCTCAATAGAACAATTTTGACCTTGCTTGACATAGACATCTTCCTATTGTAAATCTTTAACAGTTGGGAAGCCACAGATCTTCCCAGACATGGCTAATTCTCAGAGCACTTTATCACTGAAGTGTACATGTATATCGAGAATTAAACTAAGAAGTCATACACTCTTTCATTGCTCTCCCCTCCCTCTCCCGGATAAACATTCACCTTATTTCCAAGGTGATTTTTCCTTTACTTATCAAAAAAGCTCATTTTATAGCAGAGATTTCAAGCCTTTATAATTTCAGAGCTCATTTATACAGTGATAAGTCACATTAGGGTATACGGATTAAGAAGATGAAGAGAAAAGAAGAGAGCGTATTAGACTTTGAAAAGTACCAAATAACTCAGGAGTAATGAGACATTTTGTAGCTGCCATGAAGGTTTTTTATGACACTTCTTGAAAGGAAATTATTAAAAGGTTCTGAAGAGTGTTAGCATGATTCAAAATAAACTTTGGAGAAAAACTTTTAATTTAGCAGTAAAAGATATATGACATTGAAAAACACATTATGTTATTTGAATTGTGTTTTGTCTCCCATCCAAAAACCTTTTAATAGTTGATATTAACTGGGGTTCAGGAAGTCTTGATAGTTGAGTGGGTTCCATTGCTTCCAATTCTTAATTGTTCAGTAAAATGACAACATGGAATTAAAATGATAACTAAGCATATTAACAAAAATAGCAGCCAACAGACCTACCCTTAGAATCTGTCAGGAATATGTCAAAACATAAAGACCAGCATTGAGGGATTAAAACATGTTAAAGCCAATTATATTTTTTTTAAAAAGTGGATTTTCTTTTCTGGATAAAAACCAGGAAGCATAAATTTACCATTGAAACCTATCTGGAAGGCAGAGAGCACACTGTCTTCATGGGTGAGGGCACAGGAGGACCACTGGAAAGTTCAGTGAGAGCTGTTCTAAAAAACTAACATGGTTGATTGTAGGTGTTCCTTGAGATGGAGCTCCCTAGCTTCACTTAAGTGTTCCTGTAATCTGAAATGTATAGGATAGTATTCAATGTTTAAGCTTTAGAGGGAGCGAAGACTCACAGCGCCTTGATCCTCAGAAATCTCTGAGGATGGCACGAAGGACATGAGGCAAACTATAGATTGTTTGCCAGTGGTGACTAACTTGCAAATTATATTTGATATCAGAGATGTACTTTGGCTCATGTCAGTTGACATTGGATATCTAAGTTCTAAGTGAAACCATTAAGACAATAACAGAGGATCTTTCTGCTGAATTCCCCTCACAAGGCCAGCTAGCACCTATTCATAGAAAGTCTACCACTATGAAATCTTAGCCATGGATGCCAGATTGAGGCACAGAGACCAAGAAGAACCATACTGCATATCTAAGAGGAGTGTCTACACTCTGATGAAAGACTCCCCACAGTCCAGTACAGGCTCTTTCTGTTTCGATGATTTCTCCAGTGAGGGGGGAGGGGATAAATACCACAAAACAAGCTAGATATTCAGCTCCACAAACATTGTAGGTTGCTTCTGAGGTAGCCAAAGCTGGGATCTTGGTCAACTGAGGACTGAGCTTCTACTGGCAGTGGCACCAAAGTAGGAATCTCAGCCCAGGGTTTTGTTTATCTGGATAGCAATGGAAGTCATAACTTCTGACCAGAGTTTGGTATAAAGTTCTGCCTGGTTCAAGACCCCAAACCATGAGCCTTGCTGGCCATAAAGTCTATTCCACCAACTTTCCCAGGCAGGACAACTTATGCGCACAGTTCTGCTCATTTCTCAGTGCCACCCTATCCCTACCCAAGAAGGAAACCTGGGGGGATTACATGACCCAGGTTATGTAAGGAAAGCTTCCAGCTGGCCCTTTATTAATAGATAACCCAATAACCCCGTTTAGGGAAGGAGCTTGGTGCAGAGTTCTTTCTGTTTAAAACCCAATATAACCAGCCTTACTAGTCTTGGAGACTGTTGGTGCTTCCAGTCAAGCAAGAATACTAATTAATAGGACAATCTACTACTAAATATAGCTCCAGTGTAGCCAGACTGGAAAACCTAGCCAAGTCAGGTACCCAAAAGCCAAGGGACTCCTTCAGGTTAGGCACCTGTAAAAGCTGTGGAGACCAAACCCTAAGTGAGACCTGAGCAAATTGTCAATCAGCTATTATAACTGTCTAAAGAAAAAAAGATGTCAACCACATCTTGCCCAACAGTTTGGTATGCAGTTCTGAAAGATTTAGATCCCCCCCAAAATGAGTCAAATCTAGCCTGGAGGTCATTGAGCTGTCCTGCCTGCTCAGGGAAGCTAATCCATAATTTCTCCTACTATTTAGTACCCATTCTCAACTATCTAGAACATTCAACAAGAAAATCCAAGTAATGCAGATCCCACTGTACATCTGGGCTTGGTCAGGAAACCAAGTCAACAGTCCTTTACGTCTGTTCTGAGATAGCACTAACACCACCTCCACCTCAGAGTTCAAGCAGTAGGCTTAGGCAAAAATAAATGCTGGTAGCAAATTCCTACAGCCAAGGATGCACCGACTCACCTATATGAAAACCAAGCTGAGATGACTGGTGAAGGAAATTTCTTGAGGAGGAGAGTCCTCATTTAAGTACACAGATACCAATATAAGAAATCAGAGATGACAAAAGTCATAAATAAAGCACTACTAAAGTAATTGCTAAGAATTAATGATCTTAAAGAAACAGAGATGAAAAACTGTCTGAATAATTTTTCAGAACACATTCACAAATGTCTGGCCAGAATATGTAAAGAACCCAAATGCCCAAAAATAGACTAATGGATCAGAAAGTGGTGGTATAGCTACATTATAGAATATTACTCAGCAATTAAAAAATGACAAATTTGAGGCATACCTAGAAAGACTCATGCTAGAAAAATTAAGCCAGGAAAAAAATGAATTATGGGATGATCTCACCTTTATGTAGGACATAGGGAAAACAAACAAAAGGACAAGTATAATAT
Organism: Uropsilus gracilis; assembly: GCA_004024945.1. Lineage (NCBI taxonomy): Eukaryota > Metazoa > Chordata > Mammalia > Eulipotyphla > Talpidae > Uropsilus > Uropsilus gracilis. The sequence continues at coordinate 120,000 of PVHY01000920.1, forward strand.
AAAACTCTCAACTAAACTGATGCAAAGAGCAGGGAAGGGGGTAAAATCAGGAGAGGGATGAGCACAAGAGATTAAGATGGTGATCCATGGGGTGGTGGAAGAACCCTGGGAATATAAAGATGCAATATATGTGTATGTGTATGTGTGTGTGTGTGTGTAATCAAATTTTTTAAATTATATTTAAAAAGTTTAGTGAAATATACAACAGATGGAATATTAAACAAGTTTAAGATAAAATAAGAAGTTCAACAAAATTATAGAAACCAAGTAAAATAATTGAAAAGTCTTAGAGTTTTATATAATGATTCTGCTAAATGATTCACTAGAGAACATCAACAGCAGACTCAACTATGGAAAAAAAAATTTGAAAAGTCATTTGAAATTATCCATTCCTAAAATCAAATATGCAAAAATAATTTTTAAAAATACATTAAAAATTTAAATAAATAAAAATTTAAAATGTAATAATAAAACCTATGAAATTGGGCAGCACTAAAACATGAAAAAAAGTAATGGTAATGTATATGGAAGTACAAAAAACCTAGTAAGACAAATGGAATGTACATTTAAAGCAATAGTTATAGAAAATGTCCCAAACTAGGAGAGGTAGTTAGACATACAAACTCTAATGCCCAAAGATGCCCCAAGAGGTTGAACCATAAAAGGCTAGAATGACACATAAATTGTCAAAACTAAAGACAGAAATTTTTGAAAGTAGCAAAAGAAAAGTGTAATATCATCTATAAGACTATATAGGTGAATTTTTCACTAAAACTTTTCAGATCATGAGAGAATGGGGTGATATTTCAAAATACCGAAAGACTAAAACTCTTAATAAAAAATTATTATGTCTGGAGAGCTGTTTTTTTAAAAGAATGAAAGGACAATAAACACTTTCCTGAAAATAAAAACTCAGGGAATCCATCATTACCAGACCAACTTTACAGGAAATGTTCAAAGAATTCTTTAAATAAAAAAATAAATAAATAAAAGGACTATAGTTGATATAAAACATGTGGATGTAGGCATAAAACTCAGGTAAGGGAGATATAAAGTGAAAACCAAATTCTCTAATATGTCAATGGTGGTGTAGAATTCACTTACAACAGCAACTTAAAAATAAAATATAAATATATTACAAAATAATCATAACTACAATAATTTGTAATTTATACACAGTATAAAATACATACATTGCAGCACCAATAATATAAACATTAGGTGAGAGAAGTGTAAAATTTAGGAATTATATCAAAGTTAAACAGTTGTCAGGTTAGAATAGGGAGTTATATTTTCAAAAACCTCATCAAAGCCACAAAGAAAAAACTAGTAGTAGATTGACAAAATATACCAGACAATTTTAAAGTCACACTACTTCAAAAACTGTCATCAAGTCACTAAACAAAAGAAGACAGCAATCTAGGAAGTAAGAGAATGAAGCCACAAAGCAGTCTCTAGACCTCTAACTTAAACTAAATTCTCTAATGAAAATACACAAAATGACTGAATGGGTATAAAAAACGAAATAATATGCAACTGCTAAGGGACTCATTTCAGTCTTAAGAACACAGATTGAGAAGGTATTAGGTAGTTTTGAAACAGGGGTTGTGACACAGTTGAAAATGGTATGGGACTCCATACTGCCCTGGTGGGAAGGGTCTGAGAGAAAGACCCAGGAGAGAAAATGAGAAGCGGCAAGAGAAGGCACATGAAAAGGGAGGAGCAAGGAGAGAAAGGAAGAAGAGAAGAAACGAAAATGGTAGACTGAGAGAACAGGCCCATGCAGCCTGCCAAGGGAAGCCCCCTGGAAGAGCCAGCTGGTAGTGAAACAAGGAGTCATGGTAGGAGATTGGCCAGCAGAAGAGTAGCTGGTGTGGAGTCAGATGCCAGAATGGCAGGTGAGTAGGGGTTGCTGAGGGCAGGCCTGGTGGATTTGGCCAGATGCTGCCAAAGGCCTAGTAAATAAAACCCGGTTTAAATTGCATTGTAAGTTTAGCAACCTCTGCACAGGTGATATGAATCTGCTAAGAAGTTGGTTGACAGAAGCCCCGTTTCAAAATACCACCTTTTCCCTTTGACTTGTTGGTTGGAGCTTTCCACCTGTTTTGACTTAATTTCTGTCTAAGAATATGGTAACAGAAATAAAGCAGCTCAGTTAAGTGAAAAATATACTAAGTTAAAAAGAGCAAAAGGGAATAAAGAAGGTCATCAAAGGATAAATGGTTCACTTCATCAAGGAGATACAACTGTAAAGGTGGCAACATAGTATGCTTAGCTAGATGAACTGCACACACACACACACACACACACACACACACACACAATCCTGAAAGAGAATATCAGTAAGTATAAATAAAGGGAGAGATTTCAAACAATATAGAAACATAGAAGATAATGAGACTATTATGAACAGCCCCACACCAACAAACTGGACAACTCAGAAGAAATGGATAAATCCTAGAAATGTAAACTTAACCATTGAGTAGTGAAGACACAGAAAATCATAAAGCCCACTAGAAAAACTGGTGAATGAGCCATGCAAAACTTTCTAACAGAGAAAAATTCAGGACCAGATGGTTCCAGTGTGAATGTTACCAAATATGTAAAGAAATTAGTATCAATCCTTCCCAAAACTTTACAAAGAAATGAAGAGAAAACATCTGATTTCATACAAGAAGACCATGGTTATGCTGATATCAAATGAGGATAGTAAAAGAACATTGCAGGGTAACACCCATGATGAAGATGTGCAAAATTATCTCAATAAACACCAGTAAACTAAATTCAGCAGCATATTATAGTACCACATACCAAATCAAGATGAAAGGGTATTTCTTCATATCTATATCAATAAAAATAATAATCCTCATTAAAAGAATGATAAAATTATATAATTATCTGAATAAATGCTTAAATTCTTTAACAAAGGTAACTATCCATTCATAATAAATTTATAAAAATAATCAAGTCACCAAAAAGATCAGCTAATAAAATCAGCAAATTAGAACTAAAAGAAGCTTACTAGGCATAATAGTCTTTAGTGACAAATACACAGTTAATGAGAATCTATAGTTAAAAAGTTGAAAGTTTTCCTCTAAGTTTATGAACAAGACAATAGTATATACTATCACTACTCAACAGTTATGGAGGTCCTCGTGAGAGCATGAAGAAAAAAAATAAAAGACCCAGAAATCAAAAGGAAGTATTGAAATTGCGTCCATCTGCATATGACATGTTTTGAATAGATTCTGAAGACCTCACCATAAAAACTGTTAAAACAAAAATCAATAGTCAATTAACTTGCTAAACAGGAAAATAACATGCAAAAGTCAGTAAAGTTCTATCCATTAATAATGAATTATATATAAAAGAAATAAAGGGGAAAATTGCATTTTCAGTAACTTCAAATGCAATAAAATAATTAGGGATATATTTAAGCCTAAGTAAAAGAGCTAAACTATTTGACACAGTTGAAAGACACATAAAGAGACAAATCAATGAAAAGATATTCTATGTTTATTAACTAGAAAATGCAATATTGCTAAAATATCACTAATCCCCCAAAGCCATCTATGTACACAGTCTTAACCTCCACCAAGATTGCAATAGCATTTTTTACAGAAACAAAGTAAAAATACTAAATTCAAAACAAATCACAATTGATTTCAAATAGTCATAATGATCTGAAAAAGACCAGCAAAGTTGGAGGAATCATGTCTCCTAATTTCAAGCTGTATGATATATGTATATTTATAAAACCTTATGTTATTAAGATAAAAAAAGATATAGTTCAATGGAACAGAAAAGCGAACCCAGAAATAAACCTGTGCATATATGGTCAACTAATATTTGAGAAAGGAGTCAAGAATACACAATGGATTAAAGGTCTTCTATATTTATAAAGTTATAATTAGTATTAACTGAAATTGTGTAAGTGAATAAGATGCAAGATACACGCCATTAACGGAAAGGTTGGGGACAGTACCAGTTAGAAGGAAAATGAAATCTTCTACGTGTTTCTAAGAAAGTTCTAGGAATGAATAAATCAGGTCAGAGTTTAATCTATTTTAAAGTTATAATCCTCTGCCAGCATTCTGAGCAGTATGTTTGTGCTGAATTTAAAACCCAAGAAAGAAGAAATTTGGCAGTTCCTACTAAAAGTATTTGAGCTTGAACTAGGTCATTAGGAAAGGAGAATTTTTTGAATACTATAGTTGTAGATCAACCTTAAGTGTCACTAGAATCTAAAACTAAATTTATTATGATTTTTAGAAATAGAATAAAAATAGCTAAAATAAAAATATGTCTGCAATGTTATTTGTATATCATAAAAGACCTACGAGGCTGTGGTTAGTCAATCCTCTAAGGTATGAAATATTTAATTCCACTGTTTATTTGTTTTCTTACTTTATCTTCAAATCTTCATAGTGGACAACTAAGGTACATTTCACATACTTTCAAGCAAATCAATTGCTTTCATATTAAATAAAAGCCCAATTAAAATTTTAAATGCAAAAATATTTCCCACCAAATATATAATACTATTAAGTAAATAAAACAAATCAATAACATATTGAGTACACTTGAATTGAACTACTTCTTAAAAACAGACAAAAGAATTTAATATTGAATTGATAGAGGACTAACGTACATTAAAAGAATGTTTAGAATCTTCTTTCTTTAGAGTTATGCTAACTAAAACCACAACGAAAAGCACTATACATCACTAGAATGAAAATAATCAATATAACCATTTTACAGCAAAAAAGATATTTAATACCAAAATGTTGGTCAAAATATGAAGGAACAAAAACCCTCATATTTCCTTTGTAAATTACTTTGGAAGTTTCACATAACTCAGTGGTCCTATTTTAAGATATCTAGCAAATGAAATGGAAATATAATGTTAATATTATAGTATTATTCACTGTATTGGTCATACAATCCAAGTAGCCACCAGTTTGTGCACTGATAGCACTCTGCATACAGTGGGATACTATTCAACAGTAAAAGAGAACAAATTAGTTATATACTATAACACAGATGAACCTCAAGAGTTACACTAAGTGGCCGGGCACGTGGCTCGTGCTTGTAAGCTTCAGCCTATGAAGCAGCCGGGGCTAGGGATCGCGGTTCGAGTCCCACCTGGGGCCCATAGTGAGACCTAGTTCCAAAAAAATAGCTGGGCATGGTGGCGCGCGCCTGTCATCCCAGCTACCTGGGAAGCTGAGGCTGGGGATTGCTTGAGTCCGTGGTACCCCGGGCAACGAGAGCCTGTGGTTCCACGGGCAAAAATAACGAGAGCTAGTGTCAAAAAAAAAAAAAAGTTACACTAAGTGAATGCAGTCAGACACAAAAGACATGACATTACCTGACTTAATTTATACGCAACAACCAGAGATGAGAAATCTGTTGAGATGAAATTAGATCATGAATGACGAGAGCTAAGTAAGGCTGGGAATGATGATGACTACAGATAGGTGTTGCAAGGAGACATTTTTAGGTTAATAAAAATATTCTAAAATTGAGTTGCAGTGATAGTACATAGCTTTATCAATGCTGTGAAAACACTAAAATTAACTTACAGCTCAATAAACTTTAAAATTTCAGTATTGAATATGGTAAAGTAATGTAGTGCTGAAATAGTGTACAAAATGAAGTTCTAGAATCATTTATTAAATTCAGTAGGAACCTGTAGTATATGTAAATTCATTAAATATAGAAGTTAACCACAGAACACATTTATATCCAGCATTAACATTTCTAATGTGACATTTTTTTTACATCCCTTTCCTCCTAAAACCATATACCATTTATCCTTCAGCTCAATAAATCACAGTTTAGGTGAAAAACATAATTAATGTTTCCCTAACATGCCATTTACCCTAAATCAAAATACATTTGACACAAAAGGTTGCAATTTCTAAAGACATAAATCAGATTCACATTATATATTAAAAGATATTCCAAGAAAATATAATACTTAACCTCAGCTAAAACATACCCAGCATTTTCCTATACTTTTGAGTTTTACTATTTTATGAAAAGGAATCTTGATTTAAAGTGTAAATTTTTTAAATAATTTTGAGTTTCAAAGAGGATGTATTCCCTTAGATAGGACAAAATGTTTCAAACTGCTTTTTCTCCTATTTGTGTTTTTGTATCCCTCCACTATTCCTATTTATCTAAAAATATTTTAAAGTTTTATTTTAAGATTAATACATATTTTGAATACAATTTATATATTTATTATTTATTATGTATGTAACCATTGTGTTTTGTTTAAAAGATACATCCATTTGCATTGCTCTATCATTCAAGGAACAATTTCCAGCCTATTGACAAAATACAGATGATCAAATGGGATAATTTCAATCCAAATATCAAAAGTGTTTCCTTTGATAATTCAAAAGGAGTCACAAATGAATGCCTTCATCAAATACCACAGGAAGTATTTCTGAAACCTAAAAAGTAAATTCTAAATTGAGAAAGGACTATGATAATTCTTCAGGGAAGAGTATTAAGTATAGTTGCTTGCTAAGAATAAAATTAAAAATAGCTTAGCATTAAAGACAGTGTCTAGAATACAATCAAAATCACCTGTTTTCTCAGAACCAGGAAAATCACAATCTAAGAGAAAGTAATCAACTGAAATCAATACAGCAATCAATCAAACTCTGGACTTATAGAGCCAATATTTTAAAGGTGTAATCAGTAAGATATTTTCATAAGCAAAATCTTTGAAAGACTTCCATCTATAGAATTAAGAAACTGAGCAAATTCAAAATGAACTAAAAGGTCTTCATACTAAAATACCTCACAATTCAACATTTAAAACTAGGGAGAAAAAAAATTGGAAAGCGTCCAAGGAGTAGTGACCCATTACTTAGAAGGGACCAGTAATTTGAATTACAGTGAATTTCTCATCCGGTGTTGGAGGCCAAAAGAAGTGGTATTTATCAAGTGTGATAGCAAAGAACTATCAACCATTAATTTTGTATTTTTCAAAAACACTAAGTTATGTATTATATGTACAATTATCCTTAAAGAAGGACTAACAGAATCCCTTCGAATAGAAAGTGAATGATACAACAAACAAATTTGGGTCACTGTGAACGATGAACACAAATACAGCTGTACATGTATATCATGAATTCCATAAAATCTGATTACCAAAACAAAAATTAAAATACCACCTGTTACTGAATACAATGATATGTAAAGGAATGGATGGTAAAGGGATCTAAATGTAAGAGAGATTCCCCACTTCCCTTGAAATATTGATATCTTTATACTATGACAAGACACAGATATATTTTGGAATACCTAAAGCAACTACTAAATTGTAGAAAATTTTTACTCAAAAATACTGTAAATCATTAAGATAAAGTTTTTAAAGTATTAGAATAAGAAAGAAAAGGAAGAGAAACAAGAGTGGAAAATAACAAAATAATGGAAAATTGAGGCTCTAAATATGTTGTTTCCTTAAGCATAAATATTGTAAGTACTTTATGTTAAAACTAAATATGAGAATACATATTCAAACATAATACCTTTAAATTAAATGCACTATGAAACTGAAAACAGATAGAAAAGAGGTACTATATGAACATTAAAATAGCAGTAGTCACTATTAGTATGTCATAGCACTGGAAAATACAAGAAAATGAGCAAAAAGCAATATATTTAGAAAAATAGAAATTTTAACCTTTGGGAAGGTTAAAACAAACAATATACAGAACAAAAGATATAACAGATTAAAAAAAAAAGATATATAGAAATCATCAATCCTGGGAAGAACATGTCACCATAGATTTGTAGCCATTAAAGGGGCAATAGTGGACTATTATGAGCAACTTTATATACAAAACATGTCTAAATACTGGGCAAAATAGATCAATTCACTTAAAACACAACCTGCTAAAATTCAAACAAGTTCTAATCAACGATATGAATTACAGCATTATCACCACTGAAAAAAATGTATTTTTAATTAAACAGCTCTGGAAAAGAGCATCTCCAATCATAAGAGAATCAACAGTGATTTTGCACAATCATTTCCACAAGCAGAAAGAAAGAGAGCATACTCCCTAATATATTCTATGAAACTTGATATAACCCCAATAGCAAATCGGGTAACATTATCATAATAAAAGGAAACTATTGACCAATTTACTTTTGTTTAAAAGCAAAAATTGCAAGTACAAGTAAATAATCCAATGATATAAAAGTATTACAAGTTAATATCAAGTGGCAAATGTACAGAATGCAAGTTTGATCTCACAAATCAAAATCTATATAATAAGCCATACTAATAGGATTGGTTAAAACATAAGCATATCAGAAGATACAGAAAAAGCATTTGGCAAAGCACAAAATAGTTTATTGATCACATTACCTAGAAAGGGAAAGGAATTTTTCAACAAGGAAGAGTATACCCATAGAAAAAATAAACACTCATATTCAATGGTCAAAAACATCTGCTTAACTGTGACAATCATAAACAGAAAAAGAATGTTTGAAATATCACAAAAGTTAGAAAATACTAAGCAAATTTATCTCTACTTATATATGCCAATAATTTGTATACAGGAAATTCTCAGAATGCATCAAAAAAAGACATTAGAACTAATAAAGATGTTAATATGTAAGATTTCTATATAACTATCAAATTGTTTGCCTATGCACCAACAATGAATAGTCCAGAAATAAAAGGAAACAATTCCATATATACTAGCATTAAACAGTGTTTTTGTGTAGAAATTTTCACCAGAAGAATGCAAAACTAGTTGATTTTCAAATATTTTTTGAAAATATTAATGGAAATATTATAAACTGTAACATAAAACATGACACATTTTTCTTAGATAAAAAAATATCTGCCCAATTGATACTGAGAAGCCCAGTTTTTTTGGCAGTAGAATCACTAAATTCAAACACCAGGAAACAGAATAAACATTGTTGAACTATCAAGAATACAGTACAATGATAAATGTCACTGGTGAGCCAATGTTTTACAAGGAGTCACAAAGAAAACAAAAAATTCTTAGCTCAAATTTTGGCCATAGTTTGTTAACCTCTGCCATAATGAATGTCCTTGAGACAATGTATCAGGGGGTAGATTTTCTGAGCTTATGCAATACATCAATTCTAACATTCAAACTGCCTGTAGCCTTCCAATTTCTTTCTCAATATTCTACCAATTAAGTTTTAGCATCCCCACTTCATTTATACAGGTATTGTTCATCCCAAACTTTAAGGCTTATCATGACAGTAATACTTGGGATAGGCTGAAGATATAACTTAATAGGAAATCCCATCCTAGAGATAATAATCATTCTTTTATCATATCCTGTTGTGTACAACATCCTTAAAGTAGATACTCATATGTGTTTGTCTATTCCTGTTGGTAATAATTTTACAGGCTTTTAACCTATTTTATATCTGAAGATTTTAAAATTTGAGGAATCATAGATGATGAAGAATTCTTTGAGTCAGGACTATATTATCCTTTTCTTTACACTTACACCAAAATAAAGGGACAGCATTTTGGTGATGGGGAAATTTGGTTAAATGGATACCAACGTTCTTTTGTAAAGCCACTTGGGGAGCAAAGCATCCAAGGGAATCTCCATGTCTACATTTATCACAACATCCACCCTAATATTCTCCTTCTATTCCTCAGTGACTGAGTCCTCTCTTTAGGGCCCTGAATTTAGCAGGGAGAGACTGCATGTTCAATTGGTTTTTGCTGGTCTAACCCCATTTACATTTAAATACTGGGTCTGATTTTCAGTGTAGTCTGTCCTTCAGATACAAAGATGGTGATTTCTCCAAATGCTTCCATGGGGACTTGGTGACTTTTACAACAGACTCCAATTAAAGAGCTGGATGACCCAAGACTATCATTTCCTTTGAGGATTCCAAAGCATTTTTTAAAAGTCAGCTATCTTCATAATCTTTACAATTTCAATTATAAAAATACTTCAAATTCTAGCACTACTGAAAAGGCCAGTGCTTTTATTTTAACCTGTATTTCATCTCAAGCCACTCCAGAAGATGACTGTAATTAGGGTGATGCTGCAGCATTCTAAGGGTTATTAGTACAGCACTTAACATTAACAGTGTTATCTTTGGGCAGGTGAGTAATCCATCTCCATTATCTATCTTGAGGCTATGCTTTCTAGGGTCAATTTCAGTACCAAATATTTTAAATTGGGCTTTCAGAAAAGCAGAGCTAAAGGCAAGGATGGGGATGCAATTGAATTTTCCAAGAAATCGAGGTAAAAGGCTGGGGAATGAGAGATGAGCTATTGAAGCATAAAGAGCCCCTCTAAAGAAGGATAGTTGAGGATATCTCAGTGGGCATCCAGCACTCAATGACTCAGACATTTTAAGGAGCATAAAGAATGTCACCAGGATTTATCCATTGACACATGGAAGAGTGGGGAACAAATCATACCACTCTTTGCTCCTGAGGGTAGTTTCCATCTCTTGATGGTGAGTTGTCACTATCTTGGTTGGATAAGCACCAAGAGAATTCTGGTAGTTTGTGAATCTCCTGAAGCAGAAATGGAAATATGTGCAGCACAGAGTGATGAGAAAGAAGTTAGATTCTGAACATAAAGATCTGCTATAATTAGGCTAACTGAAGAGAAAAAGAACAGGTGAGGTAGGGTAATAAAAGTAACCACTGCTCCACTCTGAGCAATACAAATATAAAAGGTCTGAATGGACTGAATGATTAAAGATCTGTACTTTATCAGCACCTGTCATCCTTCCCATTGTTCCTGTAACAATCCAAGGTACAGGAACAACTGCTAGTTTCTCTGATTTTTAATAACTAAATCACAGGTCTATTTGTTTTTTTCCTTATTTTAATTCTTAAAACATCATACTTTCATTTTGCATGACTGCGAATAGTCTATATTTGTTCAATGAGGATTTGGAGATGAAGTTTCACATCATGTATGTGTATGTATATATATATATAAAATGTCTTATATATGTGACATACACATACATACTTATATATAAATATATAGATACATATCACTTTTACTAGCAAAATACAGCACTGCTTCATACAAACATTCCCAGCATATATAACTAAAATTTTCTTGATGCCTTGAAAATTCTGAGTGGCAATGAACAGACAATAAACTTTCAAAAGGTCAATGAAATTCAAGCAAAGTTTCTTTAAAGGTAAAGTAGATAAAAGACCACATTTACCCTCTGTTTTATGGATGATAGGATAAAGTTCAATAATATGAGCAATTTTGACATATTTCTAAGACGGTGAAAGGCCATTTCACCAGGCAAAGTAGTCAACAAGGTTTATATCACTCACAAAGGGCAAATCTACATAAGTGGTTTCAGGGTAGGTGAGCAAGAAAAAAAATTGACAGTCATTATTCTATCTCCAGATTTTATTTCAAAATATTATGTACATTCATTAAGTGATTACTGGTCTTTCATTTAATCACAGCTATAACTAAATACGTTTAAGTCAATGCTCTTATTGCCATGATTACCATGAAGCTATACATGCTTCAACAACTGTCATTTGTTTACTGTCTTTATAGCCAAGTCACTTAGTGCATGCTTGTCATTTACAATATATCAGTAGTAGGCATCTAAAACTGACAAGCAGTCTTATTTGCAGAGGCCAAATGGAAATATCTGTTAAGAAAGTGTTTTGAACTTTAGTCAGATTTCCTTCAAAATAAATCTTTTGTGGACAAAAAGCTGATCCTTATTTTTTAAGGAAGGATGATTTTCTGAGAAAGTAAAACATTCTAAATCTTTAATTCCAGGAAAGTGTAAAGTCTTATCTCATAAGATAGTTTCACAAACCTAGCTGGCTAGAATATATAGAGTCCAAATGTACATAGATATTTTTCATATCCAATAGCTTTCTGTAGCTCATAATTAACATGAAAATCTGTTCAGTCTCATTACTCATCAAGAAACACAAATTAATCTATAATGTTATTCCAATACAAACTAAAATATATCTAAAGTTCAAATAGTAAAAACTCCAACTGCTGTTAAAATATGAAAAAAAATGGGAATGCTCGCTTAATTTGTAAGCATAAATATTGGCACAATCTGTTTGGATTCCCTACTAAATTTACCCAGTAAATGTGAACATGTGTATATCAGGTCACAATTAAGTCCTCGAAATATACTTATTTAAAATTCATACAAACTTCCTTCAGAATTTATATTTAAGAATGTTCCTTGAGGCAGTTTTTGAGTGACTAACTGTACAACTTTCCATCAGTGGTTGAAGGAAATAGCTACATGTTGGTATACTCCACAATTGAGTAACAGAGCAACTGAAATGAATAAACTACTCCATAACTAGAAGATGGATAAATCTCACAAATGCAAAGAGATGAAGGGCAAGTTTTCAATTACAGTGTTCAAAAATAAGTAAAATGTACACACTATAGTAACTGGTAATTTCTGTATCATCTACAGAACATGTGGTTCTCTTTTAACAACTAAATATGATTAAAGGACAGTAAGAGTATACTAAGAACTACATTAGTCCAAGTAACAACAACAAAAAACTCTCATGTTGTGGTGGTTTGGTTTTAGAAACATGAGAATACATTGAAAGATCATCCAAATGAGAACAACAAAGAGCTTACTATAAAAAGGGGCAGCCTGAATCACCTGTGTGGAAGGGCATACCAAAGCCAACAGAGCAGAAACAAAATGTATGACAAAAAGGAAAGTCAAGTATGCACTGCAGGGTGGCTGTGCTGGCACATGAATGCTGAACATGGGCATCTCAAGTAATTGGTCTGGCATTATATTTTATCTTACCTGGTTATTCTGAGCTGAAAGTTGCCAGATCACTGTTTTTATCTCCTACTCAAAATTCTGACTATTCTAGAACAATTTCTGCAGGAGACATGATTTGATTCTTGGGTTAAAAGACTGAGTCAGAGTTCAGCTGTAACATGTAGCTTGGTCATTATCCATTTGCATATTCAGTCTCTCACTGTACCCTTTTGGTGATCTATTGTGCTTGGGAATTTGAACAATTCAGGGAAACCTAGAAAATCAGACCTTTACTGCTCAGCGCAGTGAAGTCGCAGCCAAAATTAATTGCCTCACAATATCTTCCTGACCTTTGGTTGATTATGATGATTTGCTTGATTAATTATTATAATCAGCTAATGGGAAAATGACTGTGTAGAAGCATCTAAGACTCTGGAAGATTACTGTGGTCCAGAGCACTATTACTATGACAAAAACAACAAAATTAATAGTTACTGCCTAATGGAGGCTAATACAGCAAACCCCATAGAAATGAGGCTCTACCTTCAAAATTCAAGTAGGTTTTGGTTAAGGCAAAATACAACCTGTTCAACCGTGCCTATTTCATTAATCCAAAGACAACAGGATCTATTAGAAATGGTTCAGACACCACCAAGTCTACCCAACAATTATTCTAGGGCAACACAATAGTCAACACTACTCAGGTAAGCAAGTTGATAATAATTTGTAGTCCCTCTACGCAGAGGTTGTATCATTAACTCTATCAGAATTCATGAATTTCTTAGTATTTTTTGTTTTTATTCCCACTATTGAGAATACTGTTCTAATTTCATTAAATGAGTCAATATTTCTAAGATAGAGTAAAATGTTGATTTGTTTAGGTTATTTGTCCATTAAGTTATTTCTAGGGCAGGGGGGGACCCCAGAGATCACAGAGATGTGAAATTCATATATAAATAAAGCATTTAAAAATTAAAAAAATAAAAATATATTGATGTATATAAAAAAATGTTATTTCTAAAAAGGAATTCCTTTGACTCTCATTCCATAGGGGTGGGGAAACGTTTGAAGATAAATGGCATAACCCAGAAGTCAGTAAGATCGAATGTAGTGACCATTGTTGAAGAATATAAGAATAAGATTAGAATGAGGATATTTTGACCTAATTCTAATAGAGATTGAATAAAGAAGTAGTGGTAGGTTGACAACCAATGATACTATGTAAAAAATAAGATGATTTTAAAAATAAGAATTAAACTGGGCTTGATATGAAGTTGTAGAGGCTACCCACTAAGTTAGGTGAGAAGTTGTCTGCTGTTAACAACAGGAAAGGAGTTTTAAGAGCCGTTCTTATATCTCTACCAGTAGGTGAGATCTCCTAGTTAATTATCGCAAATAGACTGTTTAACATGATGTTTTGGGAAGATGACTTTAAACCACTGGAGATATGCTTGAGCTTAGTACATTATTTTCTATGAAGGTTTTGTCATGCTTGTGTGCAACAAGGCAGAGCCTAGTTATTACAGATGAAATCCTTATACAGGATTTTTTAAATTTATAACTATATAACTAATCTCTTTCCCATGGAATAAGCCATGTAACCAGAAAGTCTACAGTACCTTAGGGCACTGGTTCAAAAAGGGAACAGTGCTACATATTTAATCATGCCTCATCTATAATGGTGTATGCTTTGATCACTTGATATTGGAGTTTCAAGTAATAAAATCAAGGTTTTTAGAAATTCTATGGACCATAAGTTTTAAAAGATAATAATCTATTTGAAAATTGACATTCAACAAATGAAAGTCACACCTTTAAATTATACGTAGCCAGACAATTTCTACCTGAAGGTATTAACAGGATCCTTGAGGCTTTGGTTCTTGATGTCTTTCTCAAGAATTTTCTTTTTGATAGGTGACACATACCTAAACTCAGCTTAAAAAAAAAGTCACCACCAAAATCACTAAAAATAGTAGTCAATTTGCCTATGGCAATAATGAATAGTTTCATTGAAAAATTTAGCTAACAATTACTTGAAATTAGGGTACCTCTATATTACTTTGAGCTGACATAACAGAGTATCACAATCTCAAACAATAAAGGGTATTACCTCATAATTCTAGATACTGCAATTCTGAGATCAAAATATTGGTAGATTTAATTCCTTCTGTGGGATGTGAGAGAAGGATCTGCTCCAGGCTCCTTTCTTTGCCATGTAGATGGATGTTTTATATCTTTTGTTTCCCCTCATGAGATAAGAAAACTAAGACACATACACTCTAATCACACCTGTTATTTTAGTTGGGAACTATCCAAATGACAGCATTTTAACTTGAAAACCTCTCTAAATAAAATTCCATCTCTAAATAAGATTCTTAGATATGTGGATCAGCAACATGAATTTTGTGAAGGATACGATTAAACTCATAACAGCAGCCCAGAATTATCTTGATAATGCCTTTTTTTTTTTTTTTTTGAGACTAGGTCTCGCTATTTTTGTCCATGGAACCGCAGACTCACATTGCCCGGGATACCACGGACTCAAGCAATCCCTAGCCTCAGATTCCCAGGTAGCTGGGATTACAGGCTTGCGCCACCACGCTCAGTTACTTTTTGGGACTAGGTCTCGCTAAGTTGCCCTGAGCAGGACTCGAATCGCAATCCCTAGCCCCAGCCACTTCATAGGCTAAAGCTTACAGGCACGCACCACTGTGCCCGGCTTTAATGCCTTATTTTTTGAGTAAAGAATATAATTAGAAAAAAAAAAGAATATAATTAGCTATTTTCCCTTCATCTTTTCAGATGCAGGGACTAAATGTTGATCTTTTAATGACATTTTCAAATCCCTCTGTAAATCCTTTAAGATTTTAATTAGGATTTATAACCTTAGTTGATTATCTCTGATTACTGTCTGTCATAATGATTCACTAAAACAATTTTTTTAGTTTCCATAATATCTATGTTTTGCAACCATCCCAACCAGATGTGTTCATCATTGGTTCTAGATGCTTGAAAAGAATATCGGGGCCGTTGGCATCCACTTTTTAATAGTAAACAGGGAAACAGCAATTTGAGGGTCCCCCCCATCACCACCCATGATGATGCCCTTTTACCATCCCTCCTAGGTCCAGGTGTGTTGTACATATGCAGTCTTCATAGAGTCTAGTGGCAGAAGCATGTGAAAAACCTGTTAACTCATTTACCCTTTAATCAATTTAGGCCTAATCATCCAACCATGGAGTTGTCAGTTCTTAGGAATAGAGAGTATATATGAAAGTTTATTACCTTGTATACTTCAGACAGGGATTCCAGAGATAAGAAACTCCTTTCTTTCCATATCACCTAAAAGTACAGTACTACTACAAAAGCATATGTCATGCGTGTGTATGTTTACTTTCTGGTATGTCATTAAATGACAAATTCCAGTAAAAATAGTAAGTCTTGACACCTGAAATGATTTAAACTCATATAAATCAACATAATGGAAAACAGCAAAATCTATTTTTACTTTTAATTTAGTCACAAAAGCCTTCCTTATAGCTCTTTCTAAAATACTCACTGATAGACCCTAGTAAGAATATGACAGTTTTGTTGATGACCATGGAAACATGAATAGGTCAATACCATTTTCATAATATTAAGTAAGAAAGTATAAGAAGGACTAGTAAAAGGCATTTAAAACATTTGGACATAAAACTTTGAACTGGAAGTTTAAAGCTTTCCTTGGCTTATGATTTCAGCGGATTTCAGAACAATTCTGACAAGGTCTGGTAATATTTAATCTCAACTTAATAGTTTACTTTTCTATGTTTGTAAAATTATTAAGTCCTAGTATCTAATGTAGTATCAAGATCTTTAGGGTACTTGACAAATAAAATGGAAAATTTATGTGTCATCACACAAACAAAATACGTGGTGAGAAGTTCTCTGGAATCTTAAAACACGTCAGTATGCATTTAATTTTACAGTTTTTCATCTGTAACATAAATCTTTCCCTATGAGTTCTTTTTCTAAGGTTGCTGTAAAGAACTTAGCACTTTAAAACACCCCAAAATTTCTTTAGCTCTATAGGAGTCAGACAGTTCACACAGGACTAAAAATTCTAAGTTAAAAATCAATATTGTGGAATTATTTTCTGAAGAATGTAATGGAATATCTATGTCCTTACCTTTCCAGCTTCAAAAGACTGCTGACATTTCTTAGCAAGTGTTTTGGGTTTTTTGTGTTTTTTTTTTTTTTTTCCCATTCTGTCTTCAGAGCAAACGATGGTGCGTTTCCATGAACATTCTTCCATAGCTCAGTTTCCTTCTGAATCTCTGCAGTTTTCATCTCCCAATTTTAAGGACCCTTATGAAAATATTGGGCCCCCCTGGGTAACTGAAACTACTCTCCTTATTTTGAGGTCAACTGATTCACCATCTTTAATTGCTCTGCAAACTTCACTGCCTTTACCTTGTGGTGGAACATTCTCACAGGTAATGGGGATTAGGTCATGAACACCCTTGTTGGTGGGGGTGGATATCAGTCTACCTACCATTTTGCTAAGATGGTACAGAATATGAAGAAATGTTTTCAGTGGAGGGTTCAAGATTTGTTGTTAAGAACTAGGAGATAGGGAGATTCTGTGGGCTATTTGAATATCTACCACCTATATTGCATGTTTACTCTGAGAAAGAGATAAAGCTGGATTTATCTACCAGACCCAGAAATTCTCTTTATGACAGACAATACTTTTGTGGAGCAAGCACAAAGTAAAAACACACACAAATCAAAAAGGGATAAAAAGTTACATTCTGATTCTAATAATGATATCCAAAATATAGAACCCTATAACAAAATCAAGAACAAACTTAGAATAAATAGATAAGTAACTCACTTCAAAGAGTTTACATTTGCTGCTGACTTACCAATTTGGCATGACTCACCGAAACAAGAATAAGGCACAAGGGATCACAGGGGGGATCACTTGGTTGAAGGGATGGAGTCTCTAGAAATGGCAGGTGCAAACCATGTCTTGGTGGCATCTCTGGGGAAAACTGGATAAATAAACTAAGGCCATCTTTATAAGTGCAGATTAATCTAATTTGATGTAGCAAGTGAGACAGTCATTAGAATGGGAAAGTCTTACTTGAGAAAAAAGGAATTCGTTAATGTGGAGTGAGTCAATCAGGCTTTTAAACCATCACTCTGTGGCTAACACTTGTGGCCTTGAGTGTACTTTTGCAGAAGATGCTGGGTAACATGGGAACAGGACATGTGTACCCATAATTGTGAACACCTGGGCCCAAAGAGCATTGATGTGTGCATGAGCACATAAACAAGCACTGGAGTGAGAGCCCAAGGACCAAGACTAAAGAATCATGGGGATATCGAAGACTCAGTTACCCACCTGTCTCCCAGGCCCTAGACCAGTCCATGCCTGCCTCCTCACTGGGTGGGCCTGTGTACTTGGTTTTCTGAGAGTATTAAAGACTATAAAATCCACCAAGGGCTCCATGACTCTATCCATCTGCAGGAATTGGTCGTGAACTGCCTAGCCTGCCTTCTTGCCTTGGGGTTAGATATGCTTCAATTGGGGGTTGTTGGCATGAGGGTGAAGGTGGGCTAGCCGGAAGAGGGTCATCCTATGGGATTGATTTGGGGTGCATTTTGGCATAATGGTTTTCTATATAGCTGTGAGGACTAATACTAGGGAGTTTGGCAGCCATTTAATTAATATTAACTATCCTACAAATATAGCTACAATTGCATAAACTAATAATAAAGATTTCACAAAATTATGGCCACTATCCATGGCATTCTTAGCCTTTGGCACTTGACAAACAGACCCATATAATGGGAATATAAAAAGAGTCGACATCCATTCACCTTTCACATCTCTAATGGTGGCACTTCTTTTTGCAATTCCTCCAGAAATGAGGTCTTGTGGGGGTCAGAGCAGTTCCAGAGCCTTCTACTTGGCCCTTCTTACCTGTTTTCTATCTTTCTGACATCCCTATTTCCACTGAAATGAGAAAACCCATTTGTATTACAGCCTCTCTTTCAAGGCTCTTAAACCCACAAATGATAACTACCACAAACTTCTTCAAGATTCTAGTATCTTCCCTTGCATTCACATTTAAAAAAACAAAAAAAGAATCCAATAGAGTATCTCCCAAACCTTCAATGTGTCTTTAATGGATGAGTGAGCAAATTTAAACTAATAGGCCCATTCTAATATTTTCATCTTGTGAATCTTTGTAAGTTTTCTTTCATAAATTATGCAGGAAAGCCTGCCAATCTATGTTTATTATACCCATCATTGAGCCTAGTATTTAATTAGCCACACTACTAAATTATAACATCACTCCCAAAAGACTGAGCAAAACATAGTAAACGTAGTAAATCATTCATCCTGGGTGAATGCTCCTTTGCCAATAAAGATATCTGACTACAGCCTCAGCTTTCACTCCAACACACACTCCCCAGTGAGTAACAATGTTGATTGGTATTATCTCCTGACTCCTTAAATATATAGGTGATCTCATTTTTAGGAAGAACTTGTCAGTCAGTCTAGATTCTACTAGTGTCTAAACTTCATTATGAGCTTGAACAAAGAGAGATGTGTCAGGGATGTCATCTCAGGAAAATTGGCATCAGCTTGTGAGGAAGGTGATACTTGCCATGACTGATGGGCTTCTATTGCAGATGCTGGATATTTCTCCAGAACTGAAGAGAGAGCGGCAGGCCTGCCTCTACCAGCAAATTATCTTGAGAGAGATTTGGAAAATCACATCTCCTCATTAATGATGTTTGCTCAAATGCTCTGCTCCCATATCTTTGGATCTCACTCATTCCCCACCAATATTCCCACCTTCACAGTAAGTGGCACACAGATTAAGCATTTAATGGAAATTTTCCAGTTAACCCTCATGTCCTATGTTTGACTTGGAACACAAAATACCCTGTGACTACAAAGATTTAATTAGAACTTTGGGTTAATATGAACCTTCAATTGTATTGTTTATACATACTGATTTTTCTGTCTCTGGAGATTGTCTCTAGGATTAAAATAAGGAGTCATTACACACACTTTATCTGCATTATTGCTGCCATAGCAACCATGGAATAGAAACATACCCATGCTAAGACCTGTGATAACTTCACAAAATGTGATGCCATCCGACAATGTGGATTCCTGTGTGTTCCTCTAATGCATGGGAACCTAATTGCATAATACCATTTGATGGCCTAATTGGGGGTTCACAATGACACCAACTGAAGTAGTAATGAGTCCCATCAGGGGATGATACTCTCAAATTAGGATAATCACAAGTGAGTGTAATAAAAAGACATTAACAAATGTGTGGGAAGGGTTTAGGCAAAACACAAACTAAAGTTTTAACCTCCTAGGATTTGTCAAATAGAGTCGATGCTATCCTCACACCTGAAAGACTGAGAGGAGGCAAATATCCTTGAAACAAAACCGTGGTAGTATCTGAGAAAAGTATCTTAATGTTACTTCCACTAATGAATACATAAATATATTTTAAAGACAAAGAATACAACAGAGGTTTGTGGAGAAAGCTGGAGAGCTGTGACCTGAAATCAGATGCTGTAACCAATCAAAGCCAATGGCACAGAGATGAGGCTAGCAAAGCAAAATAATGGTAGAATTCTTATTCTCGCAGTCTTTCCTACATTCCTTTTGTCAGATGGAAATTAAAAGAAAAAAAGTTCAGCCTTAGATAACATGTACATCAGCTGTACAAATCAGAAGACTCTCAAATCAAGTTAGAAGAGGTGGGAGTGGATTTGAAAATTCATCCGGAATATAACCTAAAGAAAGCACTTATATGCACGTTTTTAGGTAAACATTCTGGGAAGACCAGATGACATTAACACTGAACTAGCCAATATTTACTTACATGACCACATCTAATTTCAGATAAGATGCTGATAGTATATTCTTTTAGATGAGAGGTCATTTGACTTTTGAAATCTGAGAACTCCCTCTGTCATGCCATCTTATTCTGGCAGGCATGCTGTGCTATGGCAGAGGATCGACTCAGGTCTCCATGTGACTCTTGGGCTGCCCTAAGGGAGCTGGAGAGGTGCAGATGAACAGGACCTGTGGAGCTTATGTGGTCCTGCCTGAGAGGGTAGCTGAAGCTTAGGAGAGAGGGGGTCAGGTTGTGGAATGTGGAAGCAGGTTGAGAGATGGAGCTTCAGAGTAGAGGAACACCTCCTATCTCTTTAGCCCCCGCTGGCACACTAGAGGGTGGGCAACAGCACATCTCTCACCTGTAACCCAGCTTTCTAACCTCTTTGGAATGTCCCAAGAGACATATGACCTATTAGTGATGACTGCTGCCCCCACTGGTGAATTCTTCTGTTATCACACATCCCTGCATACTTGCTGCTGCATGTCACATGCGCTTTGCTACTTCCTCATTGATTCATTGCAACATTTCCTTGCTGGTGCTTCACTATGTCATTAAAGTTGGACCTGGACCTGCTTCCTAGGATCCCCATTCTGTGAGCTGGCCTCACATATCACTATCAAATCTCTTCCATCTCATTTTCTTCTTCATTCCACACACAACTCCTAACAGCGGGTGAGTCAAAGTTGAAGTAGAACACCTGGGGAGAGAAGACTGGAAGTATCTGGAGCAAATAAATCACAGGGTCAGGAAGTTTTTGGGAATTAGGAGATCTCCTTTGAGGTTAGGAATTTGATTATATAAAAAGTTATGAGCAATGATTTACACATAGAGGGCAAAGTGATCAGCGCTTCCTGCTGCTACAGAAGGGAGTTAATGTGAATAAAGAATAGAATGAACTCTCCAGTTTAATTGGATTGAAGTCACTCATTATTGTAGTCAGATATGTAGATTAGCAGACAGATATATAGATGTGGATATGGATATGGCTATCGATGGCTATGTGCTTGTACATATTTACATGTAAACATACAGGAATCTTAAAAAACAAGCATTTGCTTTTACAACTCTACAGGGAAGAAAATTAAAAGTGGCTTGAATGAGTATGGGACAAAGACCTATTATGTCTGACCTATGATGTAAATGTGGAAAAAAAAAAAGCTAGGAGTATCTTAATGAGACGGCAATAATTATAATTCTCTTATTCTTTTTGCATAGTACAACTAGTAGTGAACAAAAATTAGTATATTCTTATTGAGAAACAAGACCACAGAAATGATATCAACTAATAATACTTATTTTTTAGCAAAGAAAGTAAGTCCAAATTTGGTAATTTTCCAGCATCTATACCTATAGATAGCAGAACTGAAAAAAGCCTTACCAAGAATTTCACCAAAATTCTCCAATTTTAATGCTACAAAATGATGAACCTGAATTTGTAAGATGCCATCTTTGCTCCTATGTCAAAAATGACAATTTTTTTAGTCTTCAAAACCTTCCTTTATATATGTATTTTTTTCTTTCCAATGGTATATTTTATTTATTTTTATAATCTCTATTGAGATTGATTGATTTATAATATTGTGTAGGGTGTATTTAAATAATGAAAGAGTAGCTGAAACTGACTCTATTACTCTTAAATTGTTCATAAACTTATTTAGAAATAAGAAAATAAGTATTAGTTATCACTGTAGATGCTTCCAGCACATTTAAGTCCCCTGCCACAGAAAGTGCATCATTCCACAACAAATTTTACCTCAGAGTTTTTTTAGGCTCAATTATGAAATGACTCTTGATGCCTGAGCCATTTAAAGTCAGTATTATTAGGTATAAGTTGGCACCAGGAACAGTGTTCTAGATGCTACTTTCCTCACTGACCAGAAGATATGTCCCTTTGCATTATGTAACTTATCTCCTATTGATTTCTCAAAAAAATTTTTTTTGACATTTTTGTTTTGCTAGTGTTGGTAAAGAGAGATGAATATAGTCCAATCAAATTTGGTAATTTTCCAGTATCTATACCTATAGATAGCAGAACTGAAATAAACCTTACCAAGAATTTCGCCAAAATTCTCCAATTTTAATTGGAATTGGAGAATTTTTCTCTTTTCAGAGAGCCAGTTCATTTCAATGTTTCAGAACATTGTAATCTTTTGGCTGCCTCACCCTAGAGCCATGAAGTCACAATCCCTTTGTAAAATAAAACTTTGCACGTTGAACTGAGTTTTACTATAGAAAAGAAAGTTTGAATTTATTACTGTATTTCCCCTGGCTTTTGCAGAGGTATGAATGCAACAAAGCACGTATGATCTCAAGTGGTCATTTGCTCAGCATTATCCTATGGTCATGGTCAAATCACAGGGGAGAAACATTGCGCTGGATTTGGACATTAAATATTCCCAGAAGGACAGTTCAGGTATTCCTTTCTAAAGAGGGATTACTTATGAGGGCTTCAATTTCTGTTGTAATCTCTGATGCAGCTCAAATCAACAGAAGGGTAGCTTTAGAAGTGAAAGATGGAGTTGCACTAACATTGTGTGACATTCACTCAACCTCAAATTGACAGTAATAGATTGTTACTGGGGTTTAGAGAGTTCATTCCAAAGAATTACATGTCCTTTCTGTCCTTGGCTGTGAAGTTAAACTACCTGTATGAGATGCAGCTTTTATTAGTTTTCAGAACATTGTTTAAAAAACACATCTCAATCTATAATACAATCTGGTCTGTAGTATCCTTGGTTTTTCCTAAGCCTTTCAGCTTTCAAAATAAAATGCAGTCATTAACATGCCAGAAATTCAAATAGTTAAAAGTTTCCTATTTACAGTGAAGAAAACTTGTACTAAAAGTAACAGTTCCTTTGCAGTTCATTATGCAACAGATTAGAACAAGTACAAACTACATAACATGCTCTAATCTCAATTTTGCACCTTTAACAATCAACTTTATTACAATTAACTAATCTAATTTAGGTCCCCACTTTTTTTCAAAGTAACAGGAAAGTAATTTCATAGTTTTAATAGTTTTAATAGATGGAAAAGCATACAAGCAATAGTAGGCATGAAACATTTGTGTACACACTGAGCGTTTTTTAAATTATTGTAAATTACAATAGACCAAATGATTGCAGTTCATGTATTGAAATTCAGGTACTAAGCAGACTATTTAGATGTATATTGCTTAGATTTATATTTTATAATTATAATTTTTAAAAGGTTAACATAAATTAATATACATACTTGCATTTTATTTTCAAAATTATTGTTTATTGTCATTTTTACACAAGTGAGTTATAGAAAGATATATTAAGTTATGAGTATAATCAATTTTACTGAGAGCCTTTTACTACCTTGTGCTTAAAAAATATTAGAGACTTTGCACAGGTTGTAAAAAGCCTCAAATTGTATGTCATTTTCATTTCCACAAAGTATCATAACATAAAATAGAATTTAAATAATAAAGACTATGTTTTGTGATGCTCCCTGAATTTTCACTCATGATTATCACATTTTAATTTATAAAAACTGGAAATTATTTTCCCATTAATGGAGACATTTCTGTATCTTGAGCAGTGGCAAATCATAACCGTCAGTTTGTAATTCTGTCTGAGAATGTCTGATTAAAATGTAATATCAACTACAACTTTATTTGAATGCCCTTTCAGAAATGTTTTTAAAAACATACACCACAGAATTAACTGTGTATATGTGTGTAAATACATGTGTAATAAAAGCATATCTATTTGACGGTAAGAATATTTTTACTTCCAAATCATTACGATAAGAAAAGAGAAATATGAACTTTCTAAAAGTACTAAATATCAAATGCATGTAGATATTATTATGGATATATAAAGAAAAACTACTATATTATCTGTACAATTTTACTTTTAAGATAATTATCATTTTAGTCTTCACTGAAAAGCAGGAGTGTTACCTGCATGCAGAAACATACTGAAATGAATTGGGTTAATCAGAAACCAGACCTAAAAAAAAGTGACTTACATATGATGAAAAGAAACTCTATATTTGCATCATATGTCAACAGCATCTATTGTTTGGAAGGCAAAGTGCACATTCTGAAATGTCAAGACGCAGAATAAGTCAAGGATGGAAAACAGAAGAAAAAGACAGAGGTTTACGAGCTTGAGAGAACTAGGTCAAATGTGATGAAAGAGCAAATGCTGATAACACTGTCGGAAAGAGCAAAGCATGGAAGTTTGAGATGATTGTGTCACAGATGTGACCTTGGCAATTTCAAAAAAGAGTTAATATAAAGGGGTATACCTAGAAATGCCTCCAGTGGCCTCAGCGGGCAAAGTAGGGGAAAGGGTCATCAACACAGCCAATATAATGAAGTCCCAAGAGATGAAAGAATTGAAAGAGAAATGGCACAACTAGACGGGGCATGAAAATCCTAAAGGAAATAGAAGCAACTTACAGAGGCAATATTCCTGCTTGTCCTCGAAAGCTGAAACATTTCTACTAAAAATATTACCCTTATGTAAATGAATGGCAAACCAAAACAATTTTTAAAAGGCTCAAAAAAGTTACATAGCATATCATGGATGATTTTAGAATAGAGGTAAGTGGGGAACACAGATTTATAATTAAAACATTTTCCATTCAATCTTTCGCCAGGGCGCCTCATCTCACTCCTTGTTTTTTGTTTGTTTTTTCCCCAGCATCATAAAATGAGAAAACAGGTCTAAGATTTTTTTAGAATATGCTTTATTATTCTTTTCTTACATTTAAATGATGGTATTTGTTAAACTTGGAATATTGGAGTTGTTGTATTCAGAGATTCTTTGAGAGTTTTTTTTCCCCCCAAAGTAAATATTTTTGTTTACATATTTTTTATAATTGTTCTCTTCAATTCTGGTATCTATTTTTTTTTTTGCTCCAAACATCCCTTTCCTTTTCTTAAGACTGATCATAATTAACTTGCTCTCACTTCCTCTACTTTATCTAGAGATTAGAGGTAGAAAAATGTTTCTAGTTCTTACTTATGTGGGACTTTGTTACATACAGTGAGCCTACTGTGTTTTTCTCATAATGAGGAACCATAAGGTTTTCACATCAACACAGATTTACCTAGATTTCCTAAAAGAAAGCATAGTACATTATTAACAAATCTTTTTAATGATAAAAAAGTTTTAAAAGTATAGTGTTCTGTTTGCATTATTTGGAAAAATTAAAATAACAGCTAGAAAGGGAGAAAATTCCAGTTGCATTTTTTCATCTATTTATCATTATCAAGGCATTTGTAAAATAATTAAAATTTTATTTTATTCTATTTTTAAGTTATACTGTACCATAAATTCACATATCATCCTCAAAATTAATCATTTAGATGACTTAAGGTAGGTTTAAATCTGACCAAAAAATAGGTTAAAGAAATTTTAAAGGCTCACTAATTTTAGTAAAATATATTTCCCTTTGTGATGGAAGTAAGGACTTTGAAAGTTTGAAATACTAAATGAATCTCATCAAAACTTTACTATAACCAAAATTTAAGATTAACATATCTATTTGAGTTATTTGAATTACAAAATTGTTTGCACAATTATAATTAAAGCAGTTAGAAATGGCAAAATTTAGAAAGTTAACTTTATCTATGATACCATTAAATCATTAGTTCTTATTTAATGTGCTTTTCTTAAGACCAAGCCACCCTGTCATATCTGACGAAATGCTTCTTCAAAGAAGGTTAACATATGTCCAATGAGCACCGAAAAATGTTCACCATCATTTATCATCAGGAAATGCAAATCAAAACCACATTTTTCCAGGTATTAAATCAGTCAATTCTTTCATCTCCTCCAAGTTTTCACTCAAATTATAATTTCTCCAGAAGGCCAAATCTCATTATAAGTTTCCTCCATATTTGAAAGTAGAACTATCTATCTGGTGTGATTTGACAGTTTATTCTGTGGGCCTGAAAATGTTCTAAATTTTTTCTATATTAATTATTGATAATAGAGTTCCTAGACACCCAAGAAATATGAATTCCTCATTCAGCCCTAAAAGGTATTCCAAAGTAATTCTTATAAACACTGCAAAAAAATTGGTCCAGTCATTTTTTAAAAACTGATTAAAGGAAGGACTTTGCTAAGCCAGTTTTGCAAATTTTCCCCAAATACAGAGAGGCACTGTTGGTATTTAGATTTTCTTTTAAAAGCTCGAATCACGGAGAATTTAGAATGATTAGAAAAGTTACCAAAAAAAAAAAAATGGTGTTACATTAGAAATGTAATTTCTGAAAGTAGGAGCACACGTGGTAGCAATGATATGACTAAAGAGAACTAGTACTAGTACAGTGATGAAATGCATTTAAATATCAACATAAAATAATGTCATTTGGTGTCATATTCACTTACATAAGAATGCAATGACATTTCCATCTGGCTTCTCAGAACAAATGACAATACTTGGATTCTGAAATAAATTTATATAAAACAAGCACAACTATGAAACTAGTAGGGCGTTTGTTTTTATTGTCAATGTTTTGACACATAATGTATGCATTTTTAAAGTGTGTTCATGAAAGACAGTAATCTCTCAAGTTGAAATTATATATGAAATAAATATTCAGATATTTCACCTCCAACATTTCCTTGAAAAACAAAATAAACCAAGTGATTCTAAGTATTTACCAAATGCTTTTGCACAGTTAGGACTTGTTATTTGTAATCCATCACTTCATATATAGAATAAGTTCCTTTATCTCTCTTTAAAAACTAACTATATAGAAAATCTTGTACTCTATGGTGAATTCCTGAATGAATATTTAAAACAAAATTTTTCTCATCTAGTATGACTTCTTAATATATTATATTATCAAGTCCAATTTTTGAATGATTATCCTTTCTTATATGTTGTCACACAATCTACCTTATGTCCTAAACTTTAAAATCTATGAAATTGTTGGCATTTGGAAAAGTACAGTTGAGATGACAACATTCTATAATATTCCTTCTAATTGAAAGTCAGCATGGTGCTATAAACATGGTATGTAACTTGTGATAAAATAATAAGTTCTGGAGAAATTTAAGAACAGAAGTTAAAAAGTTGTCAGGACATGCCTTTAGCAGCCCCAGTGAGGCCTTTGACAGGAGTGAAAGCAGACCACCAAATTGAATGTATGTAAGACCCCCAATCTATTCCATTATTCATCATTGACCAAAACCACTGCTTCAAAGACTATCCCTATAGACTATTATAATCAGAACTGATTTATCAGCTCCATCTAAGAGGCCCTTAACCCCAACCTAATTACTTACATTTTTAGTTATCTGGGACCTCAATATTTCTCAATATCTGTATCTATATCCCCACACATCTCTGTAGATTTCTTTCTTAATTTGATCTAATCTCTTATTCCATCATCAACATGAGTTTTTTCTAAGACTCGTTTCCTGATTAAAGCCGTACCGGTTCTTTAACACCCAAGCTATTCCTGTGCCAGTAAGACTGCCTAATGAAGCTGCATTTTCTCTCAGCTCCACTTCTACTTCCAGTGCTGGATGTTAGGCAGGTCTCCTCCTATCACCAAGTGAGGATAGGTTCTCACTATCACCAACCACTTCCCAGAACCCTCAGCACAATCAGATATTACCATATGCTGTAACTGCTTATTGTGGCCATCTATTTACCTTGTTACCCTTCCTCAGTTTAGATTCTCAATCTATATCCTTCCCCAAATATTAATATAAAAATTCTTGATGATTTCATTATTCACAAAGACTCGATGTATTATTGTATACACATATGCTATAAACAAAACAAAAACATCGCAGTGCATATATGTGTAATATATGTAATGGTCTCTCTTTCTATAATGCTATAATATTCTTGACAAGTCCAGTCTTCATTCTATTTGCAAGAAAACTAGTAAAACTGGATTTATCTGTACTATCAAGCAACAAATCTACATGTTTCAAGTCAGCACTTTGAAGAATTAGGGATAAATAGGGATCTTTGTCTCCTTACTGTTACATACCTTTTGCATTTATTATTTGTAGAATCAATATTTAAATGGGAAAAAAATCATTTTTGACCAGATCCAAGTCCTCCATCTTACCAGTCTCAAAACTTGGCATAGTTTAGCAGCATTGTAATTTCACCTCATCCTGTTCCATCACACCCTTGCATTCAAACCTTATTTAGAGATTTTTCCAAACTGCTCTATTTAAAACTCTAAATACAAAATAATTCCTGAGTCTGATCTCTATGTCTCACTATCCTTTAGTATAATTTCCTAGAACTCATATTCCCTTGATTATTAGCCCAAGTGGGCACTCTCATCCACTGGAATTTACACCTTTTGTCTCCTAAAATATACCATGGAGAGTCAATATCTCTTTTTACCTGGTTTAGACTTCATCATTAAAATCATAACCTTGAACACATTCTCAGTTCCCACACCTTTCTTTTTAGAGAATAGAAGTGTCAAAACCTCAGCCTCAATTATTCAGTTTTCTGCCTTCCCTGCTTCTGAACCTGAACAAATACATAATGCTTTTCTTACTTTAAATTCATCACCACAACTTCAAATGTGCCCCCAGTTCTATCCTAAAAATACTGTTATTTTTATAGATCATTCAGTCACCCACTCTCATAGAAAGTTATTTTAAATTTCTCATTTCCCTATTAATATTCAACACATTTCTATCCCTCACTCTGATCTTTACCTCCAAGAAAACGGAAAAATGGCAAAAGATTTTCATCATCATATCGCTAAATCTAGCAAATTACCAGTATTTTTATCATGTGCCTGTCTGGCTGCTTTTTATATTAGGTGGGCTCTTCAAATTCCAACCAAAGGCTTACATTCCAAGAAAGGGAATTCCCTTCCTAGGAGAGGAATTGATTTGTTTCTTAATTATCTTTCTTGAGTTTCATCAATTTTCTGACTTTGAGTGAATCAAGTGCTCATCAGTATACAAATTTTCTATGGTGCTATTCATTCTTGAAAAGACATGCCATATTATTTGCAGCCCATATCTCTTCTCTGATCTTCATTACAACAAGATATCAAATAATACATGTTTATATTTGCTTTGAATTAAATTCCTCAAATTCTATCTCTGGCTATCACCAAGCATTTGTTCTAACAAAAACAAAGGTAGATTAGAGATCCAATCTGAAATATATTTATCAAGTCTCACATCATCTCTCCTTAATATTTGGCAGTTTTTATTTCCTTTTTCTGTGTGCATTTTGTAGTCTATTGATGAGATCACCCAGTCCTTGATGTTACATACCATCTACATGTGGTTGAATCTCAGTAGATCTCATTTTGCCTGGCTTCCTCTCTCTAGTCATGTATTCAACTCTATTATTTTATTTGAATCCTTAATAGATATATTAATTTCAATAGGTTCAAAGAGTTTTAAATTTCCAATCTACCCCAACATTTCTTTCATATATTACTACTGGTATTAGTCAATGGGAATATAATCATCTCTTTTGGCCTAATTATTTAGTACAGAATTATTTGAGATGCCCTTGATTGTTTTCTTTGAATGTGTATTTAATGTCTTAGCAAATTAGCAAATATAGAAAATTAACAGAATATAGAATACTTATAGAATATAGAATACATATATCACCACTTAAATAGTCTGAATTTAAAGATATACTTGGACCTTCTTTTCCTGATATAGAGTTATTAGTATATCTAATGATGAAGGAAGTTTGATGGAGTGGGAGGAAGCATGGGAGGCTGTGAAGTCACGGGCAGATAGCCATGGTGAGGGAGTTGGGTAGGATGGAGCTGGAGCTAGGTTGTTATTCTGTCATGGTTAAGTTATTGGCTACATTGAATAATTAAGTTAGTTATGCAAATAGGTAAATATTTTGGGTTGACAACTTTCTCACTGTGAAGAAAGGAAAAATAAGCATGTAAATATACATATATAAACACATATAAAAACATAAAAATACAAACAATATGATAGTAATAATTTAATATTTATGATGAAAATCTCAAGTGATCATCAATAATAGTTTGTTTAAATCATTATCTAATCTGTGCCTTTAGGAAAGTTATACACACTCACACACACGTAATACATACATATAGACAGAGAGCGAAAGAACTAGTGTTATTGGAGAAATGAATTAGTCCAAAACTGAGGCAAGAAAAGATCAAAATGAATCTAGAGTGCTTTTTCATCCAAAGAAATGTTAAAGAATTGTGGAATATATAAAAAGATATAAAAGTTAACTAGAGATGACTCCTAAAGACAGAATTTGGATAATTTAAGAACTAAGAAATTCATTACATAAATAGAAATTCATGAGTCCACATGAAAATACATAAGTTGACAAATGAGTAAAAATTGGCAAAAAAAAGAAAGCTCATCCTTGTAGTCAATGACCAACTAATACATTTTTAAAAAATGAAAGACATAGAAGATCATCAATGCCAACATCACAATGACAGTTGATTCAGGGGGAGCCATCACGAGTGCCAAAACTGTCTGATGGAGGTACCCATACTTGTCCCTGGATATCTTCTTCATGCTGGACTGTTTGTAATGACAAAAAATGATAACTCATGGTGCAAATATTTGATAGATACCAATCTAATGAGAATGCATGACCTGTGTTACAAGACACAGGTTGAAGGGCAAGCATTTTCAAAGTGTAAAAACACAAGGGATATTGAAGATGGAGAAACTACAGATTGAAGGACTGAAAAGAGATAGCCAAGATATGCAGAAAATTCCCTTGAAGGATCTTGGACTAATAAAAGAATGGACATTGTTGGAGGAATTGGTGAGAGTTGCATGAAGTTTGTTGACTGTATTACAGTATTGTGGTATCAGAGTTGATTTCTACCTTAGAAGAGTTGTCTGATAGATGTCAAAGCCAAAATTCTTGCCCCTGATAGATTCACACTCCAGTGCCTAGTAATAAGCTAATATTAAGTTTGCAGTTTTCTCATA
Source organism: Uropsilus gracilis (assembly GCA_004024945.1). Classification (NCBI taxonomy): domain Eukaryota; kingdom Metazoa; phylum Chordata; class Mammalia; order Eulipotyphla; family Talpidae; genus Uropsilus; species Uropsilus gracilis. Next base: position 151,669 of record PVHY01000920.1, read on the forward strand.
GATGTTTCCTAAAAAGGAATATCTGAAAGTAGGAGAGTCAGTAAAACGTTGACAGTGACAAAGAAATTACCAAGACTTAATACAGAAATCTTCAAAGTGTTAACTTCAAGGAAAGAGAAAAACAGAGCAGAGCACTCTGATTAATTTTATCTGTCAATTATATTGCGAATACTGAATATAAAATGTGAATAGTCCATTCACAATTTAGAAGTGCAATTCTAGAATACTTGAACATAACACCATCAGTCCATTACCCTAAAACTTAGAGGAAATCTCTTCTAAGAGCAGTATGAACACAGAAGATACAAGACAGAAAAAAAAACATGCATGAAATACCTTTAATTTTCAATTGTTTTGTTTAGAAATTAAGGTAGCTGTACTTAATTTGACTTTTTCTAGCTGGTCTATCAACTCTACTTATTAATAATCAAGTCAAAAGCAACTTTTGTGTTAGTAATGAGGTTGCAGGTGGAAGCCTTGGACAGGACATGCAGGTGTTCGAGATGAATGGCTAAATGAAGGAGACATCTGGTTAAGTTTTTGTGGAAGTTGTCAGTTCCCTTTCCAGTTGGAATCACTGTGGATTGTGTAATACCTATAACACTTGCAGCAAAAGACAGATACATCCCTGAAAACATCCTTCATTCAACTGGAAATTCCTAGACAATCTGGATCAGTGGCATTCTAAAAGGAAAGTACGAGGAAATTGCTCTCCGTTCACTCTATCTTTCTTTAAAAAGGAAGATGTTTCTATAAGTGGCAAATTCAATTTTCAACACAGTAAATTTTTTTCTGAAAATCCATGTATTTTTACTTCTATCAACTCCACTTTGATTTTTTTTTGATACACACATATTTTAAATGTATAAATGTAGTTTCATCGGCTAAAACTGAATCTCATTGGTCCATTATGACCCGTATTATCCAAAACATTAAGGGCTTTCTTTTTAAAGATAAACTATAGACATGAGAATCCCAAGAAACACACTATCGACACAATGGTGACAATTGCAGGTTAGTGAGAAGGTATTCACATTTGCTTCCAAATTAAGTCACAGGAGCATTTTTATTTTTCTAATGCATATACACACATATATTCCTTAATGGCTAAGATCAGATTATGATTTTAAACAAACTATTATTGAATATTCACTCAATCTCTTCATTTGTACATATAGATGTTAACAGTACTAACTGTACAGAGTTTTGAGGGCAAATGAGTTAACACATGCATAATTTAACATGGTAGCTATTAATTTTTTCCAGACGTCATTGATCTAGAGATAAAATACACACTCTTCCTTGGGAAATTTGCATAAGATTCATAAATAGAGTGAGTTATCTATAAATTAATATCAAAATGTGTTTGATTATGGTTCAACTCTAGTAAGAGCTATCTTAGGACATTTGCTTGTTGCTGAGAAAAGTAGACAAGCAGTTTATAGCACTGAATTGAACAAAACAAAGATTTGACTTTAACAAATTGCTTCTAAAAATTCCCAAAAAGAAGTAAAGAAAAAGAGAAAAAAATAAATTATAACAAAGAACAAAAACAATGAATGTGTATTTACAAATGGTTAATTGTGAGGAGGAATCACCAGAATAAAGTGAGGCTATTGAAAATTATAGCTAGTTCAATGGAATAGTGTATCAGAGAGATGAAAAGGACTTGAGTGATTAATTTAAATTCATTCTGATAGGCCCCCACCCTGCTTCTGTTTGCGAATTTTTTCTTGCCATCACATAGGGTAGGTTTTGGGAAAATTTGATAAATATGTCTGATATATTTTCACTCAAGTCCCCAATCAAGTTGTTCAACAAAGCAAAGCAGAGAACAAAACCACATGCTATGTTATGAGGTTATCCTCATTAATCAGCCTGTGCTGATTACAGTAACACAACAATGAAAATGAACCTGTTGCAAATTTGTCTAATTCATAATTTTGCTCATTTTGGAGACTCAAGAATTACTCACTAATGTATTAATATCTCTCAGGTTGTACAATGGTCAAAATGTGTATTTCAGAGGAACAGGTGAAAACCTGACTCAACAGAAGACATTTGAGTTGGTATTTTCCATTAACCATAAAAAGGGTTATTTTACATCATTGAAAAAAAAGTGCTTATCATAAGTGAGGTGTTTGTAATACTCTTCTTGTAAGGTTTGTCCATTACAACCATTGATAAGGCCTTTGGTCCTGCATTATTTACCATAGTATCTGTTAGCTAATCAAAATTATTGTGACTTAAAATTGTTGAAATCATGATTACATTTTGAAATGTTTTATTTTTATTACCTAAAATATAAACTTTTCAAAGATTATCCTTACATTGAATAATTTATTATTCCTAGCTCAAAATTATGCCTAATTTGTAAAGTATATTCAACTTCTTTCAAAAAGTATTTGAAGTCGCTTCATATTAACTGTTACACTATTATCCATATTAAATCTTATATACCCATCAAAAACAAAGTTCTTAATAAAGAAAATATATTTTAAGATAAAAGCAAATTTCAGGCTATTATTATTCATGTTAAAATTGGGACAATTAAAATATTAGACAAAAATAAACAATCAGTCATTCACTATTAGAAGAGTATATATTATTTTACTAGTCTCTCCTTAAAAATTCACTGTTACTCGGCCTACACTATGTGCTATGCTATGATCCCACTCTATAAAAGTATGTAAGCCTAAGAAGTCAGCCAGATTCACAGGAAGCTTAAGAGACTGTGGAAAAAAAATTCATTGCCTTGGATAATCTATATTTTAAGAACATAATCTTTATTCTTTCTGGGTTTAAAAGACTAGAAAATAAAGCTAAAGAGATAATTAGGGACAATTCATAAATTAGCATATGTAGAATGGCTTAAAATAGGTAAAAGACTCAAAAACTGCCTTTGATAGACAACTATATTAGTAGCAGAGGACCTAAAAATGTCCTTCCAAATGTTGAGGGCAACTATGATTAAAAGGAAAAAAACCATTTGGGTGACGATATCATTAGGCAAATCAATCACTAATTCATAAGCAATCTGATTTTGGTGAACTGGCTTTCCTCTAATTTAGCATGTCCAGAACCAACATGATTTCTTTTATTTACATTTTAATTGAGATAACAACATTGGTTTGTATTGTATTGCCCCCTGCTACCCCCTTTCTAGTGCTGTTATACTCTTATGTAACCTCAATTTCAAAGGAAGCATGAAAGTTTTTGTACCAGGTGAACTTTCCTCTATATTGAAATAAAGAGGACCAGGAAACAGCAACGAAAATGTCAAATTGTGCAAGCAATTTCAGTTGTGCTATTTACAAATGCATCTGAATGATGCATTTCTCTGCAAAATGAAATATACCACACAGGGCATTTTGAGATAATTTTCGACAAGCAATGATACCAAACCTAAATAATTTTTTCAGCAAATATTGTCTTTTCCCACTTAAATATCACCAGGCCAGGACTCAGCAAAACACATGTAAAGAATTTTATAAAACAAGCAGTTCTTAAGAAGGGTGATGTATTTCCATCATATTTTGATGTAAGCCAGACTGAGCCTGTTGATGGGTAGTAACACAATTTAGTTTTGAAACAGTTGTGACTTAATGACAGTTAGATCTTAGTGTCCTCTTTTTTCTTAACACAAAGCTCTAATTTTAAGAAACAAACTCAAACCAGACCATCCACATTGTAGATCTATAGTCTCATTTAACCAGAGATAGATTTAGCGTGATGAGTGTGTGTACATGTATCTCTAAGCATGTGCATTTGAGTATATGTGTGCATGATTGCAAGAAACTTTCAAGGTTACTTCAGGCTTCTCCCCAGGAATTTATATAGATAATGAAAAAGCCATATGACGAGATCTTGGCGCTAGTGGTTCATTGTAGCATGCTTTCCCTGAGTTAAACAAATAACTATCATAAAGCATATAATGTGAAAAGGCTATAATATGCGTTAATATGCTTATAGATAAGTATATACTTCTCTAGATATGCTATAATATGAATTATGTGTAATTATATATTCCTTCTTACTCCTTTCCAGAACCATCCTAATTTCAGGCATCCACTAAAAGAAACTGAGAATTCAGTCATTGTATGCAGATGGACCCTTCTAGGTGGGAATCTGTCCAGAGTTGTATAATGCAGTCATGTGAGCAGCATGACAGCAGATTTCTCAGGTTCTCACATGGCCTGCCAAGAATAAGACTCATTCTACCACTACTTGGAAAATGTAATAATCACTTGATCTCTCTAGAAACCAGTTCTTTCAGTGCAATGGTTAATTAGAGTCACTCGGTTCATCTATCCAAAATAATATCCAAAGCAATTTTAGACTCACAAAGCAATTTTAAACTCACAAATGTTTTTAAAGCCAGAAGAAGAGATTCCTGGAAAATGGCACAAATTATAATATGGAATACGATTTCTATACAGTTAACTTGATTGAAGTTATGTATTGAGGAAACTGCCTTTCAACTATATCTCCTAACGATTACTAGAGGTTTCTAAGGAAGATATTTTTAAATGCTCCTGTTCCATTCTGGTCACTCAAGTTTCAATATTTTCATGAAAACTCCATGTTTGGATGAACATCTTGAGGTTACAAAGAAAATTTCTAAGGAGTAAACAATGATAAAAGGACATCTGACTTTTCTTTTTACTTCAAAAAACTCTTTGCAGTAGTACTTTCTATTCATAACAAGGTGATCTTAAAATTTAAAGTAATCTAACTCTAAAGAAATAGAAGCTTCATGGAGATCAAAATAACACTTGAAGTACAATAGACCATTCTTATCTGTAGTTTCTTTCTTCTGAGGTCCACGACAGTCAAAAATATTATGTACAATAAGACATTTTGAGAGAGACTTTTATAATGTACTCATGTTTATAGACTTTTATAATGTACTCACTATAATGTAATCACATAGTTATAATTATTCTCTTCAGTTGTGCTAATCTCTTATGGTAACTAAATTATAAAGGTTATTTTTAAAATTTGAAAGCACAGGTTTATTAGGAAATGGAAAAAAAAAAAACAAAGAAGCAGCTGCATAGTTACAGGTGGGCAGGAGAGCTGTTACAAATTACACTGTATCCTAGGTATCTATGTGACAGGAAAATGTAATATGTATAGGAGTTGGAACTATCTGCATTTCCAGGCTTCCACCGAAGTTCTTCAGAAGTATTAAGCTTGGTTAGGCGGAGACTACTTCATAGGCCAAATAAAGCCAGAATTGTAGAGAGCAAAGCAGCTAGTTAAAACTCGAGGCAATTTGAAGAATACTAAGTTGTATAATTATTTAAAACTAATTATAGCTAAAATGACTAGACAAGGCCTGTGCTTTCAAGGAGCTTAAAAATTATCAGAGAAGAAAATAATGCAAGTAATTACCAAAAATGCATAATAAGATGGAGTTAATGAAATGCTCTGTGAATAGGAAGAGGAAGACAATACAGGTTTAGCTGCAACTTAAGGGGTGAGAGTCAGAGTTAGAATTTGCAGCAGCAGGGAAAGTGTTTTTCACAAGAGGGAAGAGCTTATGAACAGACTTGGAAGCGCCAGGGGTTGGAGGAATCTGAAGAACTGAAAAGGTCTAATAAAAATGAGATAAAGGAAAGGGATGGCAAAGCAAGAAACTAAAGAAATATTGAGGAATGTACAGGAAAAAGAACATCATAAAACAAGCTCTGTGATTTGCCCTTTGTTTCCAAGACAATGGGTAGTCCCTGAAGAAATTTAAGCAGCCCAGTGCTAAACTCCACAGGTGTCTTAGTAAAATCATTCTGACTGCAAAGTGGAGATTGAATGAGAGGTGAAAAGCTAAAGACATTTTAACTGTCTTGGTCTGCAACTGTTCTTGTGTTACTATCATGGTGGAGAGTGTCAATCCAAACCACCCCATTTCCAAAAAATAAGCTCCAGCAGCAACAAGAATATTTCAAACTAAATGTTAACAAGAACAGATCTGTTCCATGCCAAGACTGAAAGAAAAAAGGAAAGAATAAATGGGAAAACATTAAAAATGAGGGCAAGAGAAAAGTGAAAAGAAATTTTCCAAATATTATATACAAGTATCTTAACTTCACCCATGTCACCTAAAATTTAAAAGACTAAACATATAATAATAATACATAAAAATCACTTTCATATATTTTACAGTTAATATACTATTCACAAAGTTATTCAATCCCAGAACTGCTGCCAGTGCTTGGATACAATAGAAAGCTTTAAGCATAAAATATGAGCGTGATTTTCATACTACAATTGTCATGTTAATAAAGCCTCAGTCTTTTGGAGGGGGAAGAATCATTAGCATAAAAATATCATTCCAAGATGGGAAATTTTCTACCAAAAATGAACTAAGCAAACTAAATTATTTCAAAAAGCCATTGAACAGCTGTCAAGTTTAAAGCACTTTTAGCCAAAGTCAGCAGGGGTCTGATTCAGGCTAATAATCTACAGGTTAAATGCACATCATGACTCATCAGAGCCTAAAATCTCTCCACTGTTTATAAGTTTTCAGGCAAGACAGAACCCATGATAATTCTTTCCATATCATCATTAAAGCTATATTTCAGTGGTTTAGGTTAACATTCTACTTACCCTAAATGAAGGCACATTTTCCCATAGATAAGTAATACAAAAATATGGCACTGACATCTTAATGATTTACAGGTACTCTTGGAAGATGATGATTTTAACAAGCAATTGAAAGGGATATATGCAATCCCTGATTTTGATGGATGTTTTTAAAAGAACAGTATCTGAAATATAATACTGTATAAAGAGTTTGTATATTTTTTGAAATAGTTATGAAGAAGCACATCAGAGATTAAAGTGAAAATGAAAAACTAAAAGTTCAATCAATACAATTTGTAATTCTTGACTAAACAAAACTTGGTGAGTAAAACAGAAAGAGGTCTATAACTTTCTTGCAAATTAATATTTGACTCAGTAAAGGCAGTTGACATATATTTTCTGTTGTCTTTTTTCCTCCTCTTTACGTCATTCGATTCTTCCATCTCTTCTTCCTTATTTCTCCTTCACCTACCACCACTACTGCAACTAATACTTTATCACTAAGATGACAGAAATCCTTCAGTGGCTTATTTCATCCTTATTGAGTCAGAAAGTGTGCTATCTACAAAATTTTCTTTTAATTCTCATAATTAAAAATAAACAGAATCATAATTGTTTTAATATTTCCATTGAAATAACAACCAGAATTCATTCAAATGACTTCCAATTTTATCTGATTGCAGAGTTCATAAATGTGAAACCTGTCTTTATCAGGCAAAAGAGTAAGTGAATAAAATCAATTAACTCAATAATAGGATTAAAAAAACAGGTGTCATATTTTTAAATAAATCATAATATGCTAATTTTTTTACACATTTATTCATTTCACTATCCCTTTCTTTTTTGAAGGATAATCCATGCAGTCCACCACTTCCAAAATGTGGGGAAGTGTTAGAATAACAATATCAACAAAAATGCCATTCAACCAAGAAAATACCTTCCAATAAACCAGAGGAAATAGAGGAGAAAATGTGATAGAGAATTGCTGTCTCATTCTCTTTTGAATACATCCAGCACTTCCTATTCTGTGTGCTGGTTTAAGAAGCCGATTTGTATTCTAGGATATAGGAGAAAAAGACAAGAAATGCTTTAGTAGAAAATACATAATAATTATTTGGAGGACTCCCAAGTACATTGGAGTTAGTGTGCACTTCCCTGATCATTGCCTAAGGGGAGGTGAATTATTCAATGACTCTACACAGGTCATATGGTGCCACTTCCAACATGGCAACCACACACATGAGAGGGTAGCCATAACTGGCAGACTCAAGGGGGGCAGCCTCCAAGAGAACTGTGTACTTCAGTATGAAGACAAGAAAGCAAACCATTTTTCTCCAGTTTCCCAGAAATATTTAGTCATAAGTGAGAAGAAAAGCTCTGATGTTAAGAAAGACTGAGGATAGCCATTCATGTGGCTCCATGAGTTCAGAGTACAGCAAGTCAGACACAAAGGAACCTCATGGGCCCAATGACATGTCACTGTCCATCAACAGAGGATTCCCAAGGGGAAGACTGGATAATCCATGCATTAGCAGACAATAGTTCAGAATGTGGACAGATGAAACCAGACCTACAATGGAACCCCACTATGGGATAAATAGCTTACTTTGAAAGAGTGACAATTTTATGAGAAAGAAGGTAGGGGAGGCCATTTAAGCAAAGACAGAATAAGATCTCTTACATATGGCAGAAACTTAAAAAACAAAGGATTTACTCTAAAACCATAATTCAACAAAAACAGATTAGGATCTTTTAAAAAGGAGACAAATTAGTGATGATTAACAAGTAATGATAAAACATGAAAAGAGTTAAAGAGAAAAAAGTTAACAAACAGAAATTTCATAGATAGGCAAATCAGAAAGAAAAAATAAGGAGACAAATAGGAATAAAAAGATAGCAAATTGGTGTCAACTATATCCAAATGAACAGAAGTAGACAAAAGTCAGAGTTTTAAGACTGTGTTTAAAATCCTATCTTGTATTTCCTCTTCGAAGAAGTTTTTTTTTAGTTCTGCACCATATTTTATTATTGTTTTGCTTTTGTTTAATTGTGTGAGTTCCTTGTGGATCTTTGTTATTAAACCCTTATCATTCTTGTGCAGGGCAAAAATGTTTCCCATTCAGTTGGGCTTCTTTTAGTTTTTTTCTGTCATCTCTTTTGGTGTACAGAAGCTTTTTAGTTTGATGTTGTCCCATCTGTTTAAGGTTCCTTCAATTTTTTGCCATCAGTAGATTTTTCCAGAAAAGGGTTTCTAAACTGTACTTCCTGGAGAGTTTTTCCCAAGTTATTTTCTATATATGTTATGGTTTCAGGTCTGACATTTAAATCTTTTATCCATTTTAAATTGGTTTTTGTACAAGGTGTGAGGATGTTGTCTTGGTCCATTTATTTGCAGGTCTTAGTCCAATTTTCCCAGCACCATTTATTAAAGAGGTTATCTTTGTTCCAATGTAAATCCCCCCCTTTGTCAAAGACTAGTTGACTATATATGTGTAGTTTTATTTCTGAGCACTCAATTCTGTTCCATTGGTCTGATTGTCTGTTGTTGCACCAGTACCATGCTGTTTTAATTATTATGGCTTTGTAGTATAACTTGAGGTCTGGGATAGTTGGTCCTCCATTCTCTCTTTTTTTGGACAGGAGGTTTTTTGATATTCAAGGTCTTTTGTTATTCCATATGAACTTCGCAATTGTTTTTCCATTTCTTTAAAGAATGTCATTGGAATTTTTATAGGAATTGCATTGAATCTGTAGATTGCTTTTGGCAGGATGGCCATTTTGATGATGTTAATTCTTCTAATCCATGAGCAGGGAATGTCTTTCCATTTCCTTATGTCTTCTATCTCTTTTGGCAGCTTTTTAAAGTTTTATTTGTATAGATCTTTCACGTGCTTTGAAATGGCCAACAGGCACATGAAGAATTGCTCAATGTCACTAGCAATAAGGGAAATGCACATCAAAACCACAATGAGATACCACCTTACAGAATGGCCCACATCCAAAGAATGGGCAACAACAGGTGCTGGTGAGGATGTGAATAGAAGGGGACACTCTTACACTGCTGGTGGGTATATAAACTGGTCCAACCTCTGTGGAAAGCTGTATGGAGGGCCCTCAAATTAATGATAATGGAACTACCATTTGACCCAGCAATTGCTCTCCTGGGAATTTACCAAAGGTGACTTCAATGTGGGTACAAAGGGACACCTGTACTTGGACGCTAATTTCAGCACCTTTTATAATTGCAAGGACATGGGAGCAACTGAAATGTCCCAAAACAGATGACTGGATGAAAAAGATGTGGTATATATACACACAAGGGAATATTACTCATCAATTAAAAATGACAAATTAGATGATTTTATGATAACATGGATGAATTTAGAAGAATTCTTATTAGCAGAAACAAGTCAAAAAGAAAAAAACCAGAAACCAAATGATTTTACTACTATATGGGACATGGGAAAGATAAACAAAAATCCATGAAGAAGAGTCAAAACAAGCCAACAAACAAATTGAAGTATGGGGGGGGGAGGGGGAGATGAGACAGGGTGGGAAGAGTCAGGGGTGGGTAAACCCCAGAGATAACAGAGATGTGAAATTCACATATAAATAAAATATTTAAAAAATAAAATCCTATCTTGACCAAGTCAGTTTCCATCTAAAATAGAAAGGCATGTCAAAAGATAGGTAAGCTTAGTCTGAAAAGATTCAAAGATAAATATTTTTAGCATCATGGGCAATTTCAACTCAGAAGCAATTATACAGCTTGGCTACTAGAGCAGGAAAGCAGAAGCAGACCATATATAAATGAATGAGTGCAACTGTGTCAGTAAACATCTAAAAACATAGCAGCTGCATCATATTTGTAATAGTAGCCACAGTGGATCACCCAACACAAGATATAGACCAAAATGTTCAAGGAAATGGAGAGAAAAGTTTGAACAAGTTAACACTGACCATAAGAAAGTCTGGGGTCATTATACCGAATTATATAGGATCATTTCATAATGATGAAAATTTAAATCCATTATTTTTAGAATTAAAAAGATTTACTTTTTCTATATAACAACTTTGGAATAAGAAGGTAACTCCACATGCCAAGAATTTTATATACTGCTTTACCACGGCAAACATGATACAGTTATTATTGAGAGATTAGGTATAAACTTAATCACTAATCTGATAGTATAAATGGATAAAAGCCTTCTGTTGTCCCAATAAATTCTCATCTTCTCAACTTGCAGAATGCAGTGATTTAGAAAAGTTTCTGCACACATGAACATTGTGCCCTGTTAATTAGTATGTCACTATTTTCCATAATACATTGCAATAGTGCATCATGGGGTTACAAAATGGAAAAATAAACATTAATGATGTCTAAAGTAACTCAAAAAATGAAATTCCAAATATTAAAAATCGGTGATAATATAATTGCCTTATATTTTTACCTTTTAATTATACCTAGGCAGTATAAGTTACAATTAATTATTAACTAGTAAAGCATTGGCATGTGATCACAAGAAATGTTCATTTATTCCAAGTAGTACAAAAAAGATCTGTGTGATCATGTACTAAGATTGGATAAAATGTAGACTCTCCACTACCACACACTTTTTTTTCTCTGTCCCACATGTTTTTGGCTTTTGGAATATTTAACCCATAGTGTTGCTGCTATTGCTAGCTTATCATATTTTGGGTTCCATGGTAACTCACGTTTCATGATTTTGTTTCTACTATTTTCTGTATAATTCTAGATTTAGTTGTTTCATCAGATTTTGTAGATGGGTTTTAAAACATTCAAAATCTACTGTGCAACTCACTTTCTATGGGATATCTCTTAATGACACTTATTTAAATATTTAATCCTTTCATCCAGATTTCATCAAACACTATCCTTCCTTCCCCCCCTCGCTGACACCTCCCCTCCCCGGATTTTTATTGTATGTTCAGAAGAAATATTATGATCAACATGAACTGGGACATGGGTGAAGAAAATGTGAATTTTCCTGCCTGATGGTTTTTAGGAATATATGGTTATTGTGATATTGCACCAAATATACAAGATAAGTAAAGAGTGAGTATAGTACTAGTAGTCATTAGTCATTTGGAAAATAGTTGTAAAGTGGCAAGATACGTTCAAGGCACATTACCACAGGCAGTGAGATAAGGGGGAAAGTTTTGAAAATGATATAAAGCACAGATGCAAAGATTCTAAAGGGAAGGAGTTGTGGGGATAAAAAGAGTATCCTGAGGGAAAAGACATTGTTGACTTTACAAACTAGAGTGATAGGCAGTAATAGAGTAGTTGAATTATATGAGAACTGAGAGTAAGAAAAACTATACCAACATCACACACACCAAGACCCTGCTGTATGTTTTTATGTACATTATGTTGCTTAATATCTACACAATTGTCTAAGATACATATTACCATCCCCATTTTAAGGTGAAAAGACAGAAGACTATAAAAGACTGCAAAAGGACTTCATAAAGTAAAAGTGGCCAGACTTTCCCCCAAATACAAGTTCATAATTATATGAATCTGTCTATTTAATCCTACAAAAACTATGTACCAAGAAAAAAATACCCAATTCACAACAGTGAATGCAATTATTAAACAAATGAAACAATAAATAAGTAAAAATTTCAGACTTTAAATTAAAATCCAGCATGGTGTAAATAACTGATGCAACTGTGTGCCAAAAAAAGCAAATTATACTACTGAGGAGAAACTGGGTCTTACAAGAAAAGTCATGTTAACTGCTGGGGTGTGGGAGGCAAGTGCATTGAGGAGATTTAAGCAAAAGATAACAAAAAATTAATTTCCTTTTTATTCTTTACCAGCTCTGACTAAAGAAATTATTTTTAATAATTTTCAATCTTCTTAAACTGACAGGAATTATTAATTATTTGATTATACCGAAACTACTCTGCAAGTTTTCATTATCTTTCTTGGAGTATAAAATTTGTTTTTAAAAGAAATTTTTTACAACCTTTATCTGCTCCTAAATTCATTTCTTTACAAGCAACTATTTCAGGCTTGTTCCATTTAGTGGTCTATTAGCATAAAATTTCCCTTATTGTACTTAATTTAAAAGATATACTAGCTGTTCTTGTCTAAATCTTTATGAGTACTAGCTAAAATAATTAGTTTTCTGTTCAAAAAAAATGATTTTATAATATTCCATGAGGTCTTATCTGTGATACTGCTTTTAATGCTTACCTCTAATACCTGATAGCTTGTTGTAAAACCATTTACTTGCTCCCATTTTGAAAGTAGAATGAGGGATTCAAATTCTAATTATAACATTACAAATTGAAACTTGCTATAACTTGATATAAGAAGATAAATGAATTATATAGAAGTCTGAGACCATTGCCAGTCACAAAGCAAATTTCTGACATACAAATGTCTTTTCTCTTTTTTTGATTTTTAAACTAATTCATTTGCTCTTTTTGTTGGAGTCTATTGTCTTTCCTGTTATGCCTTTTGTAACCTTTTCATACAAGCAGAAATTTATTTACTTACCACTAAAAGCTTATTTGACAGAAAGTTACTTTGAATTCAACTCAATGAACATGCATTCTACAAGAGTCATGCAAGAAATGGAGATGAGGAATGCACACCATCTCTATAAGCCTACTAACTACTAACATCTGTTTAGCCCATGAAAAAGAAAAGGGAAAAAAGAAGGGTTTTAATTAAAGGTACAATATTCTAAGTATTCAAAAAATTTCATTTGTCCTCAGAAAAGTCACATGACAATAATTCCTAGCAATACTGTTATTCATATGATATCTCATCAAGGTGCCAAACTTTAAATAAACAGCAGAATCGTTTTATATGTTTTTCTGATTTAAAAATCTGCAATTTTGACTTGACTCATCTTTCATAGTATGTTTCCAGGAACAGGATTTGGAAGTATAGAGCCTGAGGGATTAAAAACCTGTTTCTGTGTGCTTCTACACTGTTGTTTCTGCAAGACAGTTCTGCAAATCTGATGCACCTTGGAGAGAAGCAGAAGGAGAACTTTAGCTCGTGGATCACATGGTTTTCCAAGATAAACTGTCTCAGGTGAGTGTTCTTCTGATAGCAATTCTCATGGGGAAGAAAGGTTCTGTTGATGAATGGAGCTAGTAGATGTTTCAGTATAAATATTTTTAAATCCTCGGTAATGCTGGGAAATGTTTCATATTGCACTCTAGAAAGATAAACTATAGATTCAGAAAATATAGTGCCATGACTGTTTGGTAGAATTTAAATTTAGGTGAGACTACCCTTCCCACCATCCCTTTTCCTGTGTGGTCAGGAATAAAAGATGAAGAGGAGATCAGAAAGGTGTAATTGAAGACACAGCCATTTATTGCCCTCTGTAATCCAGTGTAGCATGGCAGGTTCTGGGGCTGCTCACATATGAATATGCACCTCTGGGGTACAGCCCAAGAGGACATTATCTTCAGTTGGGTGTCTCCCATCAGCTTTGTAAGATTTTATTAGCTCCCACCATCATGTAAATTCTGATCTCACTCCACAATTTTTATTCTGTATCAATCATAACAGTTCTACTCTCTGTTCCAACCCTAAACAGTAGCCAAGCTATTTTTCATATCAATAATATATGGCCAAGATGCAAACTTCAATATCCCTGCATAATACATGCTTTCTCTCTTTTACAGGAATGTATGTTTACTGTAGGGAGGGGAAGAAATAAATTTCCAAGTCCATTATTAATAAGGCAGTAATAGCATCTTTCTCAGATGGGATCCTTTCTTTTACTTTTCTATGTGCCAATGATTAAAATAGAATGTATTATTACTGCTAAATTTTGTGTGGCATTATGAAATGACATTCCAAATAACCTCTCCACTAGATAATACTCAATAGTAAAGTACATGCATTCATATGTACACTATATACACACACTCACCCTCTCTGTATCTTTCTCCTCACACACACATGTACACATACACAAACACATACCACACACACACACACACACACACACACACACACACAGAGCCGGGGCATGAAGGCCTTTTATTATTATTTTATTATTTATTGTCAGGAACTGCCAGTAACTGATCAGAACTTGTGCTGTGGATAAAGAAAACTTCATCTCACTATCTTATCTGTCTCCAGAACACTGAAGATGTAATGGCATTATTAACTTTGAGTGGGCAGCAGTGTCTCTGTTCTTCCAATATTTACCCTAAGAAACATTCCTTAAGAGATAACAACAAAGTAATGAGGGAATCCCCTCTATCCTACAAGTATCCTACAAGAACTAATGTTTTACCTAATCTGATTTTGTCTAAGCCATTTCCCCCCTTGTATTTCTAGTTGTGAATCCGATAAATATCATTTGTGGGGTACAATAAAGTGGCTGGATGATGAATACTTTCATCCACTCCCAGTCTCTTTGACTGTGTTACTCTCTCTTGTTGTCCTTCATGCCTCACACACTGGCTCTTTACAATTTATTATTTTATTATTTTCAACATAGTAATTTTTTTCATACTAAATTAAATTGTCATTCAAAAGGATCATCTTACCTTAATGTATTTTTGCAACCAAAACCTATCTGAATCTAGGTGATTTTGGTCTCTCAACTGGTTGAGAAACTTCTTTACTGGGCACTTAGTACCACTTATTCTGAGTGACCAATATGTGTATGTTATATTATATGTCATAACATCCCCATTGTACACAATGTATAACTGCCTTAACAGCAATAATCTCACCAACATGCTGGTACTAAGTTAATTATTAATATGCCTGAGTTTTCTAGGGAATATTTCTCAAAGTTTGTAGCAAATGATTATTAAAGGTACACCTATTATAAGATGAATTCAACCACATTGATAGCATTTTCACATTATTAATGCTTTTACATTTTACTTAAAATCCATGGTACATCTAGTGAAATGTTTACAAGTTATTCTGTCATTCCTCAGGTCCAAATATAAAGTCAAGAATATTGATCTTAGTATGATGCAATGACACATAATTCATCTTAATAGCTATTTTATGATCATTAATAACTCTAGAGGCTAAAAAATAAACAAGTTTCCCTTTGGTACTCAAAGATAATTAAGCTGATGTACACATGGTGTCTATAATAATTAACAAAGTTATTTGAAGTTTCATTATTTTCCAGTTCATGATTTTGATGAGTAGGCACTAGCTAATTCCTAAGTGTTAAATTAAATAGCAATCTTATTTTCCTTATTTCACATCTCTATACAAAGCCGGTGAGTTCTGCAAAGTTATCCCTCTTTAGTTAAATAAATTAATAATGGTTGATTTTTCTACTCAGTTTATAAAATTACTACTAAGAGATTCAGTTGATATTTTACACATCCACTGTAATTAGTGAATGATAAAGTATTACTACTATAAAGTAATAAAAACAGAATGAAATAATAAAGCTCAGGATAGAAAAAAATGATATAAAAATAGAAAAGAACAGGGAAAAAAACAACAAAAAAAGATTGGACCTTCAGGAAACTTAAAAATGTGTCTAGCAAAACTAACAACAATTTTTTAAAAAATATTTGTTTGTAATAACAGATATCACTGCAGATCATATAGTCACTGGTAGTATAAAAATGAAAATATTAAAAATGCCTTTGTCTCATGACTTTACAATCTTTGAAGCTATCAAGTTTGAGAAGTGAGTCAAGATCACAGAGACAACTTGAACAGTCTTATATCCATTAAGTGAATTGAATTTCAAATAAAAATATGTAGTCAAAGATGTTTTCACTGACGGTGTCTTCAAAATATTTAAAGAACAATTAGCATCAACTTTATACAACGTCTTGAAGAAGAGCAGGACACGTTTCACAATTAATTCTATGAGACCAGTTTTAATTTGTACCAAATCTGACAGTGATTGTATAAAAAAGAACAATTGGATTAATGTCTTTTTTATAATTAGACACAACACTTGGCATATTAAATTCAAATTGTATAAAAATTATATACAGTAAATCTTCATTAACATAGAGGGAACTTTGAAGAGAAATGACATGTAAACTAGGTAGTCAACGTCATTTCATTAAACATGGTGTTTTTCATCAATGCTACAGTGAAATATGTTGAATGAAAAGACATTATTTGAGGAACTCTGTACAATGATTGACTGCAATTTACTCCAGGTATTCAAGACTGGTTCAGAATTTAAATCATTTACTTGTAATCTACCACATAAATAAGCTAAAGAAAAACTTTTGATGCACCAGTTGATGTATAGGAAACATTTGAAACCATGTAATACTCATTCATGATAAAAATATAACAATTCTCAGTAACTTAGGAATAGAGTACAATAGCTTCAATTTGATAAGTTGCATCCATAAAAACTCTACAGCTAACACTATCTTAATGGTGGAACATTTAATAACAGTTCCTCGAGATTTGTGCTAAGCAATAATATCTACTCTCACAGTTATTTTGTATAGCATAAAAAGTTCTAGCCATTATAGTATAAATGAACAAGAAACAAAAGACATGCATTTTGGAAAGAAATGAAACTATTTACAGATAACATACCTTCTATACAACATATTCTAAAATAACAACAATCAGTTCCAGAACTAGAAAATAAGATCTTCAGAATCACAAAATCTACGCAGATGTATGAACTGCATTTCTGTATACCCGAAAGAACATGTACAAATCAAATTTGAAAGATAGAAACTTTTACAAGTATGCTTAAGAAACTAAATATCTGGAATTACACTTAACATTTAATATATAGTATATATATATATATATATATATATATACACTGGACATTATTAAGTACTGATGAAAAATGAAAAAATCTAAATGAAGAAAATATGTGTTCATGGATTGAAGAATCAACATAATAAAAATGCTATATATTTTCAAATTAATCTATGAGTTCAATATAATCACATTAGCATGTATTTGAATGATATAGGCAATCCTATGATAAAATGCATATATATAAGCAAAAATCCCAGAATAGGTAAAACAATTTTGAAAGGGAAAAGTAGAAAGTATCTTTCTATTCAATATTATGGTTTAGTGTACAATGTCAGAAATCATGATAGAATAGTGTTGGTGGAGGGATAGATATATACAAGCAACTTAACAAAGATAATTCAGAAATAGACTCACACAAATGCCCAAATCATATCTGATGAAAGAATAACAGCAATTCAATGGAGGAAGTATAATCTATACAACCACTGATGCTGAATAACCATAAATAAAAAGTCCATTCATATATACTTAATAAATGCATACATTTGTACATACTAAGACCTCATATTTTATACAAATTTTGATGTAAAATGGATCATGAAATTACAGGTAAAACAATAAACATGTAGGATTAATCTCCATCAACAATCTTTCAATTCTAACTCAAGGTAAAGATGACAGCAGAATGGTTATCCATAACATAAAAAAAAAATTTTGATAAACTGAACATCATCAAAAATGAAAGCTTATATGGAGGGAAGAGGAAGGGGGATACAGAGGGGGATATGGAGGGAAGAAGAGGGATCAATTAATGCACAATTGTGACAAATCAATAAAATGAATTTTAAAAAATAAATAAATAAAAATAAAGACACAAATAAGCAATTGGAATCACCTACATTAAAAACTTCTATATAAGAAAACTTCTATATAAGAAAAAAAAATGAAAGCTTATTCTGTGCAAAAACTGTTAAGGAAGTGAAGTAAGAGACTTCAGATTAGAGAAAAACCCTTTAAATATATCTGATTCAGTTTAACTATCTAAAATATATAAAAAATCCTCAAAATTGGGCATCAATAGAACAATCCATTAAAAATGGTCAAAAGACATAAACATATTTCATTGAAAAAAACATATCAATGATCAGTAAGTATGTGAAAAGATGCTAAACTATATTAATTATATGAGAAGTGCAAATTGAGACCATAATTATATGTCACTACATATCTATCTATCAGAATGAATAAAATAAAATAAAATATGACAATAGAAAACACTGATAATGATTTGGAGAAACCAGATTACTCATATATTGCAAAGGATGTAAAATGGGACTGAGAGTCTAGAAAATAATTTGAGAATTTTGTAATAACTACACATGCAATTGCTATATTACTCATGTTACTCTTTCTCTTGGGTATTTTTGCCAGAGAAGTAAAAATACATGCTTATTCAGAAACGTATGTGAATATTCATAGTAGTTTTACTCATCATAGTCCTCAACTGGAACCAGTCCAGATGTCTTTTAAATGAATGGTTCCACTAAGTGAAGTACAGACATATTATAGAATACTAGTCAGACTCAAAAATGAATGAAACTTTCATGCAGGCATCAATGTGGATGACTCTCTAGTGATGTTGCTGAATTAAGAGTGCCAGTTCTGAAAGTTACACATTGCATGAGTCCATTAATAAAGCTTTTCAGAAAGGGTAATATTTCTTTAATGGTTTAATTGTTTCCAGGATAAGGAAGGTAGAGTGCAATGGATAAAATGGAGTTAGGTATGTTTAAGAGCACCACAAAGAATCCTATGGTTTTGAAATTCATTCATCTTTTCTAGACTGCGGGTATGTGAACCTGCACAGGCAATACAATTGTCCTGAACTTGGCATGTACACATGCACACATACACATATACTCACACACGTGAGTATATGCAAAACTGAGGAAGGTCTGCATAAGATCAGGTGGTTACCGCAGTGATACTGTAGCACCATATACTATAATTTGCAAAATATCATTATTGTGGAAAACTGGAAAAGTATAATTGGGAGCCTCCTGCACTATTTTTGGCAGCTACTTTTTAGTCTACAATTATCAAAATGCAAATTTCAGTCAAGAAAGCAGGTTTGTTGATTATATTAGCTCAGCCTCTATTTCTTTCCTCTAATCACCTTAAATCTGCTTAACAAAAACTCCACCATAGTAGCAGTAGAATTTTTAAAAAGCAACAAAAATAAGAGGAATGTATGTCACTCAGTGGTAAAATTAAGTCAGTGTTAAACAAAAGCAATAGTTTAAGAAAAGTCTCAAATTTAGAAGAAAATAAGCCAAGAAGAAATAGCTGAAATAGATTAGAATCAAACATGACCAAATACAACCACAAACAAAAAAGCAAGAGGGACCCAACTATATAAACATGCAACACATAATATAATACATCATTATGCAAGCTATTTATGATCTATTGAGTAAAACTATCTTTTGCAAGCACATGCATGTATCTTCCATTATCAAAGGAATAGATGATAAAGACAGAAGGAATTAATTAAACAGTTCTGCACTGCTTAGAAATTATATAACATGAAAATCAGCTAATCATCATAGGAGGTCAAAAGTCTATAAACATCAAATAAGAGGAATCTGAAGACACCTCTCAAAGATTTGGAAATGAGTTAATGAGATTTACCTTATTAGAGGCAATTATGATCACTTAAGATAGTGGTGGGAAAAATATTAACCAATCTCATGCTTCTCAAACTGTGTCATTAAAGCAATCTCACTTTAAACAGAAGATGCATCCTCAGAAATTGCAAGCAAACAAGAATCACTGATGCATGTAACATATTTTTAGAGGTATATTTGAAATTTGCATTTTACCCCACAATCTATCCAAATAAAACAGTAAGAGGACATATTGCTACCTCACCAAGTACATTTTGACTTAGGGCATGTGCACAGTAGATCACAAGACTTCTGAAACCCTAATTTTCGAAGCAGAATTACAGAGGTAAATGACTCAGTTAAATAGTTTTTTCATCTCTTTTTTTTCAACATTTAAGAAATATTATGATTATGTTATGGCAGTGGTTTCTTTGAAGCATGCCCAGGGCAGCTAGGGGTGTGGGTAATGATTTAAAATATTGTCATTTTACTGGCCAGATCATTGTTATATAGAAATTAAAATATTGCATTTCCAAGCAAACTAGAACATTTTCCATAATACATAAATGCAATGATCATGTCATTTGTATTAAACTTTACTAATGTAAAGCAAAAAGAAATTTTTGTATTTAAATACACAATTGCAAAGTTAAATTGAAATTCTCTTGAGAAAAAATGTTAAGAAACACTCTGGTACCTCAATCATATTTTGATATAAATGCATTTAATATGTTTCATCAAAATTAGAGTATCAAGACACAAGCAAAGAGATAATTTGTGGAATAAATTTAAGATCAGAGTTTTGCCACTTGATCTAATGTTGCATACGTCAGGGTACATTTAGAGATATGTTAAGATTAAAATAGGGTATACACCTTTCCATTCAATTATAAGGATTATTTTCAAAGAGAGTTGGTTTTTCCACTTACACCATAAATTGCTTTAACAAACAAGATAAAAAATATATTTACATGAAAGAGATCTAAGTCATTAAAGCAAATGAGTTTTATACAATGGTGTCAAAACATGGGATATATGTAAGAAATGCTGACATATTAAAGGAGGAAGACAAACTGGTACATGGGTACACTTTGTCACAAACAATAGCAGAACCTATGAGAAAATATTTTGAATTGCTCAAAAAAAATAAGAGAAATGCTAAATAGAATTGGACTTTTTAAGTCTAGAAAGTTATAAATGAATGATTAGCAGTAGAGTAGAAGGCAGAGAGTGAAGAAAAAGGAAACAAAGGAAAAGATAGTATGCTCCATTCTAAGCCAGAACTCTGAAAAATGATAGGTGTGATTTGCTGTCTGAAAATTTCAGACTTAACAATAAATAATTCATCTCTGTATTTGAAACATGAGAGGTAAATCAATAAATAAGAATTCCTAAAGATCTATGCATGGAAACTGAAGTTCTTAGTCTATGTAGAATGACTGCATTCCCATTCATAACCTGATGTATCTTTCTTTGTCTTTTGTATATTCTTATCACATTCATCATTTGCAGACAGAAAAGTGAAGCAATAGTCCTATGGATACTAAGAATTGAATACTTTCCACCCAACACATGATTAATAATTCTGTGTGTCTTTGGGTGTGAATGTGTCTTTCTTTAGTAATTGCACACAGGAGTGCAGTGCAATATAGTAAACCCAGAATGTGACACATTCTCTGAGGTAACAATGACTAGAGAAGTAAAAACTATAAGCAGGTGGGAAAAGAAAGGAAACAAAGGTCATACAAAGTTAAAATCTTTAATTTTAAAGTGTTTTCTCACACAAAGTAATACAAATATAAACTTTAAAAAATTATTTATGGACGTGCATGTTTTCCAATTAGCGTTCAGTGTTCCAATTAGTATTTGTAGTAGCAGCACCTGAAGGAGGAGATTCCATATCTCTAAATAGGGTACATCAGTGTTACCCCAATTTTAAACAAATCTCATGATATGATGTCAGCTAAAATAAGTTGAATCAAAAAATGTACATTTTTATAGCCTAATCTTTCTGAACTTTCAGTAAACTCAAACTAGTGTATGTATTTTTAAGAATGTTAGTGGTTGCTGGGGTGGAGACAGCAGGAAAGAGAGAGGATGACTAAGTGTGACTAAGTGTGAGAAAACTGGAGAAATGATTTGCTTCTTCTCTTGAATTTGGTGATGATTTCTCCAATGGGTTTATGGGTCACTACTTGCCAAATGTTAAACTTTATTTATGTGCAGTATACTGTATTCAAATTAACTCAAAAAATCTGTTAAAATTAGCAATATTATATTTCATCAAAAATGTAGATTTCCAGTTATTTTACATTTTTTCCAGTATTTCATATTGTCAAGTCTATACATTTTAGGTATTTTCATTCTAATAATATTTTAATTTTCCTGCAAAATAAAAACAGTCAATACATATGTATGCTGTGCTTACTGCCTATTTTCTTTTTTCTTTTTGAAATTCATTTAAGTCTGATGCTTACCAGCTTAAGATTTCCAAGAACATATTAGCTATACATATTTTGAACTTTTACGTGTTACAGTAAAGTAGTCTTTACTTCATGGAACACCACAAAGTTTCTTAATAAAAAGTGTTAGCAGAGATTCACTATCAGATTTACACTGGAATGTATTTGGTGTTCTACACAACTGGGCTTGCTCTGGGTTAAGAGTTATGATAGTAGCAACATATAGCAAATTGGTCTGCAAAAAATGTGGAGGAATGAAAGAGAATACAGCTAAAGTTCTACTTGGCAAAATATCAGCAGATATTTGTGGTGATAGGAAGAGTACAGAATTTGCTGTACTTTTTTGTGGTTTGCACAGTTTCATTTTATGGGAATAAACCGAACAAAAGAAGTGAAAGATCTATACAAAGAAAACTACAAAACATTGTTAAAAGAAATAGAAGACTTAAAAAAAATAGAAAGACATTCCCTGCTCATGAATTGGAAGAATTAATTTATCAAAGTGACCATTCTACCAAAAGCAATCTACAGATTCAATGCAATTTCAATGAAAATTCTAATGACATTCTTTAAAGAATAGAACAAAAATTATGGTTTCATTGCTTCTATCTGTACTTGGCATGATTATTAAGGGGCTAACTTTTGTCTTACTCTAGGGTTGCCATAGAGTGGCATTGTCTAATATTGTCGTTATATGACATGAAAACCTAGAGCCTAATGGTGACTGACATGGTGACTATTGACTGACAGCTGTCAAACTGTCCATGACTTATTTTTTTTATTATATTTTCTGTCCATTTTAAATTGGACTGTTCTCTGATTACAGTCTTCATATATTCCTCATATAAGTCCATGATTACCATCTCTGTTCATCTCTTTAATATCACCTTCCCTCTATAGAGACATACTTCTTTTCTCAGCATGTTTTATATCTTCACTAGTATATCATTTGAGTAACAGAAACTCTCACTTTTAATAAAGTCCAATTTCTCAAAGATTTTTCTTTTACTTATACTATTATTATCATCCATTGAGAAATTGTTTCCTATTCCATGTATTAAGACAAGATTCTATACTTCATTCTGCTTTTCTTCCCTGCAAGTTAACTTTTGGTAAGTACCTTTAACTTGCTTTTTTACCTCTATGGGTCTCTGTGTTATGACAATATAAATTGTTTCACCAGAAATCTTTTCCCAAATTGAACTTTACCCTATCTCCAATTTGTTCCCCAATATGGCCAGTGTCTCTCTTGATCTTATTCTTTTTAGCATTATTCCCTCCAATTTCACTCATATTGTCACAAATGATAATAGTTTATCATATTGTATATGTTTTATTGTGTATATACATGTATATATGTCACATCTTCCTAATCCACTTACCTGTCTTTGGGCACTTCAGTTGCTTCCATAATATGACTATTGCAAATGTGCCGCAAAGAACATAGGAGAGCATACATCCCTATAGAGTAGTGATTTAGAAGATTGGGTAATTTCTAGGGGTAGAATTCAGCAAAAGGCCTTCATCTGATCAGTTGCAAGCACATTTTTAATAGGTATAGAACTTGAGATAGTACATAGGTATGCAAAAGTTCACTTGCTAATTAAAACTTTGTTTCATTTCATAAAAGTGTTTGATGTTACCTTGACAACATGGAACTTTCTGTATACTGACAGTAAAATAATAAAGGGAAACAGCTGAAAATCGAATGCCTAAAAATAAAATCAAATAAAATAGCAAGCCCTAGCTTAGACCCCGTGATTTTTTTATATAGTATAAGGATTTATATTTTATTAACAGGCTCTACAACGGGCAGAAATGTTTAAATAACCTGTGGCTTTCACTGCAAAGCAAACTCCTCTTTCTAAAAACAAATAATTTAGAAAGAATTTTTAATGAATCAATGTTGCAACATTCTCTCTAGTTCATTCCACTTGTGATTACACTTTCTTTAAAACTGCCAAAGAAGAGATTTAAAATTTATTACTGCTCATTAAACCTGTAAAAGTCTGTGTTAATTGGATGTCAACCTTTTTTTACTCACATGTCAACTGACATTAAAGGCCACATGATTTAAAGGCAACCTAAAGAATATAAACAATATTTGGTATATTTACTAGCTTATAAAGAAATAAAATACGGAACTCTCCCTATTAAACCACAGACATACAGTATGCAGTAAAAAAGCAATAACTTTTTAAAAGACAGATTGAAAATATATTTCATTTTTAATTGAAATCTATGAGTTTTAAACATCAAATATGACACAAAAGTGAATGGACATCCCTTACAAATACATTAGTAAAGAATGTTAATATAAAAGCAGATGTCAGCACTTACCATCTTTGCTCATGTTGGTTAAGAGAGCAGCAGTTACAAATCATAATACACATACATACAACTTCTAATCATGCAAATAAAGAAGTGTTTAAACTTTCAGTATCTAAAAAACGCTACAGTCCTCAATAAAAATGCAATACCTTGCTTTGTAGTCTTCAGAATATTACAAAAGAAATTGTGGTGGAGAACAAAACAAGCATTACAGAATTTTTTTTGACAACATGGAAAAAAAAATGTGGATTAGGATACTATACAGTCTTGCTTTCAAAAAATGAATTTAATTCACTGAGTATTATTCTGGGTGATATAAGCTGATGACACAGAGGCTAAAATATTCAATGACATCTGGCTACTGCTAAAACTTCTGAAGCAAGCAGAAATCAGACAATAAGGAGATAAAAGAAATGTCACAAATGGGAGAGTAAATTTCCACTAAAAGTCATTCAAATTTATAGTTATCTTTAAAATTTGTATTGATATACCATGGAAATATATAAAATTAAACAAATCATAAGCATGGTGCTTGATGAATGCTCACAAACAGAACAAACTCATATAACCAAAACTGGAATGAATAAACAGAATATTATCAGACCCCAGAAAGCACCAAGCACTCTTGCTAGTCACTAGTCCTCCAAAAGCAATCTGAAGCCTGGCTTCCAAGGTCACATTTTAGGTTTGAATGTTAAACTAATAAAAGCAAAACCTTACCAGCTAATATTGCCCATATCAACACATTTAATTATAGTCTATGCCAATATATGAATATATAGCTTTTTCTCAATGTCATAGTTTATGGACATATTGATAATTTTGAGTTTTGATCTGCTGAGAATAAAACTCATATGTGTTCATATCTTTAAATGAAATGTGCATCGATTTAAAGAGTGTGTAGAGATTTAGAGTACAAGTCTTCCTTTACTTATGATGGGGTTCCGTACTGATAAACCCACATAAGTTTAAAACAATGTAAGCTAAATGTGCTGGCAATACACAAGGCTTTGAGATTGTGATCTTGAATTTGATGAAGGTTACAGTTTTTACAACTGTCCAATGTCACAGAAATCATGGTGCCACTTGTCATGATATGGGAAAAGATCAAAACTCAAAATTTGAAGTATAATTTCTGTTGTATGAAAATTACTTTTTCATCATCATAAGGTAAAAAATGTTAAGTATAACCACTGTAAGTCAGGGTACTTACAATGCAAGGGACTGTCTGTACATACTGTCTGTAAATGCATTGGAATAGTATTCTTCATTAATAGAGTAGGCATATACCCAATGTGTGTATGTGTGTGTGTGTGAAATGATATTTTCAATAGTTATACCAATTCATGGTCATATTATAAATGGAGGAGGTAACTAGTTGCTCTTTGTCCTTGACAACATATGCAATTTTTTAAGCAATAGTTGCCTAGTAGGCTCAATTAACATTTCCTTGAAGAAGAGCAAAGTAATTTCAGAATCTTTATTGACTATTTGAATATTTTTCCAGAAAATACAACTATCAACAATTGTAAAAATTATACAATTAGCAACTTTTCTATTTATAAGTCTTCTCTTTTTCTTTTTAATCTTAGTCATTCTTTATATATTCTGGATATAAATCTTGCTGTACACATGGACTAATAATAATTCCTTTCTAGGAATAACAAGTCAGAGGGAAACATAATATTGGATGATGTCACTTATAGATGAAATATAAAGAACATAGAAAGGGTCACACAAACTTTAAAACCACCCTTAAAAATTAAGTATTTATCTTCAAGTTTCAGAGGGGAGGAGAAGGAAGAGGTGTGAAACAGGGAGATGGGTAGTAGAACACAATAGACTATTCAGGCAGACCTGTACCTGAGCTGAGGCTATATCCTGTACTCTCAAAACACTAGTAAGGATGTAAAATAATGGTACTTTATTAGCAATAAGAAGTAAAGATATATAAAAATGAAAATTTATTTGGTTCATATAAAATTAATGCTATATAATTAAAGGTTGCTAACAGAATAAATCTTAAATGTTCTCACCACAATAAGGAAATGGTAATTAAGTGAAGAAATGGAGGTGTTAGCTAACCACAAGGTAATAACCATTTTTTATCAAATATTAAATCAACCCATCTTTACACCTTAAGCATACACAATATTGACATTACTTTTAACTTAATAAAACTGGAAAAATAATCATAAAAAATAACATACTATTCATCTATGTTATTTTGAGAATTGACATTCCACTGAGTTGAAACACTGACAACATTGTAGAAATCTTCAGGCCAAATGCACAGATAATGAAGTCTTTAGTCCTTAACCCATTAATGAAACACAAAAATGAACGATAATACTAACAACCATATATATGCTTCTAGAGGATCAATTTGGGGTACTTGATATTCTTGAAAACACTGGTGTTGAAAAGTAATCACATCTTTCCTCAGTGTAATGTAAGAAGCGAGAAAAAAATAAGTTAAATGGATGGATTATACTTTCTCTTTTCTTTCAAGAAGAGGCTGTTGAAAGAATCTAGACAAAATATTTCAAAGTATTCTCTTCTATTTGTAGTACTATCAATGTGCTCACTGCTAAAATAAAGGCTACACGAAGATGTAACACAGTGTTTAAAAAGCCACAAGTAGGCATGTAGTCAGAAAGAACAAAATCTGGTCACATGGTATAGTTCAAACTCTTGCCCAACCAATTTCATGAAATGGCAATGTAGTTTTCACCTCTCCTTCCATTGAATGATTTCTTGATCTCATCTCTTCCTTTGATCTCTCAATTATTTTATATTACTCTAAATCCTGTCTTGTTAAAGTCATTCAACAACCTTTTTACTTCTTGAACGATAGAGGAACAGAGAAAAATAACGGAAACCTGTAGTTTACTTCCTAATGATTGTCTTCTCATTTATTGCATTTCCAACTTCTCACATGTTTTCTCTTAATGATAATCTTTTAGATGGACACCTCTCCTCAAACCCACCTTATTCCTTACAACACAATCTTACTTCAGACATCAAGTCAATATCTTTCAGGGGGAACATTTCTGTAGTATCTCTGACTGACGGCTGGGTATGTGTGTGTGTTTAGTGTGTAGTATTAGATCTATCTTTATACCTTTCTCTCTGTTTCTGTAGCCCTAGCTATATTACAATATCATACTATAACATAAGCATGCTTAATTATCTCATAGACATTATAAATATATGTTAATACAGTAAGTACATACTGATATACACATCTCATATTGCATATAACACATTTATTTATCATATATGTACATGACAGAATATGTATATTTTGTCATCAAAACAGCATGTATATAAAATATGTATTTTAAACATCTAAATGTTTTGATGATAGGTACCATTTAATGTATTAATAAATCAAATCAATGCTAATTGTCTAACATAGATGCTTGATTTATGAAGAATATATTAGCATAGTGCTAGAAGTAGAGTTGCTGTTATTCACCTAGTTGAATTATCTATATTAAGGATGTATTCTTGAAAAACAGTATCCTTCTGAATGCATGATAGTCTTATAAAAGTTTCAGTGAATTACACAAGAACATAACTGGATTTTAGTTTCAGCTCTAACCCTTAATCTTGAGTGAGCTTACATAAGTCTTAAATATTCTTTCAGTCTTACAGCAATCCAAACCAGTATTTGCTGTTTACCTGTTACATAGGACATTTATGATTTTCATTTTACAAAATGCATTTTAATATGCCTTGCAGATTTACATTTTATATGAAACATGAATTATTTTATCTTTATTAAATGCTTGAATTTTATAGTAAAGACTAAAGTTTGAAAAAAAATGTAAGATACAGTGAAGTAACAGGCTAAATATCATTGTCATTAGCTGAAGAACTTTAGAAAAATTTAGCCGTATTGTAAAATTATATGTAGAGCATTTAACAATTCTTACTCCTAAGATAGCAGTCATATTTAATATTGGATCGAATTAGTGAATTACATGTAGCTAATCTTTTCTCTACCACAATATTTTAAAAACTCAACCAGTGCTTCTAACTATAAAACAATGTAAATTTAAGTTATAATAACTCAAACATGCTTATGAATAAAATCATATTTTCACTTTTACCTTTTGTGTTTTGATCTTACTGTCAGTTCTTAACAATTTAAAAATTTATATTTTATTAAAAATATAATTTTAAATTTAAATTTGTCCTCCAAACAAAATTCACACTTCTTCACTCTGATAATTCTTAT
Organism: Uropsilus gracilis; assembly: GCA_004024945.1. Lineage (NCBI taxonomy): Eukaryota > Metazoa > Chordata > Mammalia > Eulipotyphla > Talpidae > Uropsilus > Uropsilus gracilis. The sequence goes on from PVHY01000920.1 coordinate 180,697, forward strand.
CAATAAGCAATTTTACTTATGATTTCTATAACCTTAAATTGAGAAGTGTGAATGCTACAGATGTCACATCTGGCATGGAGAAAGTATAAAATAGGAAAGTAGATTTTGACTCTACAAAAGAACATGCCATCTGATATTCTAAGTACCTTTCTAAAATAAATTATGAACAGGATATGATTGATAATATATGCTATATATGACAACAGTGACAAAAATGGTAGGAAATTGATATCATCTTATACAGATGAACAATTTTGTAAGATTTAAAATTTTACTGTCTTTTGTGTGCAGTTTGCCATGGTCTTTATAAAGAAGGAATTATTTTAACTTTTCTTCAGTTATATCTTCAAAATAGCTTTAACATACTTATTTTAATAACTCCTAAACAGAATGAGAGACACTAGCCTTTATTATTTATATTATTACATATAATTTATTATAGACCATATATTAATATACCAATTATATATTTTAATATAATGTGTAATATTGATACACCATGCACTTATATTTATACTAATATATTAATGGATATAATTATCTATTATTTATAGTGTTTATGGTTCTTTTAATATTATCACTATCTTAATTTATATTATTATTTGATTAATATATATTCATATAGCTCTGTATATTAATATATAGAGTAATAGACCTCTGTATATTAATATATATCAATATATTAATTACTGATAAATCCATATTAACATTGTTAAAAACTCTGATTTTATTTAGAATAGACTAGATAGTTCTGAACATTATTCTTTTATGCACCTCTAACATGTGATAATTTTATGTTCTGAAATAAAATGTAATAAAAGCATATTGAGCATAAAGTTACACGGATGCTAGTTAACAAATACATGCACATAAGACAAACTGCTGAAAGCCATTTTCTAATTTCCTTTTCCACAAGTTCTGCTTTATATATTGAGCAGTTTTTATTGTAGTCCTCTTCATAAAATTACATTTTAAAGACAGGCCAATAGTAGGTGTTCCCAAAGGGTAAATGTATTAAGTTCTGTTTTGGTGGAATCAGATATAAAGAAAGCATAAAAAGAAGTGATTAACATCTTTTATTTCATTTAAAAATATATATATTTAACATGTTTGAAAAGTATTTAAAAAGCATTTTTGGACATTATTTTTATTCTTTAATTTGCTCTTAGGTCCAACTATTACTGACCAGTCATGGAACTTTAACCAACTGCAAGAGAATGACAATAAACACTATAGAAGGCTATTCTTTTTTCTTTTGTTTTGTTTTGTTTTTGTTTGTTTGTTTTTTTAACCAATATCTGCTTTATTATTTTTTTTACATCATTTCAGTCCCTGCGGGTCACCCATCACCATCACCTCCCCTCCCTTATTCTTGAGAAAAGAAATGGATCTAATGAGAGAGGAAGGAAGAAAGAGAGTGAAGGAGAGATGGGAAATTGAGATAGAGACAGAGACAAAGAGAGAAATGATAATAGAAATGTTACAAACTATAGAAGAATGAGCAAGCGCAAACTGAAGGAAGAGCTGACACTGGACTAGAGTAAATGAGAATTCAGTGTGGAGGATCAATTTGAGTTTTTGTGTAGATAACCTAGCATTTGATGCTAAACCTTGAGGAAGAGAAGCTAAAGCAGATTCTTTAGGAGAGGTTTTAGTGTTACCCAATTTTATCCAAGATAGTAATTTAGGGATTAGCATATTGTACATATAAGTACTTGTTTATTGATTGCTTATTAATTGGAAGAAAAATAATGTCTTTATTATCCAAATTCAGAAAGTTCCTGACACATAACTTTAGCACCTTAGAATAAAATGACTCAATAAAATCTTGAGCTGTAGAAGCCTTCTAATATTTCTGATTATTACTTGTACATGTATGTTAGGTTATGGAGGAGATATAAATAAATACTTTATTTTCTCTTTCAAGGAATTTATATAAAGCACTTGGCATTATTTGTCCTATTCACTCTCACCTGTTAAGTGCAATTTCCAGAATGTACATGATGTGTGCAATCATAGAAAACTGAATGCAGAGACAGGTATGAGAACCCAACTGACTTCTGTTAATTCAGCTGTTAAAGGGGATTTGCAAAGTTTCATGAAACAGATTTGTGTTGTAATAGAAATGGCTTATTTATTATTTCAAAATGAATTATTAAATTAATAATACAATTAACTAATAAATTTCTCACTTTTAATATATTATAGACTATGTTTATGGAGGCAGAATGTACATTATAACTGTCTGGAGGATTCTTTTGGGGGGGTTAATTTATTTTTTTAATTTATTTTTTCCTTTTTCTTTATTTATATATAAATTTCACAACTTTGTAATCTCAAGGGTTTGCCCCCCCTCCCTCCCCTCCCTTCCCCCCCTTTCCCTCCTTTTCATAGTTGTGTGCTTCATTTTGGTGCTTAGCTTGTTTGGACTTTCCTCAAGGCTTTTATTTCTTTTATTTTTTTTTTCACTATATCCCATACATCAGTGAAACCATTTGGTTTCTGCCTTTTTCTTTATGGCTTGTTTCAGCTAATATGATTTCTTCTAAATGCATCCATGTTGTTATGAAGTTGTAAAATTTGTCATTTTTAATTGATGAGTAATATTCCATCATGCATATATACCACACTTTTTTCATCCAGTCCTCTGTTTGGGGGCATTTAGGTTGTTTCCATGACCTTGCAATTATAAATTGTGCTGCAGTAAACATCCGGGTACAGGTGTCCTTTTGTACCCACATTGAGGTCTCTTTTGGGTAGATTCCCAGAAGAGCAATTGCTGGGTCAAATGGTAGTTCCATTTTCATTAGCTTGAGGGTCCTCCACACCTCTTTCCATAGTGGTTGAACTAGTTTACATTGCCACCAGCAGTGTAGTAGTGTTCCTTTCTCTCCATATCCTCGCCAGCAATTTGTGTTCCCTGTTATTTGGATGTGGGCCATTCTTACTGGTGTAAGGTGGTATCTCATTGTGGTTTTGATTTGCATTTCCCTTATTACTAGCGATGTTGAGCAATTTTTCATGCGCCTGTTGGCCATTTGTATTTCCTCTTTGGAGAAGTGTCTTTTTAGTTCTTCTCCCCATTTTTTGATTGGGCTTTTTGTTTTGCTTTTGTTTAGTTGTGTGAGTTCCTTGTGGATCTTCGTTATTAAACCCTTATCACTCATGTGGAGAGCAAAGATTTTTTTCCCATTCGGTTGGGCATCTTTTAGTTTTATCTGTTGTCTCTTTTGCTGTACAGAAGCTTTTCAGTTTGATGTAGTCCCATCTGTTTATGTTTTCCTTCATTTTTTTTGCCATCTGTGGATGTTTCCAGAAATGGATTTCGGAACTGTAGTTCATGGAGAGTTTTGCCAAAGTTTTTCTCTATGTATGCTATGGTTTCAGGTCTGATCTCTAAGTCTCTTAACCATTTTGACTTGATTTTTGTACATGGATTAAGGGAGTTTTCTTGGTCCATTTTTTTTTTTGCATGTCTTAGTTCAATTTTCCCAGCATCATTTATTGAAGAGGCTATTTTTGTTCCAAGGTAGCTTTTTCACACCTTTGTCAAAAATTAGTTGACTATATATCTGTGGTTTTATTTCAGGAATCTCAATTCTGTTCCATTGGTATGATTGTCTGTTTTTGTACCAATACCAAGCTGTTTTAAGTATTATGGCTTTGTAGTATAGTTTGAAGTTTGGAATTGTGATACCTCCATTTTCTTTTTTTCTGGTCAGGAGGCTTTTTGGTATACGGGGTCTTTTGTTATTCCATATGAATTTCAGTAATTTTTGTTCAATCTCTTTAAAGAATGTCATTGGGATTTTTATTGGAATTGCATTGAATCTGTAGATTGCCTTTGGTAGGATGGTCATTTTGATAATATTAATTCTTCCAATCCATGAACAGGGAATGTTTTTCCATTTCCTTATGTCTTCTTCTATCTCTTTTTGGAGTGTTTTAAAATTTTCTTTGTACAGATCTTTAACATTTTTTGTTAGGTTTATTCCTAAGTATTTAATTTTTTTTGGTGCGATGGTGAATGGGATGGTTTTTATGATTTCTTCTTCCTCTGCTTGACTTTTCGCATATAGGAAAGCCACTGACTTCTGTGTGTTGATTTTGTATCCAGCTACCTTACTGAACTGGTCTATTATTTCAAGTAATCTTTCTGTGGATTTTTTGGGGTTTTCTAAAGAGAGAATCATGTCATCAGCATATAATGATAGCTTCAGTTCCTCTTTGCCTATTTGTATCTCTTTCATGTCTTTCTCTTGTCTTATCGTCCTAGCCAGGACTTCCGTAAAATGTTAAAGAGTAGTGGGGAGAGTGGGCATCCTTGCCTGGTTCCAGATCTCAACTGGAATGATTTCAGTTTTTCCCCATTTAGGATCATATTTGCCAAAGGTTTGTCATAGATGGCTTTTATTATGTTGAGATAAGTTCCTTTAATTCCTAATTTTTCAAGGGCTTTTATCATAAATGGATGTTGGACTTTGTCAAATGCTTTCTCTGCATCTATTGATATGATCATGTGGTTTTTGTTTTTTTTCTTTGTTGATATGGTGGATTATGTTAATTGATTTCCGATGTTAAACCATCCTTGTGCCCCTGGGAAAATCCCACTTGGTCGTGGTGAATGATGCTTTTAATGCATCTTTGGATTCAATTTGCCAGGATTTTGTTTAAAATTTTTGCATGCAAAATTGGTCTATAGTTTTTTTTGTTTTTGTTTTTGTTTTTTTTTTTTTTTTTTTTTTTTTTTTTTTTTTTTTTTTTTTTTTTTTTTTTTTTTTTTTTTTTTTTTTTTTTTTTTTTTTTTTTTTTTTTTTTTTTTTTTTTTTTTTTTTTTTTTTTTTTTTTTTTTTTTTTTTTTTTTTTTTTTTTTTTTTTTTTTTTTTTTTTTTTTTTTTTTTTTTTTTTTTTTTTTT